>CM031236.1:612507721-613075221 GCA_018340775.1 Taxus wallichiana var. yunnanensis
AGCCACTTCGTTCAGTTGTATTGCTCGCGATTGGATAGTCACGGGGCCTGAGATTATTTACCTTCTTATTTTGAGGTAGACTTCATTCATTAATTGCATGCATAGGTCCTCATTGCCCTCCCGAGGTCTGGACACATTCTTCTTGGGAGGTAGCAGCCCACGAAAGCTTCGGTGATGAGGGATGCGAGAATCTTTTCAAAATGGCGAGTGGTGGAGTCAGCCAGCCACTTCTCCCTTACTTATTTCGACACACACAATGGTGTCCTTGTTGTAAGATTGGGCACCACCATTATGAACTCATTATTAATAAGCGTGTATTGGAATCCCAGAATCACCGTGAAATGTAGAGCACTACCCATCGATTTATCCATCGGGGGCTTCTTGCTACTTTACGAGTTCTCACCGAGAATTTCGTCCATGTCAATGTGGCCCGATTGAGAATCTCGACATCCATGTTGCATTCCGCACGAGATTCGGGCATTCTAACCCTTTGGTACTTATACTTCATTTCTTCCTCACATTAGCTTAGCTTTTCCTCTTGGTTTGGCGGGTCTCTTGCTTGAGGTAGACATGTGTTCTTGAAAGCTTATACGATGATGCACACGTAGGAGAGAAACCCAATCCAAGAAGCTTGAATTAGTCATTTGATCTTCCATTGGAATACTAGCGAGAAGAAAGAGTTAGAACTTTTAAGGCTCGGGCGCGGGCGCATGGAAGATGTGTGTAGCAGTGCATTTTTATAACAGTAGCGCACGAAATCGTGCTACATTGGGGTTCGATGCTTGGCGCATGGAAAGAATGTGTAACATGGAGGCGAATGATGCGCCAAAGGAATATAGCGCGGCGCATGGAGGGTTTACACACATCATGTTCTTTGCATCGGAGGGTGTGCAGCGCCTTTATGTAATCTTTATACTTGCGCGAAAAAAAGGCTTTTGTTGCATCAAGGCCCAGTGCGCTCTTTGGCGCGTGGAAATGGGATGCTGACATGGGTAAAGGGTGCGCCAAGGCTTATAGGAGGAAGCACGGGATTTACACTGGAGCATGCAAAAGGGAGTGCGCTTATGGGCGCATGAATTTCAACTATATCGGGATGGCGGGTGTGCGCCATGGCGCGGATCTTTGAGTATGTTGCAAGTCGGATAGGTGTGCCGAGGGCGCATTGCTCTGCTGATTATTCTGAGCGCGCGGTGCGCCTTGTGAAATAAACTCTCAAACCTCTCTTTTCTTTCTCTTCCACTTCAAAATTTGCTTGGACAAGTAAGGTTTTCCAAAAACTTGTAAGCAGACCAAAAACTGGCTACAAAACGACCCCTTTTCCAGCGAGATCCGGAAAAAGAGGGAGGAGAGCGAGAAGCAACGAGAAGAAAAGATCTGAGGGCAGCCGCACGGGTGGAAAGGCTCAAACACATTCAAACTTTGATGAAAACGCGGCAAGTTGGCATACACACCAAACAGGACAAAAACAAGCCCAAAGAGCGAGAAAACATAAAAGCGGGAAGGGGAAGAACCTCTTACCTTAAAATATAGCGAAAATTCCTTGGCGGGTCCTGACATCTGACAAAGCGATAGAAGCGGGCGACAAATCCGGAAAAATCACGTCTTTGACAAAAGAACAATGAAAATGACATGGCGCGCATAGGTATATATAACAAAATTTGTCATAAATGCGCCAACCACCATTTGAAAAGGCGCGTGAAAACGACTGTCGACAGAGGAAAGCATGCGCCCTTTGGCGCATGGAAGTAACTGACAACAGGAGAATGGGTGCGACTTTGGCGCATCAAACGAGTTGTCGACATGAATTTATGTGCGCCATTGGCGCACCAAAACGTGGTGTAACACGGAAAATACATGCGCCTTTGGCGCACCGAGAAGCGTGCTAACATGGAAAACCATGCGCCAAAGGCTTTTAAGGGGGCGCATCAAAAATTGATGTTGCAAGGAAAAACCATGCGCCCAGCCAAAAAAGGCTCAAAAAGACTAAGTTCAAAAACTGAATTTCCCGGGAAGGGATTTTACAATATTCTGAATGCGGAGGATCCCTAACGAGGGATCGAAACAAAATTTTCGGTATGGTTATCGGTAAAATTGCCCTTGTCAATTTTACAGGATAACAGCTGGCTCCTCCTGGGGACTATCCTTGAGTAAAATCAGGGGTAGAGAATCCCAGATTACATGTGCCTATCCATTGGGTACGGAGTCAAAAACAAGGGGGACCGGAGGGAGAACAAAGGAAACACACAACAAACGAAAGCAAACACGCGTGAAAGCAAACACACAGCCAAAATAAAGCATGTACAAAAGAAGAGCAAGCTCTACTTCCTGAAGATCTTGAGATGTTGCCCGCTGTAGGGAAGCGGGAGTTCAGCTCCATCCAGATACGAGAGATAGAAACTATTCTCTCCATTGAGTTGTTTGATTTTGAAGGGCCCTCTCCACAAGGAGTCAAACTTTCCATGCATACCCTTTGGCTCTCTTCGCTTGTCCCAGAGAAGAACAAGATCTCCCACTTCAAAATCCCTCTGCTTGGCCTTCTTGTCGAAAAGCTTCTTCACGTGATTCTGATGTTCAGTGATCCTGTCGACCACCCTTACTCTCTTTTCTTCAAGTTCCGCAAGGTACATGATTCTCTTCTCTAGAGAACTTTGAAAAGTTTCATCTTCGATAGCTTGTGCCAAGCGAAGAGCAGGAAGTTCCGCTGAAATGGGAAGCTCGGCATCAGTGCCATATAACACTTGAAAAGGTGACATGCCGAGAGATCTCTTGGGAGTAATACGGTCTGCCCACAAAGCGTCGTACAAAGCCTTGTGCCACATTCGCTGGTTTGATTCCACCAACTTCCGTATAATGGTCACTAGGTTCTTATTGCTGGATTCCGCCTGACCATTTCCTTGCGGGTAGTAATCCGAAGCATGGGCTAAAGTTATTCCATATTCATAACAAAAACTAATAACTTCTCGGGAGGAGAAGTTAGAAGCATTATCAGCAACGATTTTGTTCGGGATGCCGAACCTGACAATGATATTTTCCTTGATAAAACTGCAAACCACCTCAGAAGTGGCATGCTTGACTGAACTGGTATGGCTTCCACCCACTTGGTGAAGTAATCAGTTGCTGTAAGGACATAGCTATGTCCGGCACTCGATTGGGGATTGAGTGCGCCAATAAAATCGATTCCCCACTGCTTGAATGGCTCATTTATAATAACCGGCCTTAGGGGAAAGGCAGCCAATTTGGGCTTACCAACAAACTGCTGGCAAGGCTCGCATTTCGCTACCCAGGTAGCTGCATCTTGAAAGAGCGTCGGCCAATAGTACCTGGCTCGAATGATCTTATGTGCCGTCACGGAAGAAGAAAAATGGCCTCCACAGGCTGAGTTGTGAAAACTTTCCAGCAGTTTTACTTGCTGGGGCTTGTCAACACATCGCAGAAAGATACCATCTATCCCACGCTTATATAAACCGTCATCCCAGATAACATACTTGGCCGCTCTGAGCTTTATAGCACGCTTCTCCTTTGCATTCAGGTGCACTGGGCATTCGCCGTAGGTGAGGAAGAAAGCAATGTCGGAGTACCATTCGTCACTAGTTGCCACAAACAAAACCAGAGGCAGAGAATCTGGCCCTTCTAGAGGGGTTTGCTCTTCATTGGTACAATTTTCTCTTTCATCATGATTTTCTGAACCCTTGTTTTCAGCCATTAGCTGACACAGGCCTTTGCCCCTCACCAGCTTGGTGGGTTTAATATCTAGGTCATATTCCTGGACCTTTGCGATCCAATTCCCTCTCACACTTCCCAACTCTTGTTGAGTTAGAATTGATTTCACCGCTGTGTCGGGGACCAGCACCACCGTATGCGAGTTCAGAATGTAATACCTGAAACTCTTCACCGCTTTAACGACGGCAAAGGCGTGCTTTTCCAATTGAGTCATTTTCAACTCGTGAGGCTTGAGAGGAGAACTCATGAATGCGATTGGAGATTCAATATCCTCCGAGTTCTTTTGCATCAGGATTGCAGAAACAGTATGTTCGGAGGCGTAACTATACATAATGAAGTCTTTGGAGAAATCCGGACATACCAGGACCGGTGCATGAGCAACAGAAGTTTTTATCTCCTCAAACGATCTTTTCCCTTCTTCACTCCATCTGAAAGTTGGTGTTCCCTTCATCATGTTCAAAATGTGGCGAGTCTTCTCAGCAAAGTCAGGGACAAAACGCCTAAGAAAATTCACCTTTCCGAAGAAAGAATGAACACCGGTCTTGCTTGTGGGCAGAGTAAGGCTCTGAATAGCCTTGACCCTTTCGGCATCAATCTTTGTTCCTTCTTTGCTAACCACATGGCCTAGCAATTTCCCTTCCGTGACCCCGAAAACAGACTTTTTTGGGTTAAGGGAAATTCCGTGTTCTCGGCATCTGGCCAATACCTGTTCCAAATGATCATAATGATCACTTCGTCGTTTGGAGAACACGGTTAAGTCATCTAGATAAACTACAATGACCTTTCCCATCATGCCTTTGAAAGCAAAGTCCATGGCTCGCTGAAAAGTGGCACCAGCGTTGGTTAGGCCGAAAGGCATCCTGCTATAGGCAAACGTACCCCACGGAGTAGTGAATGCTGTTTTGAATTGATCTTCAGGCGAGACTTCAATCTGATTATAGCCCGAAAAACCATCAAGCATAGACAGCATTTCTGATCCAGTCACCGCTTGCAGAACTTGATCCATTATGGGAAGAGGGTAGTTGTCTTTCAGCGAAGCTTGATTTAAGTTTCGGAAATCTACGCAGATGCGTATTTCACCGTTTTTCTTGCGTACTGGCACAATGTTCGCCACCCAAGTGCTGTGATGGATAGGGAAGATGATTCTTGCGTCCAGCATCTTCTGAATTTCGGCTTGAATAGTGCCCGAAATCTTGGGATTATAATGCCTTTGCTTCTGACGGAAGGCTTTGGCATCTTCTTTTAGCGGTATATCATGCTGAACGTCCTTTGGCTTGAAGGACTTTAAATCGGCATAGGACCATGCCAATACATCCATATATTTCTTCAGCAACTTGACAAACTTTTGCTTTTCTCCAGGCGTGCAGCATTTGCCAATGTTCACGAATTGCGGATGTGCCTCTGAACCCATATTGACTGGTTCAGTCTCTGGAGATGAGCCAGGATCATCCCGCCTCTTCTTTTTTACAAAACGGTCGTGCCTGTCAAACAAGCGTTCCAGAGAAACCAAGCCCTTTGGAATTTTATTTCCTTTGAGCTGACATATGCCATCGTTCTCTTTTGATTCATGATTTTGGCCGTTGATTGATTCACGGCACGTAGAGGTGGATCCTTCAAAATACAACTCATCAAAGTTTTCTGCTTTTTCTAGAAAGGCAATGAGATGATTATCATCGTTGAATACTTGCCAATGCTGAGAGTTGTCTGGCACGCTTGGACGGAAAACCACTTCAATGGTGTATTTGTTCGTTTTCAAACCCGGGTGCGGGAGCATGAGAGATGCTGAAACAGCCAACGAATCAGCCATGTCATTTTGGGCCCTTGGAATGGCCTCTATTGAAAAAGCGTCAAATTCCTCAATGCTGTCCCATACCGCATTACGGTAGTGCCTGAGCCTTTCATTTTTCACTTGATAAATCCTTTTGACCTGATTTACAACTAGCTCGGCATCACCTTGGACTTTCAGATTTTTTATTCCTCTTTCTTTTGCAGCTTGCATACCGAGTAACAGAGATTCGTACTCAGCAGTATTATTAGTGTTGAAAAACTGCAATTTGAAAGAAAGAGGAATTACCTCCTCCTCGGGAGATATCAGCACAACTCCAGCGCCACATCCACTAGTCGCGCAGCTGCCATCAAATTGCAAGGTCCAGATCTTATTACAATCCTTTTCCTGAACAAAAACGTCCTTTGTATCCGCCTCGGTGGATAAGAAGTAATTCCCCAACCCTGATGATTCGAAAAGAATTTGGGCTTTTGGGTCTTCAGAGCTAGTGACCAAGTATTTCTTTTGGGATTCCGGCTCCAAAGTTTGCATTACGCCTTTGACTGGGATTCTAGCTTTGGACCAGTCCATGTGAATTTCTCCACCAACTTCGCTGCAAAAGCTCCTTCCCAACAGAATTCCATAGGCTGCCGGAATGTCAGCGACAGGACGGTCATCTTTACTCTTTTATCCGGGAAGGCCGCAAACGCAAATTGCGCGTCTTTGATTTGGCCAATCAATGGCACTTGCTTGGTCTCCAATGAATAGCATCTGCCGAATGGTTTGGTAAGAGTGAGGCCCAAAGCATGGGCGACTTTTGCCGGCATGACGTTATCGGAAGCTCCGGAATCAATTATACAGTTGCTCAACTTATGGCCGTTGATTAGGAGAGAGAGATAGAAAGGTTCTATTTTGCCTGATGCGGATGTTGAAGCAACATTTATATGGGATTCAGGGGGAGTGGAAAGGATTCCTTTTGGGGAAACCTGTTTGGGTGAAACAGCTTGACTCTGGATGTATTTGGTCAATCTTACAAGTTGTTCGGGGTTTGACTGAAGGTACTCAGCTTCAGACATTTGGATCTTGGTCTTTTTTGCATGATCTATAATATCAAACACGGCCAAGGGTTGCGTTGGTGAGGGAATGAGTCCTTCACTTCGCGGTGGTGGAATGGGATTACTGATCTTAGTAGGAACTTGAGGGGGCTGACTTGGAGGAGAGATGGGCGGAAAAGACTTCTTAGCAAAAGACTTAACAGGGAATTGAGTAGGAAGAGGATTACCTCTTCTAGCAATGGTTGGAGGTGCGTTTGACGCGACCTTCTCCTTCTGTACGTGGGTAGCAACTTCCGCCTCTTTTCCTTGCGAGCGGGTGAAAACAGCATATGATTGTCCGCTTGCGTAGCCCTGAGTACTCTCTTCTTCGTCAGATTCATCCTCGTCAAACTCCATATATCCAATAGTAGAGTCGCCAGTCGGCTCACCGACATCTTGATCATCTTCGTCTTGAAACGAAGGTTCTTCATAATACTGCTCTTCTTCTTCAACTTCGGCCAAAGCATTGACCGGAGGAGCTTGAAGCGCCAACCGTGGAGCAGTCGCAGGTAGACGCGGCCTTTGTGAAGCATGGTTAGGAACAAAACTCCTTCTTGGAACATCCCGGTATGAAGAACTAGGAGCCTGGGCCAACTGCTTCTTCAATGCGAGCAAATCATTCGCCATTTTTTGGAATGCTGGGTCAGACGAAGTGGTAGGTGAAGGGCCCAAGGACTTAGGCTTTGATGATTCCTTTTTCAATTCGCCAGATATTATCAAATTGTCTTCTATCCGGATGGCAGCGGCCTGAGCGAGAGGTAGAGTAGCCACTCGCTCTTGAAGGAGCAAGAAGCTGACTTTTGAGCTCATGGCGTTCATGAAGAAACACTTCTGATTCTCCGGCGTTGGAAGCATGGCAGTAGGGACACGGTTGATTAGAGCATTGAACCGGGCGATAAAATCGCGCATGGTCTCGTTTGCCTCCTTCTTCAGATGAGTGATTCGTGATAATAAAGTGAACGCATCTTCTGAGGGTTTATACCTGTCTTCAAAAGCGTCCCGCAAAGTTGCCCAACTGGTGATAGATCCGGCCGGCAAATGTTGAAACCATTCAGCTGCAGGCCCTTGTAGGGTTTCCAGAAAAAGGCGAACTGACACATCTTCATGAGTCACGTCCAAAATACTGCATGACATAATGAAAGCAGATATGTGGGAATCCGTGCTTTGATTTCCGCTCCCGTCGAATTTAGGAAAATTCTTTCGATTTCCGTGAGGGAGTGCGTGAACTGGATGTGGCAGTGCGAGAGGGCCCATAGCATTTCCCCATGGTACCGCCATTTGAAAAGTTGGAAAAAGCACACGAGCTGGAAGGGTGGTTCCACTGAGCAGCAAGGCACTACAAAGGGATGTAGATGCTTCTGGTAACCGACCTTTTCTTTGTGAAGGTGAGACACTCCTGGATGACCGGCTAGCTGAGCTTAGCGCTGAAAAACGTGCCGGTGTTACGCTGAAATTGTGCCTCTGAAGCAGATCGAAAGTAGGATCAGCTTCTCCTCGGGCTCTCCTGCTGCGCGTAAAAGGTTCACTCGCCAGTGTACCTTTCAGATCTGCAATATTACAGCGCAGATTTAAACTTTATTTTTGGGTGTACCTGCTGATTTTCTGGTTTTTCTGACAAAAACCAGCAGCACGCACTTTTCTGGATATTAAAAATTATCCTCTTCAGAAACCGATTGCGGTTAAATGACAGATGAAAATGAGGATAAGATGGTGGGGAAGATAGTAAGCTGATTTTCGGATCTGATTTGGACTTTTTCAGAGGGTTTCAAACTTTTTTAGAAAACAGTCAAAACTCAGATCTACGGAAAAATAATGATTTCTGTAAAAACTCAGCGAACTAAAGATATGTAAGCCCAGATCTATGACTCTCAGAAGAAAAATTTTCGATTCGGGCACTTTTGCAAATTTTTGGATTTTCAACAAAAGCTCAGTTTAAAGTTAGCGTGACACCTGATTTTTTCGATTTTTTTATCTTACTACCAAGCGTAGATCAGCGGTCTGTCTGTTCGTTCCCAGTAGTCGCCAAAAGCTGTTGGTCCAGAAAATGCATCGCCAGCGCAGACGGATCTATGGATAAGCGGGCAGCGGTGTTGCGGGGCTTAGCCCCTCTTTGAGGCAATGACGGCTGGTTTATTGCTACTTCTACTAGCGAGGAACCTATGCAAGTCTCACAGTTACGCCTTGGGGTTGGGATCTCATCCCGGTAGAGTGTTACAGGTTGCGAAGAAAAGGAATAAAAGGAGAAGAGAAAGAAGCAGATCCGAAGGAAGAAAAGAAATGAGTTCAAAGCGGAAGGTTCGAGAAGATCTATGCTTTTAGTTTGGTAGTAAATGCAGAGCCAAACCTACTTGCATAAATAAACAAAGCAATACTGATAAACAAATGACGGAAAAGTAGATATGAATCCAACAGATTAAACACATACAGATCTAACGTAAGAAAGATCTAATGCATAACACAGCTATTGAGCACAAAGTCTGAATAATTGTATTACTGTTCTTTTCTGTTACAAGAAAGCTCAAAGTCTTTCTCTCCTCACTTCTATTTCTATCTGAAAAATGTTCACCCCGAATACAACAAGTATTCTTGTATTTATAGAAGATGAGAGAGAGAAGGCAAAATGGAGCCAACCACTTATCTACAAGATATTTACAAAATATCTAAAGTCATGTTGACTTTTACATTTTTGAGTGGATGACATCATCCCATGATGCAACATGGATGATGTCATCGTTGGCACCAACATACTTGAGATATGGCGAAAAGAAAGTCGGAGAATAGCGAGAGGAAGAAGAAGAAGAGGAAAAAGAAGAAGCTAGTCATCATCATCGTCCTGCGGCCGAAAAGGGGTCGCCTGCTTCTGATGCTGCTCAGGAGATGAGATGTGGAACTGAGCGCGGTATTCCAAGAACTTGCTGATCATTGACCCGAACTGATCCTGTGATGGATCCTTGTGCCGATCACCGATTACTTCGCAAGTTTCCCGCTCTTCTACAAGCTTTTCGGGAAGTTTGGAATAATCTTTCTCCGCCTCAATCAGGAAACCGATGAAGTCCCTGCAAGCTAGCAGGTTATTGATGGATTCGGTATCAAACGTGACTTCCGGCCCTGTTCCTTGAGAAGCTAACTCCTTGAAAATCCGGATAGTATCATCAGCCGTTCTTAAGGTGAGGGAAGGAGTGAGCAACCCTGGATTCATGGATAAAACAATTTTCTCCATTTGATACATCGCATCCAGGGCCTCTTCCTTCACCTTATCTATTTTTTCTAACACAAACTCGAGCTGATCTATCCGATAGTCCAAAGTGGACATAGTCTTGTTGAGGGTCCTTGGGTGACCGAATACTCCGAACTTGACCAAATCTTCGACTGAACAGTCGAACATCTGTTGGAAGGCCTCGTGTTGGAGTCTAGCGTTTTCTAACTCTTCTGATATCGGGACTGCTAATGCTTGGAGCTCCTTATTCGCCTTTTCAATGTTCAGAGATAAGTTGATATATTCGGCGATTACCTTTTCTCTATCTTTGAGAATCTGGCTTCTCCAAGCAGAAACAGCCATGCCCTGCTCACCGATCTTTGAATATTCATTGATCTTGTCTTGACTGAGCAGCTCAGGAGTCTCGGCGGCAGTTGTGGGAGGTGCACTTCCCATCTTCTGTAAGGCCTGAAGCAGGTATTTATTCTGTTCTTTCAGCAGCCTTTTCTCTTCTTTGGCTTCTTGAAGCTTTTCACAAAGTGCATCAATCGCGGAACGAGCTTCCCCCTGGAGACTTTCAGAGGACGTCCCCATCGTGACTTGGGTCAGTGAAATCTCTTTGGAGACAGATCTTCTTTCTCTTTGGTGGGATCGGGGTAAGCTATTTCCAGGACTCTCTCACCTGCAGCGCTCTTTGAGAAGCGTGTAACCGGCTTGTGCTTCTTTGCTCCTTTAGCCGGAATAACTGAAAAGTCCATCGGAGCGATGGGGACTTTCCTCTTTGGCTGGCTCAGCTGCTGAGAGATCCAAGCTGGTCCTATTGAAGAAGGACCAGAGACAGAGGGGGAGGCAGCAACGGTAGAAGAGGGGAAGAACGTGGAGACACGCGGCGGTGGCATTGAAAGAATAGCCGAGGAAGTGTCCACGGGAGGAAGGGAAGGGAGCCCGGAAAGGAGAGAAGAAATGGAAGGAGACAAATCAGCAAGAGAGGAGAAGATGGATGAAGAAGCAGGGGAAAGGGTAGAAGAAGGGGGAGAGGACACAACCAAAGGAGTGGTTGCTGACACCTGAGGAAGGGGAGGAAGAGAAGAAGAAGGGACAGAAGGAACCTCCGTGAGTCGTAGCAACGCCGAGCATCACAGTGGATGGGCCTTCGGGAACATCCTCCATGAACTCCTCTTCCAAAGTTATGACTTGTTCAGGCTCCGAGGGAAGAGGACTTTCAGGGGCTTCCTCCTGACTGGTGCTTGATTCACCTATTGCACCCTTGCCTTTTAGCTGCTTCTTTGATCTTGGAGGCGCATTACCCAAAGGAGAAGTTATAAAATCTACGCCGAGGTAGATCAATCCATTCATACGGCACCAGAGCTCCGTTCTCCGCATGGTTTCTTTGACCCTCTCCTCAATTGTCTGAGGAGCCTTGCTTCTATCAATGGCCGGGAAGGGCCAATTGTCCCCATCTGTGTTATTATACACCTTGTCTACTTCATCTTCCGAAGTTTGGAAGCCTTTGGGGACGATGGCCACTCCATACTGAATAATTTCTGCCAATGCTAAGCGGGAGTGATCTGTCTCCTGAGTGCCACCTCATGGATGACGTCAATGTAAATGTCCTCAATTTGAGGGACATGGATAGGATCAAGCTTAGCCCTTGGCAAGCAGCCTCTCGGGTCGAATGTAGGCCTTGCTGGGAAATCATGCTTTAGATTGAGCAATTCTAGCTCGGCAAACATCTCCTTCGCCTTGTGATAGCTGGAACAAGTGTATCGGCCTACTGTGAGGGGGAAAGGAGTTCCACCCTTCTTTCTCTTCTGACACTTCTCATGATATGTGACCAGCTGCCTTGACAATTCCAATAGAACCAGCTTTGGTCCAGCATACCTTGGCAACCTAGTGGGCTCGCCCAAGAAGTTAACCGCCCTCAGATAGGTGAATGTGGGAAATTGGGTGAACAAGGCCCCCCACTTTTCCACAGCAGAAACAGTATTCTTAATTGTGCGGCCATGAGTCAACTTTGGTCGCAGCATGCATATAATATGGTAGAAGAAAGCATCATTGATTTTTGAAAAGTGTTGGATGCTATTCTCCAGCTTTAGCTCTGGGTAGTATTCATATATCTTGGCCTGAGGCCAAGTTCCACTTCGGTGCAGCCCTGGATAGTCCCTTTCAGACGCTGCAGCATACACTACGTAGGAGTTCATATGAAACACTCCTGTTGTGGCAAACTGTTGTAGCTGCTCAGAAATGGCGCTGCTTATTATTTCCCCCCAGCAGAAGCGCTGATCGGGCAAATTTTTGTTCATCGTCTCCAGGTACCGCAGCATCCATTTATGGAAGTAGTGGGCGTCTGAAAGCCCGAAGACTCTGCTCAGGAAAGTGATGGTGTCACTGAGTTCTTCGGAGAAGTCGCTTCGGTGGATAGTCTGGGGCCACCGGGTCACTACCTTCTTATTTTTGAGGTAGACTTCATTCATTAATTGCATGCATAGGTCCTCATTGCCCTCCCAGGTCTTGACACATTCTTCTTGGGTAACGGCCACGAAGCTTCGGTGATGAGGGATGCCAAGAATCTTTTCAAAATGGCGAGCGGTGAGGTCAATGACCACCTCCCCCTTACTATTTTCGACACACCTGGTGTCCTTGTTGTAAGATTGGGCAACCACCATTATGAACTCATTATCAATAGCGCTGACTGGAATCCCACCGGCGAAATGTAGAGCACTACCCATCAATTTATCCATCCGGGGGCTTCTTGTTACTTTACGAGTTCTCACCGAGAATTAAATCATGTCGATGTGGCCCGATTCAGAATCTCTGACATCCATATTGCATTCCGCCTGAGATTCGGGCATTCTAACCCTTTGGTACTTATACTTCATTTCTTCCTCTGTTAGCTTAGCTTTTCCTCTTGGTTTGGCGGGTCTCTTGCTTGAGGTAGACATGTGTTCTTCAAAGCTTATCTGATGATCTGCACGTAGGAGAAGAGAAACCCAATCCAAGAAGCTTGAATTAGTCATTTGATCTTCCATTGGAATACTAGCAGAAGAAAGAGTTAGAACTTTTAAGGCTCGGGCGCGGGCGCATGGAAGATGTGTGTAACAGTGCGCATTTTATAACGGGCGCACGAAATCGTGCTTACATTGGGGTTCGATCTTTGTGGCGCATGGAAAGATTGTGTAACATGGACGAATGATGCGCCAAAGGAATATAGCGCGGCGCATGGAGGGTTTACACAACATCATGTTACTGCATCGGAGGGTGTGCCAGCGCCTATGTAATCTTTATACTTGCGCGAAAAAGGCTTTTGTTGCATCGAAACTGGGTGCGCTCTTTGGCGCGTGGAAATGGGATGCAACATGGGTAAAGGGTGCGCCAAGGCTTATAGGAGGAAGCGCGGGATTTACACTTGGAGCATGCAAAAGGGGTGCGCTTATGGGCGCATGAATTTCAGCTGTATCAGGATGGCAGGGTGCGCCATGGCGCGGATCTTGAGTATGTTGCAAGTCGGATAGGTGCGCCGAGGGGCGCGACTGTCTTGATTGTTACAAGGCGCGCCGGTGCGCCTTGTGAAATAAGCTCTCAAACCTCTTTCTTTCTTTCTCTTCCACTTCAAAAATTGCTTGGACAAGTAAGGTTTTTCAAAAATCTTGTAAACAGACCAAGCTAGCTACAAAACGACCCCTTTTCCAGCAGATCCGGAAAGAGGGAGGGAGAGGAAGAGCAACAGAAGAAAATGAACAGGACAGCACGGGGGGAAAGGCTCAAACACATTCAAACTTTGATGAAAACCGGCCAGCAAGTTGGCACACACACCAAAACCGGACAAAAAACAAGCCCAAAGAACAGAAAACATAAAACAGGGAAGGGGAAGAACCTCTTACCTTAAAATATAGCGAAAATTCCTTGGCGGGTCCACAACTTTCTGAAGCAGCGGCGAGGCGGTGACAAATCGGAAAAATCACGTCTTTGACAAAGAACAATGAAAATGACATGGCGCGCACTGTTATATATAACAAAACTTTGTCATAAATGCGCCACCACCATTTGAAAAGGCGCGCGAAAACGACTGTCGACAGAGGAAAGCATGCGCCCTTTGGCGCATGGAAGTAACTGACAACAGGAGAATGGGTGCGACTTTGGCGCATCAAACGAGTTGTCGACATGAATTTATGTGCGCCCTTGGGCGCACCAAAACGTGGTGTAACAAGGAAAATACATGCGCCTTTGGCGCACCGAGAAGCGTGCTAACATGGAAAACCATGCGCCAAAGGCTTTTAAGGGGGCGCATCAAAATTGATGTTGCGGAAAACCATGCGCGGAAAAACCATGACTAAGTTCAAAACCGAATTTCCAAAAAATGGCTCAAAAAGACTAAGTTCATCGGTAAAATTGCCCTTGTCAATTTCCGGGATACAAGAAGGAACACAAGATTTTACACATATTACGAATCATTAACGGAGGATCTACTCCTACTTATAGAATGTAGGAGGGAAAGTACAAAAGAAGACTCAAAATTTAAAGTATGAACAACAAGACATCTACATCTTCTTCTTTTCGATATCTAATATACTTGTCGAACATATAATTCAGCATCTTTCCATCTGTTTTAGCTACTGCTTCCTTTTCTGTCCTGAATTGCAGCAACCCTTCATTCAACACTTTGCTGCATGCTTCCACTTCTTCCAAACTTGGCCCAAATCTCGCAATGTCTGCCTGCAGTGTCACCAGCCTACTGATAGAGTTCATCGTGAAAGGCTTGGTAGCTTTATCAATTCTCTTTTGTACCATCAGAAGAGAACTTTCCAGGGAATCATGCACCTCGTTAGAAATAATCGAGCGTATGAAGTAACACCTCCATCCACTCTTTCCTCGGTGAAAGAAATGACATCTTGTTCGACAAATCTGATGTTCTACTCTCAAACGCTTTCATCCTTTTCAGCAAAACTCACGTAGATATCCAAACGAAAAGATACTGCAAACTCTAGCTGCTTCCCCTTCTCGACTGATCCATCCGGCACAATTTGTTCTGCAACCAATACATCTCCCGGCAGCTTGTTGATCTCGGCCAAAATACTCAGGTTACTCTCTGCAACTGTATTCATTCCTTCTATGCTTTCTATCAGTTGCTTTAGTTGATTTGCTGCATCGTTCATAACCTTTAGGCGGGCTGGCACTTCCCCAAGTTGCACAGAAGCTTGACGAATAATCAGATCCTTCCATTCGTCAATAGCCTTTACTTGATTGCTTGCATCTTCCATTTCCTGCATAAGATGATCACTCACCTGCGCTGAAATGGGCTGAACGGAAGGTTTAGCAACCTTGGCTATGATCTCACATAATTGAGATATTTGCTTCTGCAGCTCTTCTTTCTCCACCTTTTCACTGTCAAGCCTAAGGAACAAAGCATCCAGCAACGTCTGCATGTCCTGCTTCAATCCTTCAGTGGTAGCTTGACCGAGTGGTATTTTGGTCACCGTCACATCTTCTGCCGTGAGCTCCTCTTCTACCTTTCCTTCCGCCGGAATTGATATCTCAACAAACTTCTCTCCCGAATCCTTGATGATCAACCTAGAAGTTGCTTTAGCAACTTTAGGCCTTCTCGTCTCTTACCTTCGAGATCCTCGAAGTAGCTGCAGTCATGTTCCTCTAAGTTCATCTCTACTCTTGGTTCCGAACCAAGCTGCAAAGATAACCATTCCAAGAAATTACTTCTCGGAGAGTGAGAAGTCGCTGAGTGCACTACCATCTCCCGCTCTGCATCCTCTCCATCAGAAAGTGCCACAGTATCATGGCTGCCATCTTCTGAAACATCCAAGGACAAAGCTCTTTCAAACTCCGTCATCTGCCCGGCTTCAACACCTCTTCTCGGAGCGGGTGATGAACGAAGTGGCTGTGGAGAGAAGACGAACATCGATGGTTTCAATGAAGGCATGGAAGCATCCTGCTACTGTGGTGCAATAGTTGGTGATCCTCTAGGTACTGGAGAAGTCGGAGTCAAAGCTATGGTCGTAGAAGTGGTCTTCTCTTTCTCTTGAGATCTTCTGTGTACTTTCAACTTCTCGGACCTTCTGCTGCTTTCTCCTTCATGCTTTCGCTTGAGGGAATCTCCTGTGCCGAAGTTGCCTGTGATTTGATTCATCAATGCTTCATCAAGGCAATATCCCTTCGTCATAACCAGTTCGAAGTATTCACCAACACAGCTCCAGATCTTTCTTCTATTGTCTGCAGCCATATTGCTATCCTGCAGTATAGCTTTATCTCCTCCCATTTGATGGTAAGTGTCAAGTACCACGTTCCCATCATCTTTAAGATCCGCAGTATCGCTAGTCCAAAGTCAAATACTTGCTTTGCCGATAGCCTCGCTGAAATCTTTCTTTCTAACCTCATACTCATACGCACTTCATCCGAAATCTTCTAACGAAGGCACATGTGCGTACTCTTGGGAGATTGTCTTCTGCTATTCCAAATGGATCAAAAATTAAGCCGCCCGGAAGAACTCTTTCTCATACTCGGACAACATTTGTGCTTCCATCCCTCGAGCTCTGTGAATGTTGATGCAACCGTAATATCCCACGATGTGAGTGGGAAGAAGCTCGTAGACTTGTGCCGCTTATTTGAAAGGTCATGTAACTCCACAAGTTGCCTACTCAGCTCCATGGCGATCAATCTGTCACTCGGGTACCTAGGAATCTTTATTGGTTCACGTGAAAAGCTCGTAACCCTGAGGTATGTGAAATCTACAAACTGGATGAATACACTGCCAATCTTGGACACTGCTTCCCATGCTTCCTTGCTTACCCTGTGAGTCTTCAAGTCTTTTTCTAACCTGCAGATGAAATCGTAGAAGAAGTCATCGTTGATCACTTTGAAGTCCTTCTGTACGCAGGTATAGTAAGCTGTGGGTAGCACTCGAAAATGAGATCCTTGGAAAGAATACCACATCTATCCAGCTTGGAAAAGACACCCTATGAAGTTGCAGCATACACCAAGTATGAAGTCATCTTGAAGTTGAAGGTACGCTTCACGTTCCGCAGTTGCTCACCGATGTTGCTGCTAATAATTTCTGACCAATTGATTATAGAATCAACCTTGTTGATTTCAATGGTCCTGATGAAAGCATACATCCATGTCCGGAAAGTGTAGGCATTCGCTTCACCATTCAACCTGCATAGCAATTTGACGATATCATCCGCCTCCTGCACCAAATTGGATCGTGGAAGAGTTCTCGGGAACTTGGAAGGGGATCTAGGCTTCTTCATGAACCGGCTATTCATGATGCTCACACAATCAGCTCTATGCTTTTCCCACCTACTATCAACATCCTGAATGCTAATAGAAGTCACCACCTTTCACACTGGAATCTTCAGACAATAATTGAAGAATTCTGCATCCAAACGAATTATTGTCTTTCCCGCACATCATGCACCGATCTCGGATGAAGGATGATAAGATCTAGCACACTCCATCACAAACTCGCAATTGGGCAGCGCGGAAAGCTACGGCTCGAATAATTCCACTACTTTTGACCACATGCATGAGTGAAGTCTTTCCACTCTGGATCTATCAATTAAATCGGAAAGATATTCTCGCCTAGATCCGTGTCTCCTATGTCTGAAAGTTTGGAAGCAATGCATGAATCCATCGTGCTCTCTTTTTCATCTCCTTTCGCCATGGCTTTGTCTATCTTTGTCGAATAATTCTTTTTCTTCTAACTTGGCGGATTTCTTCAATCTTTGGTGCGAGATCTGGACAATTCTTCCGATTCGAGGATATTTGCAATGTATTGGACATTGATAAAAACTCCTTTTGTTTTATAAAGCACCCGTAATGAGTTCTGAAGTTATTCAGACAAAAATGGCCACCGGAGCATGAATAGTGAATTTAAATTATAAAAATCTGCACTTTTCAAGCTCGCTGCCCCAAAAATTGGTGTTTAATTTGCACATAAAGAGAGCATGAATCCTTTCAATCAACACACAGAGCTCTGTAACACCTATGAAAACAACTATGCAGACGAAGATCAACCTTCTCCAAAGCATGCGCCAAATCGGAAGTTTTTGGCCTTGTTAGCACTTTGTCTCGAACAAAATCCTTCCTTTAATGGGGGCGCACTTTTCCTCCTTGCTGCAATTCTTTACTGTGAATTAAATTATTCACCCATATGGCTGCCCATGCTTATATAACCTTCACAATTCTATAATTAATAATTTCCTAACAATTAAAGGTAATTAATTAATTAAAAATCATGTTTTTCTCTTTTAAAAATAGCATGTTTAAGGACAGCCATCCAATAAATTAAATTAATCCAATTTAATCCTTTACACAAAGACACTTCACTCAAGCCCCACGGTGTGCTTTGACCATAGCGACTGAAAATAGAAATTAATTTAATGTTTTAAAGCTTCAAAAACATTAAATAATGCCCAAATAGGCGCACTTTTTGAGAGGAAGGGGTAGCCACTAAATAAATTAAATTAAATTAATTTAATTCCTTTCTTTTATTCCTTCTTTGACTTTTTGACCTCCTCAAGCTTGGGCACACTTTTTTAAGAAGAAAGATTATTAAAAATAATCAATTTAATCTTTTTAATCTATCACCAAAGGGCGCACTTTTTGCACATGTAATTCTATTTTTAAGAATTTTTCCATAATGGGATTCTTTACCACTGTGCAAGCACCAAAATCCCGCGATCCACTTAAGTGATTTGACTTTGACAATGGGATTCTTTACCTGCAAGGCGTGCACTAAAATTCCATGATTTCACTTCATCCACTTTCCTTTTATTATATCATGGGAATTTTTACCTGCGCAAGGCGAGCAATAAATTCCCACCGCCCGCAGCCTCTATTTTTCCCACTTTGCAGCTTAAGTGACTTTATAACATGGGAAAATGTACCTGCCGGGCAGGTATACAATTCTCACCACTGCGTGCGGCTTATATTTTCCCATCGCAGCTTAAATCCTTTGTTTTCCAAAAATGCGCCCATCCCCGTAGGGTCTTTTACTGCATGACTTCACCTTTTCCCAGTGATCCAGACCTCCGATGACGACTTCCTCCGGGAAAAATGTGCGTGTATGTTTTCCAGCTGCTCCAGGCCAAAAATCGGGCTTACCCGACAAAGGAGTTGTTCCAGAGAAATTTTGAGAAAATGCGAGCGGGACACCACAAAAACACGAAAAATTGCCAAAAGTTACAAATAAAGCCCAAAACTTAAAATAAGTTAAAATCCTTCTGGTACATAGGAATAATAACATATTCGCTCATAATGGAGTCAAAACAGAGCGCAAATAGCCTCATACGGGGCTCAAAATAATTAAATACAAATTTCCCATGAGATAAATCCCGACGGCGAAATAAAACAATTTTGGGCATCCGGGTATTTGGCGAAAAAACTAATATGGCACTTTAGGATTATTTTGACGTAATCAGAACTTTCAAGCAATAAAAACAACAAACGAACCGCTATTTTAAAAGTACAAAAATTTTCGGATTGGGTAGTCACAGATTTCGAGGTGAAATCTGAGTGACACCGGCTTATTTTGGGCAATATGATGTCTGTTATCATGTTTAAATGTCTGTAAACAATTTTCCTTGTTCTTGTTGCAATCTTACACTGAAATCTTTAGGAATCACATAGATCTCATCCTTATTGATAGTTTAGTGGCATTTGCAATTTCATTTATCAGAAGAGCTTTCATCTGACATTGAAAATAAGTAGTTTAAAATCACTTCACCTTCATTTGTTGACAGAGATTGCTTGTAAGACTTTGGGGGTACCTTAGGCATGATTTCATAAGAGATTTTGATGTTTAATTGAGTCCTTTAACTCAAGCTTTTGTGTTGAGGTCTCAAAGATTGTGTGAAGAGTGCAAACATGGGCCTCCATTTGTGTATCTCTTCTGGTTGAAAGAACATCCTGACTATTTTGAAGCATTTTATCTGATAGTTGGTCAAATGTTGTAGAGGTTGTCAAAGATTTGGCATAGTCAAGTTTGTCTTGTCAATATCCCACCCTGTTTTACCCCTGTATTGACCTGCATACCCACAGAAGATCAAAATCCATTTGCTAAAGTATAAAAAACAGATCAGGGTTTCAAAATGTCTTCAGTAACCCTTGCCTCACATTGAAATTATCTCCATAATTTGGAAGTGACAACTTGTGAAAGTCAGATTTGGAGTGTTGATCATATTTTCCCAAGGCCCCTTCATACTATTTGCACAAATTGAGGGATATATTCATCTCCTTCACCATTTGTAGTTTACAAAATAGGTCCTCTTACCTTGGTTGAAAGGCACAACCTTAAATAGGTAGGATAAGATCAAGTCCTATTTGAGTGCTATCCATCTCTCCACAAATCTGAGTGCCAGTTAGATCACATCCCTAGCTACAAAATGACATACATCATGATCTATATGTATTCAAGCTTCATGCCATATCTTTGATGCTATTCAGACTGAAAAGGAAAACAAATTTGGGTACCAACACCAGTGGTGTAGCTTTCGGGACATTCTTAGTTCAATTTGATCCATGTGCATACATATTTGAAATATTTGAATGCATATCAAACCTTGGTAATGTCTCTTACAAGTTCTATTTGCAAATATATTGTTAAAGATTCATTTGCATTTGTGGTTGATAGATTCAAGAAAAGGAAGGTCTGATCTATAAAGTTTGGCAAGATTTCATCTTTGATAGGTATTTGACAGAGTATTTTAGTGCATTTTCACAAGTAGGGTGAAAGTCCTTAGTGGCGACTCCATGCTTTTTTGATCTTGATAAAATACCAGGTGGCTTAGATTTATGTCATTTGTTTTTAGTGTTGCTAATCTACAAACCTAGAATAAAGAAGATCTCTCTTCAAGAGGGACCCAGTTGAAAGTTATTTCAAGAATTGGGAAAGACAGTTTTAGAGGAAAGAAAAGTTTGGAAGGTTGTTGAAGGTCAGACATCAGGCAAAGGTATATCCATTAGTGAGAGAGATCAGCCTTTAGTAAAGGATTATCACTCTTCTTCTAGTGATTCTGATTCAAGCAATCTTCTCATAAACTTGTTTACTTCAATTAGTGAAGGTCCTTCTTGTACTTGGTGAGTTCCTTTTTCAAACTACACCTGTGTGTTTCAATTCTAGTAAAACTTTCCAAGAAAATCAGCACCTAGAGAATACCAATCTTGTGAACCACATTCTTGAGCCCCAAAGACCTCGCACTCCTCATCAACTTGTGTCACCCCCAAGATCACCACCTCAAAATCATATGGCTCAGCCTCCCCCTAGACCTCCATTTGTTGTTAACACCTTTGGTCCTATAAACTTTAGAGGAATGGATGGTTACCCAAATGTTGTCCCACAAGATGTGAGGAATAGGTTGCCAAAATTCCAAGGTAACAATGCAATAACTGGTGATCAGCACCTAAAACATTTTGTTAACATGATGGAGGACTTTGAGATTGAGCATGAAGATGTGTATATTAAATTGTTCATTCATACACTAGAAGAGGATGTAAGGGATTGGTACAAGGCTCTGCCTGATAATTCTATTGATTCATGGACTGAAATGTAAAATGCATTCATATTGCAATATGGTGATAAAACTGATCCTAGGTTTCTATTGTTTGAATTTGAAAATATCAAGAAGAACCCTAATGAATTAGTTCATGACTTCAACACAAGGTTTAACAAAACTTTGAGAAGGTCTGCCATTAATTTGAGGCCATGTGATCAGTCATGCTTGATCAAATATGCAGATGCATTTGATAAGAAGGCAACCTATTACCTAAGAGACAAGAACCCTACCAATTTAAGGCAGGCCTTTACCATGGCACTACAGATTGAAAATAACATTAAAGCAATTGGGAAACCTCTCAAGAGAGATGGTGTAAAGTTGATAAACCCTGACAAGCCTCAAGCAAGCAAGAGTGTAGACTTGGAGGAAGTGGTGAAAACTTTGGTAGGGGCTGTCAAAGAGATTTCCTACAAGTTGGCAAGAGCTGAGAAGGGAATTGGGTAGACTTCACAAGGTCAGCAAAAAGCACAAAACCATGACATATTTTCCAATCATCCTAGAGGTGATCAAAGGGCATATGATAGAGGGAAAGGACCCATGGGGTCTACAAATAGACATCCTCAAGCACGTGAAGGAAGAGTGTTACCTAATCCCCTAACTCGCTTTAGGAAGTTGTTGATATTGATTGGTGTGAAAGATGTTTTCTATCCCATCCTCCATGTGAAGTGGACCAAGAAGATGGTGTAGCTAATAATGGTGATGGTATTGAGGATGATATTTGTATGGTGGGTTGTTCTTCAAGCTCACAAGAAGGAACAACATCAACTAAGGTAATAAGTGCAAGGATAGCTGCAACATTTTGGGATTGCATCAAATGGGTACAAATCCTTCTTCCCTCTCATACTCTTGAAGGTGATGTAGTGCAAGCTTTTGAAATTCCTAACAATGACTTTGAATACTTAAGATCTTTGATGATCAAGAAGTATGATGGTGGTATCCCTTCGGAGGAAGATAGAAAATTGTTAATGAATGTTGTTGTGGCTCAAGAGAAAGAGTATAACACTAGGAGAAAGATTGTTAAGGGAGTCGGGCCTCAAGCCAAACCTAAAACACCCTATCTTACAAGTATTCCCAAAGAAGCTCCTAGAAGAGAAACACCTGCCAAAATCTTTGATGTCCCAAGTAAAAATTACAGTCCTCCTCATGCCCAAATCACAAGCATGCCATGCCATCTGTTGAATATGCTTGTCTCCTTCTAATGCTAGCTTACTAAAGAATGTTCCTATGACATATCCCAAGTATTGAGCCAAATCAATGTGAGTATTCCAATCACTCGCTTACCTAGGATTCCTAAGCACAAGAAGAGAACATTTGAGTCCTTAGGTTTGAAAGAAGAAAAAGAGTACTCCAAGCGAAAATGTAAATGTTGTTGAAACTCCTCCTCAAATCATTGCAGGACTTGAAACACCACTAGCATTAGAGGATCTTTGAGAAACACCTAAGGTATACTTGGGGACATCCTTGCTTTATTCCCAATTGAATGTTGATCCATTCTTTACAACTTTAATAATAAAGGATAAACTAATTCACAATTTTAGGTTTGATTCCATTGCATCATGTAATGTCATGCTGCCCGTAGAAGTCATGAATGAGTTGGATATCAAAGTGACAAAGCAGCCTATGGAAAATGTACTGCCATGGAATCGGGAGAAGTGCCGGTAGTTGGTTGTGTGCACGGTTCTGGGAGGGGAGAAATAGGTGGGATGGATGGATAATAATAACACGGGAGGTTGGGAAGTGATATGGGGTGAATAAGTAGTTGTAAAAGATATAATTACATGGTTAACATTTAATTATCCATGGGTGAAATATAATGGGGTGGAATAATCTTAGGATAGGCATTTTAATTAGATATTTAATTAATACCCAAAGAGGGAAATAGTGATACAAAAGTGCACCGGTTACCCAAGATAAGAACATGTAAGCGAACATGGGGGACATTAAATTGAGTGACCAATTTTATGTGTCTACATTTGCCCCTTTTTGTCGAGTAACTTGTGATAAACAATGCTACGAGACAAAAACAAGGAGTTGGAAGAAAAGGAAGAATATTGATGATGTGCTTCCCCTCAAACGAGGAATGGGGTGGCTCTAAAAAATCCAATCGATCCCAAGTTTGAAAAAGGTAGATGAAAAAGAAGAGAAGAGAGGATGCCCTAGCTAGATGTCTAGAGTAGATATGATCATTGATGATGCACGTATAAAGAAAAAAGGCAACGACCTAAGGAACTCACATTGGTAGGGCGGACTAGACGGTATTCATATGAGATGACGTTAGTGGCTACAGACTTGTGAGTTAAAGGTGACTGTAAAATCGTAACAACTAAAGAGTGACACATTGGTAGGGATAACTAGACGACCTTCAAACGAGACGACGTTAGTGCTTTGAGAACCCCTATCTTTGGATTGCAAAAAACACGAGTTACCCATGTATAGGGAAAACTCGGAATGGGTGATAACACTAAAAATATGCACCAAAAGGAAGAAATAAGGTCATAACAACGATCAGATAAACAAGCCAAGCATCAACACTTAGACAAGAAGGATGAAGCGATGGCCTCGAGAGGAGAGCCACCGCAGAAATCGACATATGGCCACTATAGTGGACTTTGCAATAGAAATGTTGCCAGACTAGGTAGAACAAGTGTGCTATGGGTGGCACATGCAAAAGATATAATGATGAGATGCCCCAAGCGGGGAACGACAAGCAAAGTCATGCTACGAGTGACACACACGTGGGGTTATGCAAGGTGACAAGGTACAAGTACCCAAAATAAAGACCCAATGATGGCAACAATGTGTTACGGGTGACACATGTGCAAGACAAGATAATCAGATGAGAACGAAGTGCGTCCTGTGTGATGAGATGAGAAAATATATCAAAATCTACTCAATCGGCCCCAATGGGATCTAATCGGTGTTGAATCCCACCAAACTAATCGGCTCGACCGCTCCAAAACCTATAAATATAGAAAAGGTGAATGGTAATGATTCATTTGCATTATGACGATTGATTTAGAAAAAGTCAAAAATTGAATTTGAGCGACATGGAAGCTTCCGAGGGAGCATCCGTAAGAGGAAGAGGACGTGGCCAGGGGTAAGTGGTCCTTCCTTAGCTTTGTATATTTGTGTTATTTTGTAGTAGGAGGCAAGAGGGTGTTTTTAGCGCTCTACCTCCCAGTCGGCGTCGATTGACAAAATCGGTGCCGACTAGCATGTGATCGGCGTCGATTGTAATACAATCGGCATTGATCGTAAAATAAACGGTGCCGATGGAAATGAGTCGGCGCCGATGGGAAAGATTTGGCATTTGGAAGCTTTTGAGAAATTTTTTGATGAAATTTTAATGATGTTGATTTTGATAAATATGAACCTAATGATGATGTTTGATGTGATGTAGGCACGAGAGGTCCTACACATGTGGGATGCTATTCCCAAGCTACTGGAGACTATACTTGCCAGATGTGACAGATGTTGAGTGACACCATCTAGAGTTAATGGACTAGGGGGTTTCCGTTATTATTGACGGGTACCCCGAGATGTGGAGCTCATGCAAGCATTGATGCAGAGGTGGGATAGCCAGACCTGCACATTTTGGTTTCAGACGGGTGAGATGACTATCACCCATGAGGACATCTATAGGATCCTCAGGTTGCCGATTACAGGGGACCTGATAGAGATTACTCCCTAGGAGCAATAGAGGAGGGCCCTGGTACTGCTATATGGGGACAGGGTAGATGATGCATAGATAGTGTCTAGGGGCTATGAGGATAGCCTCACAGTACCACAGGATGACCCTAGGAGCAGACTAATAGCCTTGATCCAGATGGCTATCTCATACTATGCACTACCAAATTTCAGAGGTGGATGGTTCCCACTACTCTTGCTTGATCTGCGTTTACGATATTTTGGACTTCATGTAGGTATTCACATTCACCGATGCACTTTTAGTGAATATATATCATGAGCTATGGATGTATTCCATGGTTAGACGACCATACTTGGGATTGACATCATTTTTGTGCTCCATTGTTGGGCTTATGAGCATATATCAGTGATTAGACCATCTGGACTTCCATGGATGCCCGGAGTAAAGGGAGCCCTTAATTATGGGCTTCGACAATGGCGATGAAGACATGGCTGTTGGAGATGGTGGGCGCAGACATGGCCCTTGGAGATTCAGGACTTTGACACCATCACAGGTTATATGGAGGCCATATAGGGTCTATCCTACATGGGCTGGATAGGACACCCACTTAGTGGAGCTAAGATTCCGTAGAGTAGTTAGGGGCCATGGCCGAGATTTTAGAGTGGGTCCCGTTTTTATAGGTGACGAGATAGTTTAGACCGATACAGATTACTTCGACTATATATGTGCCATACAAACGGGATTATAGGGAGACAGATCTACCGATACTAGTCCCAGCAAATCCACTCAAGGAGGCCTTACCTCTCATAGATGATGATGATGATGCAGGAGTAGATGAGGGCTATGAGGTGTGGTATCATGAGGAGCTACCATGACATCTCACAAATTTGCGGAGTCGAGACAAGGAGGATACAATGGAGGAGATGGAGAGATTACGGGGAAAGCATGACGCCTTGTTACATAAGACACACTAGACTACTCTGGAGGAGATCGGACTCGAGGGAGGAGAGAGAGATAGTGATACAAGAGAGAGACACCACTCGCCAGGAGTAGGATACAACTATCCAACAGAGGGATAGATACCATAGACACAGAGAGGCCCTTAGGGCCAAATATGGTGATACAGGCACCACATCAGAGTCAGGGGCACAGGGTGCCATAGTAGGAGGACCACCAGCCGCAGTGCCATTGAGGGCACCCAACATGGTGAGTTTGATTACCTATCAGGCTCAACTTGCCGAGGTGAGATATTACGAGGATGCCTTGATACAACATGCCCCAAGATGTGCCTCATTACGGAGTGAGGAGGAGGACAGTGACAACCACTACCGGTGGTGCATCGAGGGTGTGAGCACTAGGGAGACCGAGGAGGTCGTAGGGTCATGACTACGGGCACCTCCAGTTCTGTAGGTGCTGGTCAGGAGAGAGAGCCCATGCTTGAGGAGGGAGGAGGAGACAATGTTTTCCATTTATCTAATTTTACTATATAGAGATATGATTTATAGAGATATCTTTGATGTAGGCTCAATTTGAAGCCATTCATATATATATATATATATATGCATCTTTGTGTCATGTGATTGTACTCATGCTTTTAATTTTGATAGATACAGATAGATAGATGTGATTTAATTTTGAGTTGTCATGGATGAATAATTGATTAAATTAACATGTTAAGACGTTAATTCAATTAAATGATATGGATAGATGGATCCACATAATATATGTTGCTTTGATGTTTTTAGATGAAGTAGATAAGATGAGCATAGATAGATGATAGATTTGATTGATTAAATTAACATGTTAAATGTCAATTTAACTGGATAAATAACAAATGAACATGGGTAATGTCCATTTGATTTGATGAAAAGAAAGTGATGCAATGATATTATCCCTTAGAAATAAAAATCACTACACCTAGATAGGAAAAAGAATGATAAGTTAGTCCCCTAACCGACCATAAATAGAGACCTTGATGGTAAATCAAAAGACAATGCACACAAGGCCATAGACACGGATAAAATAAACCTGACACTAGTTAGTCGCAAACCAGATCTAGGAGGTAGATAAGGACAAGAGATAAGTATGCATCTTATCAGAACACATGAAGGATTAAATACGCACTCATATGGGGAAAACAGGGTCTCCATATGATCGAAAAGGTCTCATATCACAGCTTCATGATTTTTCTTTTGATAGAAAAGCAAACTGATCAATGCGGGTAGTTTGCTAGATATGGAAAGACTGATCAATACGGGAAGTCTTTCAGAGATGCTAACAAGTGAACAAACTAGCCGAGAGAGGAATTTTGTTACTGCAAAGGCTCAAAATGCCATAAAATAAATAACCGTCCTTCAAGGGAGCGGTCTGTATTTTGAATTTGATGGTAGCCATCCTTCGAGGAATGGTCTACATTTTTATTTATTTGATAAGGCATGGATAGCTGTCCTTCAAGGGATCAGTCTATCTTTTGGGACTAGGATAGCATTTTTTTTTTTTTTAAGCTTTGGAAGAAGTTGAGTTTAGACCAGATAGATCAGATAGAGGGAAAGAAAACGTATACCAAAGACGTACTCACGCCCCCAAGTGGTTTTGATCAAGATGAACACCTAGGGTAGATGTAGTGATTAAGCTAGTCCTACCATGAGGAGGAACAAATCCATAAGGAAAATGCCATGAGTAGAGCCGCGGTACTCATATTTAAGGTATAAAAAGAAATAACGTGGAGAACCACATAGTTCCAAATCACTATGAAATGTATGACTGGTTGCAGATGGATGAAAGATCTGTTTTGCGACTAAGATTGTGTAAGATATATTTTAACAAAGAGAAGGGCCTTTAGATGCAAAGCATTAAGAGGTTCCATTTTAGGTATGCCATCCATGGAAGATAGGTGATAAGCCCCAGGACCCATACTTATAAGTGACAACATACGGTCCCATCTAGTTAGGAGCAAACTTACCATGTTGATCGTGCGTTAGTAGTGACATTTTGGTTTTCTTTAAGAACAAGATCACGAACTTGGAAGTCACACTGCTACAAATGCTTGTTATAAGCATGCTTGACACACTCAAGATAGACTTGATGATGTTCAAGAGCGTTGAGATGACGTTCATCTAACAACTCAAGTTGTGCTAGACAGTTTTGACGATAGTCTTCATCAGAGACAAACTCTCTAAGAGAGATGCAAAGAGAGGGAATCTGGACTTCCAAAGGAAGGACAACCTCAGACCCATAGATGAGAGAGAAGGGAGTAGCACCGGTAGGGGTACAAATGCTAGTTCGATAAGCCTAGAGAGCAAAATGGATGTGTAAATGCCAATCCCTACCAACTCGACTAGTTACCTTTGCGAGGATATTATGCAAAGTTTTATTAGAAGCCTCAGCTTGGTTGTTAGCTTGTGGATAGTATGGAGAAGAAAAGCTGAGTTTAATATTGAAGGTGTCACAAAGTTTCTGTAAATCTTTATTTTTGAAAGACTTGCCATAGTATGTAATGAGTTTGTAAGGAACACCAAAGTGAAAAATGATGTGATGATAGATAAAATCAACGATAGGTTTAGCTTTGGTTGATGAAAGAGGAATAGCCTCCACCCATTTAGTGAAGTATTCTATGGTAGTAATGATAGAGTGATGTCACTGCAAAGAGCGTGGATTGATGAGACCAACAAGATCAAGACCCCATTGTGAAAAAGGCCACAAATCCATTGCAGGTTGTAAATCCTGATTAGGGATGTGTGTAAGATTAGCGTGTTGTTGGCATTTGACACATTTCTTGACATATTCGCAAGTCTTGATTAAGAGAAGGCCAATAATAACCTAAACGTAGAATATGCTTAGCCATGGCCAAACCACCAAAGTGTCCACCACAGATACTGTCGTGGACCTCCTGAATGGCCTTAGATGATTTAGGGGTTTTGAGGCACTGAAGAAAAATACTCTCAAAACCACATTTGTAAAGGATTCCACCTAGAATAGTATAGCGGTTTCCACATTGGATAAAAGGTTTTTTTCAATGGAAGTCAAATCTAGAGGAAGCACTAAGTAGGATAGATAATCAAAAATGTGCTGATACCACTCATCTTGAGTGTCAGTCGTGATAGCGTTGATCGAAGTCAACTACCTGAGATGAGATGGTTGGTCTAGACGTTGAACAACCACATAAAGTCACGAGTCTTTAGTGAATGGAGGAATAAGTGAGGCTAAAGAAGCCATTGTATCTCGAAAATTGGTTTGCAGTGAGGAAAAGGCCTGGATAGTAAATTTATTGAAAGATTGAAGTTAAACGAGAATGATATTGTGATATTTTTGAAGGATATCATTTTTTCACTGATAGAAAATAGTGACTTGATTAACGATGAGCTCAGAGTCACTAAAGATGTCGATATGGCGAGCACCGAGATTAATGGCATTTTGAAGACCTAAAAAAGGGCTTCATATTTGGCCATATTATTAGTACATTCAAAGTTAAGCTTGTGTGCGACAGGAATAGGTGCACCCCAAGGAGGAATCATGACGAAACCTGTGCCTCCCCCTTGTTGACACTTGGACCCATCAAAGAAGAGTTTTACTTTAAATGGAGATAGACCGAAATCGATTTGTTGGATGTACTCATCTGGGAATTGAGCGAGGGGGACTTGAGTGTCTGGAAGAGGGGCATCAACTAATTGATCAGTGATAACCTGACCCTTGATAGATTTCTGCAAGATGAACTCGAGGTCAAACTTTGTCATGAGCATGAGCCAACGAGTGATACAATCATTGTGATAAGGTTTCACATGCATTGTCTTGAGTGGATTGACACTCGTAACAATGTAAGTTTTATGATTAAGGAGGTAATGACGAAGTTTAGAAGTTGCGAAGAAGAGAGCACAACACAACTTTTCAGCTTCAGAATAGCGAGTTTCATACTCATGAAGAGTGTGACTGATATAATAAATAGCTGTTCTTTGCCATTAACATTTGGATGCGAGATCATGGCTCCCGAGCATGGTCACCATAGAAATATAAAGATAGAATGGTTCCCCTCGCATGGAGGTACAAGCACAAGTGGAGAAAGAAGATAACTTTTGAGATCATCAAAGGATTTTTGGCAACACTCATCTCATTCAAAATGAAAATTTTTATAGAGGAGATGATGAAAAGGTTGAAAATAGTAGTCCTAAAGATGCGAGATAAAACAACACTTTTTTTAAAGGTGTCCTTGAAGGCCACATAGCTGCTTTAAGTTGGAAGGAGGAGGTATCTCTATGATAGCCTTTATTTTTGCGGGATCGACCTCAATACCCCTGATAGAAATGATAAAGCCTAAGAGTTTACCAGTGAGAACACCAAACACGCATTTAGACGGATTTAGGTGAAGACAAAAATGAATGAGTCTCTCAAAGAGAGGCACAAGGATGAGAAGATGATCCTGACAGTGTTTGGATTTACCAAGGATGTCATCGACGTAATCTTCTATAGTTTTGTGTAAGAGGTCATGGAAGATGTAGGTCATTGCGCATTGATAAGTCACCCCTGCATTCTTAAGACCGAAGGGCATGATGCGATAACAAAAATTCCCCCAAGGAGTTATGAAGGAAGTCTTGTGCTGATCCTCTGGTGCAATGAGAATTTGATTATACCCAGAGAAACCATCCATAAGAGAAAGCATCTCGTGACTTGCAGTTAAGTCCACGAGTTGGTCGATATTAGGTAGATGGAAATCATCTTTCAGGGAAAGTGAGATTAAGATCCCGAAAGTTGGTGTAAATTCAAATTTTCCCAGTAGCTTTGGTTATTGGTACTACATTTGAAACCCATTGTGGATAGTCAATGGGTTGGATGAAGTTGGCGAAAGCAAGTGTTGTAACTCTTCTTTAACGAGGAGAGCTACACGAGGATGCATCTTACGTAATTTTTGTTTAATTTGTTTGATGTCTAGAAGAGTAATGATATTATGGACCATGATGTTAGGATCGAGGCCGGGCATATCTTCATATGACCAAGCAAACACTTGGTGATGATTGGAAATAAATGTTGTGAAGTCTCCTAACTCCTGTGGGTTAAGAGATTGGCCGAACTTAATGATGCAAGGATCTTCGTGAGTCCCTATATTAAGGCCGAAAATGGATTTGTTACGAAGCATAGATGTGACTGAAGGAATAGTTTTAAGAAGATAAGAATTCTCTGCCCCGAGATAAGTAAGGACAAAATCATCATCCGAACAGTGGATAGTATTGATAGTAGGAGAGTCGTCTCGACTATTTCGAATACCAAAGGTATGGAAGTGGATTTTCCATTAGTCTTATAGGTCACGGACCTAAGGAAATGGTATTGACTAAAAAAAAGTTAGGCGGGATGGAAATGGTGTCATCCACATCAAGTGATGCTTCGACTCAAGTGGGAGAAGATGGTTCATCAATGGAAAGAGGCTCAAGCAAGAATGATGACGATGGCTTTTGAGAGAGGTTTGAACCCTAAACCAAATTTTTGATGTGGTTTAAGAGTTAGAATGGAAACGAGGTCATGCACACCCTGTTCATACTTTCCCAGGCCAAATTCCTTCCACACGCATTAATGTAGATAATTTTTGTGAATGTGAGATTTTGTAGATAATCAAACCGTATTGAATAGGGTTTGGCACTAGGAGGAGAATCTGGACGATAATAAGGTGTATCAAGACCACCGTAGATGAAGTCAGTTTGTTGATTGGGCAGACCAATGGTGACAATGCAACCAAGACCTAGTTGATATTCAGGTTGTTTGTCTAGCCTACCATACTCATTAGGTTTGAGATGGGCATCAAAAGAGAGAAGGGGAAGCTCTCCTAGCAAAAAATGCTGCAACATATCTTCCAATTTTGTAGATCTGGTAGTTTTTTTACAAGTATGGAAGAGGACTAAGCCTCGTTAGGAGAATTAGTGTTCTCTTTGAGAGACGGACCCCGTGGTCATATCACATTGTGCAGATAGAGAAGGGTCTCTTGGATGAGTATAGATTTTTCCCTCATATTGATATTTTATGCATCGATGGAGGGTTGATGGGACGCAGTGCATTGTACGGATCTAGGAGCGTCCAAGGATCATATTGTAGTGGAATTTTCCTTCAACAATGTAAAAAGCTTGTGAAGAAGTTTCTTACCTACCCGAATGGGCAGGACCACAGTTCCTAAGGTAACCGCCAGCTGATCATTAAATGATTGAAGGGTGAAAGGTGGTGGTGACACTACGTTCTTTGGTAACTTAAGTTGCTCAAATGTGTGGGAGGAAATGATGTTGAGTGCAGCACCACTATCGATCATAGTGTGTTTTAACGTAGTGTTATTGATTTGAACTGTGATAAAGAGAGGAGCCTCTAAATCCTTAGAAGAAAGGGGAGGAATTTCAGAATCCTCAAAGGAGATGGTGGTTGACGGTCTATTCAATCTAACAACCATCTCGAAAGGCTAGGGCTCATCTGAATTCACCACGATGTGCACAGATTATCAATCAGAGCCCGGATGATGATGTGGAGATGAATGAATGAGGTCAAAAAGAGACATTTTGACTAGAGCATGGGTGAGTTGTTTCATAACACTCTCCTCAACTGACACGGGAATCTGAGCCTAAGGTGAAGCACGAATAGAGACCTGAGGTCTCGGGGTTGATGAGGAAGGAGGAGCTCCTTCGGGGGCAACAAAAATAATGACTCGTGGTCGAGGAGTTGTAGAAGATGATGGATTATCGTACCATTGTGTTCTAGTGGCAATATGAATTACGCTCGATTTGAGAGGGTGGAAGATCATCCGGAGTGATATCAATAGAATTGGGGGCCTAAATAGACCATTCAGGCTCAGACGTAGTTGGGATGACAGGAGACACTTGTTCCTCCTCCTCCTCCAACAAGAGATCATTTTCTTCCAAGAGGTTGTTAATGACAGATTGAAGGGCTTTACATCCCTCGGTGTCATGACCTGGAGTGCGATGGTAAGCACAAATCAAATCAGAGTTGAACCATGAAGGTTTTACTCCTTTGGGATTATAGGGTTTGATTGGAGGAAGTGATATAGATGAATATTAGATAAGTTGGTGAAGGATTTTAGTATAAAACCCGATAGACGAAGATGTGGATAGAGGTGAAGAAGGCACCTCTTTAGTCTTAGTAGACTGCCACGGTAAAAGAATCTTCATATCTGGTTTGATAGTCTTTTTAGGGACTGTTTTTCTCTTCTAAACACTGGGAGAAGCAGCCTTAGGTGCTTGATATGGAAGCAAGTGAGGCAATATTGATTTTAGTGGAGGAGGATTTCCTAAGATATATTTTGAAGATGACGAAGACATGACAAGTGTTTTAGTCTTCGAAGATGAAGAAGGCTGCTTGGCGAAACAAATGATGATTTAGATAAGACTGATTTAGATGGGGGAGGAGCTCCCAAAATAGATTTGATAGGAGGCACAAAGGGTGCCTTGGTTTTTGGTGATGAAGATGATGGTTTTGATAAAAGAGGTGATGCCTTTCTAGTAGGTAAATCCACTTTACGAGGCACCGGTGAAGATGGTGTTATAGAAGAAGATGCCTTTTTAGTGGATAAATCCACTCTTTTATGAGGCGTAGAGAGGGATTTTTGAGGGAGGGCACCAAGAGTTTTGATGGTCTGAAATATTGGTTTTCCCTTTTCAGGGATAGTGACAACTTCGACCGCATAAGGTGATTGTAACCATTTCGGAGGAAGTAAAGGAGACGATACCGATGATGCGACCTTAGACTTAAACTCCAACTATTTATGTCTGAGTCTAGAAGTCACAAGTATGGGTTCCATGCTATCTCTTTAGATGTTTCCTTAATAGGCAAGGAAGCACTGATGGTGAAAGAGGCAGGTAATGAAGAAGCAACCTCTTGTGAGGAGGGTACTTCAGATGTAGTAATTGTGGGTGCAATTACTGTAGGAAAAGAGACAGGAAGAGTCAAGATTGAAGACACTTCTAAAGGCATAGAAGTTGGTACAACTATGGGTATATTGACCAAAGGCATGGTCATGACAAAAATGGGAGTGACAAAAGTAGACGAGACAGATGAAGATGTATTCGTAGTGGAAATTTGAAGAGATGTAAATGACTTATGCACCGAAAGAATATATGATGACGAGACAGATGAAGATTACACTATCTCAGGAATAGATGGAAGATCAGATAGAGAGGCAGAGGGAGATGACTTTGTCTCTAACAATAAAGGAAGACTCGAAGATGGACCATCTGAGGATGGTGGAATCTCATAATTTGAAGGAGTGGAAGGAAGTTCTAATTTAGTCGACATGTTTGTAGATGGCTCAAAATTAAAAGAACAACTATCAGTAGAAATGGAACTGATAGTATGTGTGTGTTGTCACCAAATCATTGCACCCTCCGAATGGCCAGGATGTGAATAGGATGTTCGGTGTGATTGGGACACATGGGATCACCTCTCAAGCTATGGGACTTGGGCTCGAGGTGAACCTCCAGAGAAGGCCGCTTCTTCCTCTTCCTAAACTAGGTGTTGTACTACTCCTAGTGTAACAAAAATGATTATCTAGTCCTATACTAACATTTTCATGGGGTTTTATGGAAAGAGATTTACAAAAATGAAACTATACTAGGGATGGTGATGCACCAAATAAAGGGTGTTTCCAAACTCAGAAGGGTTAATTTGAAGAGGGTGTGTGCACCACAGTCAACTTCACCTCATCAGAACTTAGAGAGGGTATAAGATACCACAAACTAAGAGACACGCGTTCCCTTTGTTAAAATTTATCAGACCGAGAAATATAACAGTTTCCCAATGAAGAAGGATGAACTCAAGAAGGGTGAACAGACACCACAACTCAACTGCATGCAACACTTCACCACTCGATAAGCACGTAGAACTCCAAGAACTCTGCAATAGAACTTAAACTTGCACAAAGTACCCGCAAGTATGAGAAAGGCACAAAGAAGCACGTAAGGATGAAAGGACCGAGATTAGTCACAAAACACACACTTTTATTTCTTCAATAACATGCACAATGCATCATACATTCGAAGAGGCAATAGTTTCCATTACGCCTTGAAGAGGAGGCTTGAAAGTTCTCTCAACACATAAGAACCACTTGCGTAAGAGAGAGGATTCTTGAAAAGTATACACTCGCCCGAGATATCTAACTCGTCCAACTTATCTCGAACTATTGGAACCCTTTGAAATGAGCTTCCAACTTACATTTATAGAAGAATATGTGAGAAAGAAGAGGAAATGGTCATAATTACATTCCTAAAATGAAGGCCCATAATGTATTTATTACGCTTAGTTGAACCACTTGAGAAGGTTCCATCATGGGTCATTAATTGCACGATGACCTAGTCTTCTCAATTAATTAAAAGAATATTTAAATAAAATATTTAAATAATAACAATAAATATTATTATTAAAATATTTAAATAATAATAAATATTATTATTAAAATATTTAAATAAAAATATTAATTTAATTAACATAATGTTGGGAACCCCACATTGACCCGTTTGACTTAAAGAGGAGGGGGTCCATGTGGGTAGAGTTTGCACAAATCTCAACTCGGTGAGTTTTGAATCCTCTAACTTGGTATTGCAATCGATTTTGAACCCCACACTAACTCTTTCCTTGCTTTGGTAATCGCACGCTCTTTTGCATTGAGTCCTTCGAATGGTGAGCTATCAAACTTGATTCTTATCATTTTCCTCTCGTTAACTCGAGGCCATTTATGCATTCCTTGTTCAAAATTCATGAAACATCACCACGAGCTCACTGTGAAGTCACCGAGCTCTTAATCCAAAGAAACAATCTTACCTTTCCCGGCTCAAACTCACTTGAATACCGAGCTTAACCCAATATTTCTAAAAAGAATGGTTTTACCACAATGCTCAGGATTCTTCCTCATCATATAACACTTGTAGTAAGAATGTTTTGGCTTTGCCATAATAAGCACAATTTGTACCTTCCAAACGATGAGAAAATGCCATTATCAATAAAGACCTAATACTGCCATGATGATGACCCAGGCTCATGCCCATAACATGTCGATAGACACCCTTAAGACTGATTTTTGGTCAAAGAGCCCTTCAAAAAATACATTGAACCACTGGGGCAACCAAGAGGACCTTGGAAAAATGTATAGGTAACAACCATATGAATTCTTCCTTAGTCGTGGATCAAAGCTAATAGAAATAAGCTAGATAAAATTAGCTTGAAACTGCAGTATAATCGTCCATTGTAAAAAAAAACACAGTTTCTTTGAACCTGGTAAAAGAATACTTTTTATTGTCTGATTGGATGTACATAATGGAAGGGTATAAATATTGCCTACTGCCCACAGAGTTTCTCAAAGAGACCATTTACAAGTGACAAAGATGTGGCATACAAAATGACCGACTAGGTATTTCAGAGTTGACCTTCACATTCAATTCGTTTCTAGGAGAAGAAGTGCTGAGCAATATGAATCATTTCATTCTGCACCGTAATAAACCTTCATCTCCTGATTCAGAAAATTTTATGAAGCCTTGAATGGCGTGACTCCAATCCATCGTACACGGCAGTGAATATTTGTTTCCTGCAGCTGTCATTCGATCTGAGTTCAGAATAAGGATAAGCATGCATTCGATACTGAATAGATAACAACACAGTTGGACAACCTGCTTGCTGGAAGTGCTCAAAAGAAAGGCCTCTACTGTACTACAACATGCCTGCTGCTACGTGTGTGGGAGCTTGTCTCACGACCACATCAAGTTCAAAATTATACAGAGGATGAGGAGAAGGTCGTGGCAGCTATTAAAGCTGATTCAAAGTCTGAACAGTTCAGATTCTGATTGGAATCCTAACAAGGGCGGATCTGTATGAAAGGAGACACTTTCTTCGTATGATCTATGGAACCCAATCCACAGTCCATGCAACATGCATCCTTTCCATCTGGACGATTTTTCAGCATTGCTTTCCCGTCAAAATCTTCGCATATGAGCCACGACTGAGCCATTAATGTATCACCTTGGTTGGGTCTACCTGTAGCCTCCGCTGAAATTGGTATCACGTCACTTTTTTAACCCATGACCCGCTCCAATTCACAACTGTCCTATTAATCCTCCCGGTGACTCGCACAAAGACTCAGACCACTCCAAGTCTGTGCAAAATTCTATTTACATGGCCCGTGCGGAAGTCTCATGATGGATAGCCATCGTAATATTTCCGCACTTGGCAGTTTGATCCGATTTCTCCCATTACGGAAGTTTGATCATGGTTTACCAACCCAATATTTCCACTTGGCGGTGCTTTCCTGAATCTCCCCTACGCGGAGTGAACAGCTTGGACTGCCATCGTCAAATCTCCGACCTCGGCATACTAGCTCCAAATCCCCGCGTAACGGCTTGGACACATTAATCCACGGGCCCCGGCCTCATCTTCACTGCGCAACCTTGGCAAGTTCATTCCTTATCTCCACAATTCCCCCTAGCGCATGCGGGATCACCATGATTTTTTCTCCTGCCGAGTTTTCCTTCATCAGATTTGAGGATAACATTAAACTCTCAGTGCAAACATTTCAGCTGTAGCTTGTAAGGTGTGATAATTTCAACAGAAACCTTTATGCTTGCCAACCTAGTGACTCGTTGAAGATGCTCATATAATTGCAAAGAAAATTGTGCCTCATGAATATTCTGATATGAAACAGTTCCACCTCTATGAGATTCTCCTCTATGAGTTACATCGTAAAACCAGTAAGGTCTCGATAGAGAATCTTTGTAATAAATTTCCTCAGGTCTCCCGGTAACACTCTCACTGTCACTTAATCAATTTTGATAAAAATATCTTGAAGGAAAATCCCGAATTTGAGGATGCATTCGATGCTGAATAGATAAAAACATAGTTGGACGACCTGATTGCTGGAAGTGCTCAAAAGAACTTCGCTTATACTTTGCAACATGTCAATCTTCCCGGCACAATGCTCGGCCGAGGAAGGTCCGAACAACATCATCGAAAATATATATACTGTATTCACTAATACCCTGGCCCGGCATTCTTGCTTGCCTCTGTGAGCTTACCATTGTAAAATTATTTCGAGTAGGCCTCCCAGTTTTGCATTAATCAATGAGCCCTGGAATTGTATCCTAGAAACCATCTTTAATGCATCCACACGAAATGAGTTGCCTTGAATTATCCATCATGCTTGATGAGTCCCATTGATAGGGCTCCATCACGTATCTCTGTTTACACAATGATCTCCATTCATTTTATGGCACTCTTGATGCCTTGGCTTGCGTTTGAATCACCCTAGCTCTGCAGAATGTGTCCTAAAAGAAGCTCACCACATGATCTCCAAAATGAACGAGTCACGAAGATGAGTCGAACTCCTTATCTCTGCCTTCACTTCCGCCTGTGCTTGAACCTTTCCAATTCATTGAGACTTTATTGATAGCTTGAACTTTGACTCTCCCTGACTCGGCTTTCACTTCTTTTTGCATTGATCTCCACCGAGATCCTTGTAGAGTTCCTTTCATTCGTCAATTTTCAATGAGCTATATTCTACATTAACAAGACCATCGTCTAGCTCTTACAATTGAGAGTCTCTACCGAGATGATTTCTAGATGATTATCACTTTGACACCGGGTTCTTTATCAACTCGACTCAAAGTCTTCACCGAGTTGAGATCAACTGGGTGCCTTTCGATGCTAGGTGATCTCTTCATATGTAATTTAGTAATTATTTTTAATTATTGCATCTTGTTAATAACCGAAGGTGGGTTCCCGCACTATTATTTCATTTTGAATGTGATAGGACCCCGTTGTCCAATCTTGCCATATGTGCAAAATTGGATAACATTTTTGCGACCTCTCTGGATGATTTCTGCTAAGCATGATTCCAGAGTAGCCTTAAGTCATCCATTGGGCATGGAGTCTCGTGTTGGAATCCACGAAAGTAGTATGAATTTCTTTGACACATCCCGCAATTTCCTTGAGCATTGCCGATATCCTGGACCTCCCCGGAATGCTAAGCATGAAGTATATTGAATCTGTTGAATGCTTGACATCTATGGAACACTGCAAAAATTTTAATGAAGCAAATTTTGAACTCTTATGGAAACCTTGAACCTTTCTTCTCCTTGACACCTTCCAATGATGAAACAATGTGCAGAACAACACAAAACACAACAACAAGGAAAGCAAAAACAACACACAACAATGTGCATAAGCACTTGGAGGAAAACACCTAATTTAACTGTATAGGGGTGGAACACTTCTCAAAAACAAGCTTTGAGATGTATCCCATTCACGTGAATGGGAAGTTCTTCTCCATTGAGCCTAGATAGATGAAATGAATTTGCCTCTTTGCAACTTGTGATGATATACGGCCCACTCCAGAGCGTCAAACTTGGCATGCCTGCCTGGTTTGGCCCTGTCTTCATCCCATTTGAGAACTAAATCTCCCTCTTGAAAATGCCTATCGGATGCCTTCTTGTCAAAATATTTCTTAACTTGAGCCTGATGCTGCTCCAAAGTTTTCATAGCCTTGTCTCGTACTTCCTCTAACTCCATGAGTTCAGCAAACCTTATTGTCAGAGGATCACTCTCTATAACTTCAAGTTGATGAGCTAACTCCAAAGAAGGTAACTCCAATGAGAGTGGGAGTTTTGCCTCTCTTCCATATACAAGAATGAAAGGAGAATTTCCGATGGCCCTTTTAGGTGTGATTCGATCTACCCATAAGGCAGTCTTAAGCTGTGTATGCCAAGTCCTCTTGTTAGTCTCCATTGTGCGCTTAATAATCCTTATGAGGTTTTTGTTGCTAGACTCAGCCAATCCGTTTCCTTGAGGATAGTAATTGGATGAAGTTTTGAGGTATACCCCATTTTTAACAGCCCATTCACTTAATTTCATACCAAGAAAAGCCAACACATTGTCTGAAATGACTGTAAATAGAACACCGAACCTCGTCATTATACCCTCCAAAAAATCTAGAACTGCCTTTTCATTGCTCTCTTTTAATGCTATCGCCTCTGTCCATCGAGTAAAATAGTCTGTTGCGGTAAGGACCCACTTATGTCCGTCACTGGATGGAGGATTAATCATTCCGATGAAGTCCAACCCCCATTGAACAAAGGGTTGATCCACTTGAATTGGATGCAATGGAAGAGCTGCCAACTTCTGCTTACCTGAAAAAGGCACATTCCTTACATTTCCTTACCCAGAGATGGGCATCCTTGAATAAATCTGGCCAATAGTAGCCAACTCATGATCTTGGTAGCTGTTGTTCGTGTAGAATAATGTCCTCCAGATAGACCATTATGAAACTCTTCTAGTATCTTACTGACTTGTTCTGGTCCTATGCACCAAGGAGGATGCGTCGTTCAAATCTTTTCAAAAGAGAACGCTATCTACCAAAACATATGGGATAGATTGAAGATGGAAAGTTCGTATCTTTGGTTTTTATCCATGTTTGCTGGGTATGCTCCTGAGAAGATGAAATTCTTCATTTTGGATAACCAATCAGCTTGATCAACATCCTCATCAGTATTTAGGAGTGTCACGTCCTCATTACTTTTTGATTCCATGTCTGTTGCAAGTTGCTGACATAAACCCTTACCTCTGACAAGTTTAGTGACTTTGATGTGCATGTCATACTCCATTACCTTTGTGATCCATCCAGCACGCTTTTCATTCATTTCTTTGTTCAAAAAAACTCCTTGACACCTAGATGAGACACCATCAGATGAATCTTGTTGTTGGACAACATGTGCTTGAATTTCTTCAAAGCTCAAATAACCGCAAAGACTTGCTTTTCAATGAATGAGTATTTGAACTCGTAGTCTTTGAGGGATTGACTGAAGAAAGTGATTGGTTTCTCCATCAGGTTGTTGTTTTGTTGGGTGAGGATCTATGAAATGCTCTCTTGACTTGCAAAAGCATAAAGGATAAAATCTTTGTCAAACCTGGGGTTCACAAGCATGGGAGCTTGGGAAATGGCTGTTTTGATGGCTTCAAAGCTTTCTCGTCCTTCTTTTGTCCATGAGAATGGCATGTTTTTCTTTAGCATGGATGTCAGTGGTTTAGCCAATGTCACGAATTGAGGGATGAATCTCCGCATGAAATTTATGGTTCCCAGAAAACTCTGAGGCCCTTCTTGTGACTTGGGAGAGATAAGGACATAATTGAATGAATCCTAGCTGGATCAATTGATAATCCTTCCGCTGAAACCACATGCCCCAACAATTTTCCCTCGTACACTGTGAAAATACATTTCTTGGGGTTAAGTGAAACCCCAAATTCCCTACACCTTTGGAAAACTTTCCTTAGATGCGTGATGTGATCTTCTGCATGCTTAGAGTATACAATTATATCATCAAGGTAAACTAAAATAATATCGTTGATTAGTCCCTTAAATGCCATGTCCATGGCTCTTTAGAAAGTAGCCCCGGCATTGGACAATCTGAATGGCATTTTATTGTAGGCATACGTGCCCCACTTGGTAGTGAAAGCCGTTTTGAATTGGTCGGATTCTTAGACTAGGATTTGATTGTAACCCGAATATCCATTGAGAAAATAAAATCTTTGAGCTCCTCGCCACTTTTTTGAAGGATCTACTCCATCGATGGAAGAGGATAATGGTCTTTTAATGATGCATGATTCAAATCCCTGAAATCTACGCATAACCGGATCTCTCCGTTCTTCTTCCTCACGGGCACCAAATTGGCTACCCATGAGGAATGCTTGATGGGAAAAATTATACAGCCTCGATGAGCTTGGTTAGCTCCTTTCTCATTAGTGGCTCAATTTTGGGATTAATTGGTTGTTTCTGACGAATTGGCTTAGCATTAGGATCTAGTTCGATGGTATGTTGTGCTAGACCTGATCAAAACCACACAGATATTTATAGCTCCATGTAAAGATGTCATGATACTCTTGACAAAGTTTGATGAAAGCTTCTTTCTCTTCAGAAGTACACACTTTTCCGATCTTAAGAAATTTTTCATTTGATACTTCAACTTCCTCAAAATATTCTTCTCTGACCACCATGTTAGGGCTTTGTCTTGTGGCTTGGTCATCTAAATTGAAAATGGATTCCAAAGTGACTAAACCTTTTGGTAACTTGTTGCTTTTCAATTGAATAATTTTCTCACCATATGAATCCTGCAACTTATCTTGATTCTTTGTAGCAAACTCCGCCTCTTCTTGTAGGAAGAGGACAATTTGTTTGTCACTATCAAACACTTGCCAACTACTCACATTATCAGGGACTACTGGTCGAACCACCATTTTAACAAATTTCTGCCCTTCTTTCATGATATCAACTGGTATGTTGTATTGTGAACCAATTGTAGCAAGCCTATCTGCATCTTGATTTTGATCTCTAGGGATTGCATGGATTCCAAAAGCTTCAAAATCTTCAATCAGGTCCCAGAACTCGATTCTTATATGATCTTAAAAGATCATTTTTAGATGCACTACGTGCTGAAACTTGATGAACAACTAACTCACTATCTCCAAAAATAGTCAGGGCCTTGATTCCCTTCCTTTGGGCTAGCTGAATTCCTTACACAAGAGCCTCGTATTCAGCAACATTATTAGTGCAACTGAACTACAACCGGAAAGATGAGAAGTACTTATCTCCCTCTGGAGAAATTAACATAACACCAGCACCGGATCCATTCTTACTTCTTGAGCCATCGAAGAACAATTGCCACAATCCTTTAGAATCACTTGGTGTTTTGACAAGTTGTGGTATGATCGTATCTTCTTCATGGATACAGTAAGTACCTAATCCTGTTTCTTCCAAGACCAGCAAACTAGCTTCTTCTTCTGCCAATACATCAGTATAGGGATCGTATTGATGATATCTACTTACTTCATCCAAAAAGTATCGAAACTTCTTCAATAAGGGTGGTTGGTTCATGATCGACATCTTCCTCTTGGATCACCGATGGTGTAATTTCCATTTATGGGACTAGCAGTGTAGGGTTCTACATGATTATGGTAGATTGGTTCTGCCCTTATAGTTACTTTGGTTCCGTATCGAGTCCTGAGAATCATATGTGACCAATCGGCTGATAGGTAACCACCCATCTTGGCGGTGAAATCCCGTGATAGGAAGATGGCAAAGAGGGGAGGGAGATCGATGACCGATATATCTTGGGTGAATGAAAACTTGGGCATGCATGAATGGTAAGTTGAAGTCCTTTGATAACCCCAATAGTCTTAACAGCTGTGCCATCCAGCTTGAACAACCCCTCTTGTAACTGGCGCATATTGTATGCCTAGTACATCTGTAATTTGTTTCGGCATGATAGAGCTACTGGCACCAGAATCGATCATGCAATTATGTACCAGGTGGTCGCCAATGATCAGGGAAATGTAGAATGGCGGTGGTTTGTTTTCCGTAGGAATAATTTTCCCTTCCGGTTGACACAAATTTGTAGCATTTGTCACTCCATGGCTTGGTGATCCGCTGGTTGTACTAAAACTGTTCAGAGATTCTCGCATATGTTTCTTTGGGAAGGGATCGAGAGTGCGTCCCACATGGTAACACTCAGATTGGTTTTCTTCATTTGTTCTACTATGCTGAAGGGAATTGCTCCAACTTTGATGACACTTTTTTGGGCATTGGGGTCCTCCTTTGGAAAATGTTTGTTGGGTACCGTGATGCCTGGAGAACCATCTTTCCCTACGGTGTGGCTAGCTGTTTCTAGTGATTTCTTTCCCGCATTTTTATCAACTGCCATTTGAAACCCAGGTTGAGAAGTGGATGCTAGATCAGCTTCGAGAGGTTGAGGCTCCATTGCTCTCTTTTTGGAACGAGTGTTTGCTGCCACTGATGAAGAATCTATATTCAATCCGCAAAAATCTTCTGCTTGCCAGTTTAGCAAAGTGGATTCTTCAGGTGCCTGCGGTTGATCTACTGCTTCTTGCATAGATGAATTGTTTGTTAACTCTGAAGGGGTAGATACACTTTGAACCATAAGGGCCTGGCTAAGAACCCCATTGGGACAAAGATTTTGATTGTGAGGTTGAGAGCAAGGATAACACCATTCGTAGTCTTGAACTAGATTATTTTGAACAGGTACTATAGCTCTAGATGAGCTAGCTGCAAGAGGGTTCTAAAAGTTCAAGGGCCTGACATTTACAACTTGACTTGTAGTTTGATTTTGAGGCTGATTGTTCCCTTAAAAAGGAGAACGGTTAGCTTGATACTGCTGATTTTGTGGTTGATACGGATGATTGTATTGAAATTGTTGCCTTTTGAGTGCAACGAGCTCATTTCCAAAATTTTGCAGTAGTGACTTGACTTCAAATAGGTCATTTGAAGAGGTAGGGGGAGATTGATATGGTTGCTTGGAGTCTACTGGAATAGGAGCAATGATAGGCTGATGATTCGTAAGATCTGGAGAAAAGGGCATTGGTGGTCGTGGAGCTATCTTTCCAGCCTGAATCAAAGAATTCTCTGCACTTATGGCAACTTCGTAAGCATCAAGAAGTGTAGTCCCTCCCATGGACTGGATCATAACTACTACATCACTATTCAAGGCTCACAAATAGTACAAGAATGCATTATGCGCAGAAGGCTTTACGAGCGCCGGAATCCTATTCCAAGTTCTGTGGAATCGGAAGTTGAAATCACTCATGTATTCTTGGGAAGCTCTCTTTATGGTAGTAAGTTGTTCCAAAAGTGATAGGTGATCACTTTTGTCTTCAAATTGTTTACATAGCTTTTCTCCCAACTCATCCCAAGTGGTTATAGTGCCAACACCTAACCCACGAAACCATTGAAGTGCTTTTCCCTTGAAGAGGTAGCAAGAAGTCTAACTACAACGTTGTCTTCGGTGATATTATGTACTTGCACATAGATGTTGGCTACATCAAAGATATGCTCCACTAGAGTAACGTGAGTTTCCCCCATGTAGAAGGGTAAACTTTTGAGTGCTGCAACAGGTATCGGGTCATGTTGAGCCAACATAAGAGGACTGCTTGCATTGAAAGGGGGAAAAACTTGGTTCCTCACCATAGCAACGAAAGGTTGATTGTTCCTGGGTGGAGGAAATCTTCCGTAAGGAGGAGTTGAATGACCCCTACTAGGTAAATCTGCAACTGGGGATGTGGAAATGCCTCTTCTGCTTCTCTTTGGAGGAGACAAGGAAAGTTCAATATGCTGATACTTTCCTTTCTTTGAAGAAGCTCTTGTCTGAATTCTTCGCATAAGTTACTGCACTGAGATTTGGAATCCAGAGATATAGAGTCACCAGGTACTTTGACTTGTGTAAGTGAGAAGAGAAGTACCAACTCTCTCCCACCGGGCATGCCAAAAACTATTGTCGCCAAATCACTGCACCCTCCGAATGGCCAGGATGTGAATAGGACGTTTGGTATGATTGGGACACATGGGATCACCTCTCAAGTTGTGGGACTTGGGCTCGAGGTGAACCTCCTGGAGAAGGCCGGCTTCCTCTTCCTAAACTAGGTGTTGTACTACTCCTAGTGTAACAAAAATGATTATCTAGTCCTATGCTAACATTTTCATGGGGTTTTAGGGAAAGAGATTTATAGAAATGAAACTATACTAGGGATGGTGATGCACCAAATAAAGGGTGTTTCCAAACTCAGGAAGGGTTAATTTGAAGAGGGTGTGTGCACCACAGGTCAACTTCACCTACTGCAACTTAGAGAGGGTATAGGATACCACAAACTAAGAGACACGCGTTCCCTTTGTTAAAATTTATCAGACCGAGAAATATAACAGTTTCCCAATGAAGAAGGATGAACTCAAGAAGGGTGAACAGACACCACAACTCAACTGCATGCAATACTTCACCACTCGATAAGCACAGAACTCCAAGAACCTGCAATAGAACTTAAACTTGCACAGTGTACCTACAAGTATGAGAAAGGCACAAAGAAGCACAGAAGGATGAAAGGACCGAGATTAGTCACAAAACACACACTTTTATTGCTTCAATAACATGCACAATGCATCATACATTCAGAAGAGGCAATAGTTGCCATTACAGTCTTGAAGAGGAGGCTTGAAAGTTCTCTCAACACACAAGAACCACTTGCGAGAAGAGAGGATTCTTGAAAAGTATACACTACTTTGAGATATCTAACTGTCGACTTATGCAATTGTTGGAACCCTTTGAAATGAGCTTCCAACTTACATTTATAGAAGAATATGTGAGAAAGAAGAGGAAATGGTCATAATTACATTCCTAAAATGAAGGCCCATGATGTATTTATTATAGTTAGTTGAACCACTTGAGAAGGTTCCATCATGGGTCATTAATTGCCTGATGACCTAGTCTTCTCAATTAATTAAAAGAATATTTAAATAAAATATTTAAATAATAATAATAAATATTATTATTAAAATATTTAAATAAAAATATTAATTTAATTAACATAATGTTGGGGACCCCCCGTTGACCCGTTTGACTTGAAGAGGAGGGGGTCCATGTGGATAGAGTCTGCACAAATCTCAACTCGGTGAGTTTCGAATCCTCTAACTCGGTGTTGCAATCGATTTTGAACCCCACACTAACTCTTTCCTTGCTTTGGTAATCGCACTCTTTTGCATTGAGTCCTTCGAATGGTGAGCTATCAAACTCAATTCTTATCATTTTCCTTTGTTAACTCGAGGCCATTTATGCATTCCTCGTTCAAACTTCATGAAACATCACCACGAGCTCACTGCAAAGTCACCGAGCTCTTCATCTAGCAAACAATCTTACCTTTCCTGGGCTCAAACTCACTTGAATACCGAGCTTAACCCAATATTTCTAAAAAGAATGGTTTTACCACAATGCTCAGGATTCTTCCTCATCATATAACACTTGTAGTAAGAATGTTTTGGCTTTGCCATAATAAGCACAATTTGTACCTTCCAAACGCGATGAGAAATGCCATTATCAATAAAGACCTAATACTACCATGATGATGACCCAGGCTCATGCCCATAACATGTCGATAGACACCCTTAAGACTGATTTTTGGTCAAAGAGCCCTTCAAAAAATACATTGAACCACTGGGGCAACCAAGAGGACCTTGGAAAAATGTATAGGTAACAACCATATGAATTCTTCCTTAGTCGTGGATCAAAGCTAATAGAAATAAGCTAGATAAAATTAGCTTGAAATTGCATAGATAATCGTCCATTATAAAGAAAACACAGTTTCTCTGAACCTGGTAAAAGAATAATTTTTATTATCTGATTAGACGTACATAATGGAAGGGTATAAATATTGCCTACTGCCCACAGAGTTTCTCAAAGAGACCATTTACAAGTGACAAAGATGTGGCATACAAAACGGCCGACCAGGTATTTCAGAGTTGACCTTCACATTCAATTCGTTTCTAGGAGAAGAAGTGCTGAGCAATATGAATCATTTCATTTTGCACCGTAATAAACCTTCATCTCCTGATTCAAGAAAATTTTATGAAGCCTTGAATGGCGTGACTCCAATCCATCGTACATGGCAGTGAATATTTGTTTCCTGCAGCTGTCATTCGATCTGAGTTCAGAATAAGGATAAGCATGCATTCGATACTGAATAGATAACAACACAGTTGGACAACCTGCTTGCTGGAAGTGCTCAAAAGAAAGGCCTCTACTGTACTACAACATGCCTGCTGCCTGTGCGTGGGAGCTTGTCTCGTGACCACATCAAGTTCAAAATTGTACAGAGGATGAGGAGAAGGTCATGGCAGCTATTAAAACTGATTCAAAGTCTGAACAGTTCAGTATTCTGATTGGAATCCTAACAAGGGCGGATCTGTATGAAAGGAGACACTTTCTTCGTATGATCTATGGAACCCAATCCACAGTCCATGCAACACGCATCCTTTCCATCTGGATGAGTTTTCAGCATTGCTTTCCCATCAAACTCTTCACATATGAGCCACGACTGAGCCATTAACGTATCACCTTGGTTGGGTCTGCCTGTAGCCTCCGCTGAAATTGGTATCACGTCACATTTTTTTAACCCATGACCCGCTCCAATTCACAACTATCCTATTAATCCTCCCGGTGACTCGCACAAAGACTCGGACCACTCCAAGCTACGCGAAATTCTATTTACATGGCCCGTGCGGAAGTCTCATGATGGATAGCCATCGTAATATTTCCGCTTGGCAGTTTGATCCGATTTCTCCCATTACGGAAGTTTGATCATGGTTTACCAACCCAATATTTCCACTTGGCGGTGCTTGCCTGAATCTCCCCTACGGAGTGAACAGCTTGGACTGCCATCGTCAAATCTCCGACCTTGGCATACTAGCTCCAAATCCCCATGTAACGGCTTGGACACATTAATCCATGGGCCCCAGCCTCATCTTCGCCGTGCAACCTTGGCAAGTTCATTCCTTATCTCCACAATTCCCCCTAGCGCACGGGATCACCATGATTTTTCTCTCCTGCCGAGTTTTCCTTCATCAGATTTGAGGATAACATTAAACTCTCAGTGAAAACATTTCAGCTGTAGCTTGTAAGGTGTGATAATTTCAACAGAAACCTTTATGCTTGCCAACCTAATGACTCATTGAAGATGCTCATATAATTGCAAAGAAAATTGTGCCTCATGAATATTCGATATGAAATAGTTACACCTCTATGAGATTCTCCTCTATGAGTTACATCGTAAACCAAGTAAGGTCTCGATAGAGAATCATTGTAATAAATTTCCTCAGTCTCCCTAACACTCTCACCGCCACTTAATCGATTTTGATAAAAATATCTTGAAGGAAAATCCTGAATTTGAGGATGCATTCGATGCTGAACAGATAAAAACATAGTTGGACGACCTGCTTGCTGGAAGTGCTCAAAAGAACTTTTGTTATACTGCAACATGTCAACTTCCTGTGCACCGAATGCTTGGCCGAGGAAGGTCTGAACAACATCAGCGAAAATATATATACTGTATTCACTTATACCCTGGCCCGACATTCTTGCTGCCTCTGCGAGCTTACCATTGTAAAATTATTTCGAGTAGGCCTCCCAGTTTTGCATTAATCAATGAGCCCTAGAATTGTATCCTAGAAACCATCTTTAATGCATCCACATGAAACGAGTTGCCTTGAATTATCCATCATGCTTGATGAGTCCCATTGATAGGGCTCCATCACGTATCTCTATTTACGCAATGATCTCCATTCATTTTATGGCACTCTTGATGCCTTGGCTTGCATTTGAATCACCCTAGCTCTGCAGAATGTGTCCTAAAAGAAGCTCACCACATGATCTCCAAAATGAACGAGTCACGAAGATGAGTCGAACTCCTTATCTCTACCTTCGCTTCCGCCTGTGCTTGAACCTTTCCAATTCATTGAGACTTTATTGATAGCTCGAACTTTGACTCTCCCTGACTCGGCTTTCACTTCTTTTTGCATCGATCTCCACCGAGATCCTTGTAGAGTTCCTTTCATTCATCAATTTTCAATGAGCTATATTTTGCATTAACAAGACCATCGTCTAGCTCTTACAACTGAGAGTCTCTACTGAGATGATTTCTGAGATGATTATCAATTTGACACCGGGTTCTTTATCAACTCGACTCTGAACTCTTCACTGAGTTGAGATCAACTGGGTGCCTTTCGATGCTAGGTGATCTCTTCATATGCAATTTAGGAATTATTTTTTAATTATTGCATCTTGTTAATAACCGAAGGTGGGTTCCTGGCACTATTATTTCATTTTGAACGTGATAGGACCCCGTTGTCCAATCTTGCCATATGTGCAAAATTGGATTATTGTGTGTTTGGTTTTTCGGACCACTCAAGCATCATTATTCGAGGAATGATTTGGAAAAGGTTGTTTAAAAACATCAATCACCTGATTTGGGGTGCATTTGGGTTATTTAGAAGCTCGATCATTTTTGAAAGTATGACATCGTTCAATGTTATGCCCTTTGCTTCTATGATAATGACATATGTCATTTTCACAATACTGAAATGGTCATTCTTGGTTCTGTCATCACCAATCCGACACTATGATAATTCTTCACCAGGAACTCCTCATGCTATGATTATTTACTAATGCACAACTTTTAGTTTGGTGGATGTAATCTCGAAACACAACAAACATAACACAAGTATACCATAGACTATGATAAGAAGGAATGATGATAAATCTGAAATATCAGTGTAAATTATAATATCAACATGAAATTGTTACAATCTCACCAATTAGGTACTTCAAGTGTTACTGACTTCACTTGCCTTCCAACAATAACTATGGGAGAAACTTCACAATTACACCTCTTAATGGCTTCTTTAACACACCTTTAAAATAATGGCTTCCTTTACACACTTACTCACAATATTTCTCACTACTTCCTTCTATGCTAAATGAGAGGGGTGGCCTCTTTATTTATAGAATTCAGGCTTATCCACCCTATCTCTAAGATAGGATAGGAAATATCTTCCGGCCATCATATTCCATGCCTAAAATCTTTCCTTTACATGTAGGCTTATCTTCTAAGATAAGATAAACCTTATCATCTCACATGGGTTCCACCTTTTTAGAATTTTCCACAAATAAAACACACAAAATATTTATGACATCACTCTTTGTCTTTATTACAAATATAATATTTCTAATTCCTAATCATGTAAACCCTACTTCTCTACTTACCCCAACTTTGACATTTTAACATTACCGGACCACTTACGAAAAATATTTACTTTTTACCACAACATTCCTATTGTACTTTGACTATTACCATACTCTACTTTATTGGTGGCACCATACTGATGGTGCCATTATCTTCTATTGGACGCCACTACTAATTATACTTAACAACATCTTATTCCTAATACATACATTAATAAAATAGAAATTACGGAGGAAAATTTTAATGTCGACATTTTCCCCCTTCCTAGCTTCTACTCCGTCCTCGAGTAGACTCTTATGGACATTCTAAAGCTGGTGCCTAGAAAATATTTAACTTGTCATGGTTGACCCATTTCGTAATGGGAGTACCATCCAATTCCTCTAGTCGGTATGTACCATTTTCATACATAGCTGCTATTTTGTAGGGCCCCATCCATTTGGGAAGAAATTTTCTTTGCCTTCTTTTTTTGTATCTAGAATCATATACTAGAACCAAGTCATTCACATGAAATGGAGACCAATGGATCTTTTGATCAAAGTATTCCTTCTACTTCATTTTCTTCTTATAGCTTGTATCCTTCGCTATTTCCCTCATTTCCTCTAGCAAATGAAGATGCACCAACCTTTCTTTTATTGAATCACTTTCATCCATCCTTTCATTTTTCATAACTCTCACAATGGGAATATCAAACTCAATAGGAAGAACTGGATCAATGCCATAAGCCAACTGAAATTAGGAGTATCCAGTTGCTGACTTTGATGTTGCCCTATATGCCTACAATGCTTGCATGAATCCTTTTATCCCACTTATGTACCTAAAGGCTGCATCTTTTGCTAGAATTTGACATAACACAAAATTTGTTCATTCCACTGTCCATTTGTTCTTTGGCTTGTATGTTGTAGCCTTCCATGCTTAATAGAAAACTTGTTGACTAGGGATTCTACCACCTCATTAATGAAGTGGCTTCCTTGATCTGTTACAATTTCTAATGGGCAACCAAATCTAGTGACAATGCGTTCATATATGAACCTTGCCACTTCATCCATGGAAGTTGTTTTCAATGGCCTAGCTTCAACCCACTTGGTTAAATAATCTGTGGCAACTACAATATACTTATTTTGGCATGGGGTAGTTGGAAGTGGACCTACAATATCTATTCCCACTTTTCAAATGGACCAAGTGGAAGAATAGGGCATAATGAAGCTGATGAAGTCTTACGGTTACCATGTGTTTGAAAATATCACATGTCTTACAATAATTATAACAATCTCTAAAAAGAGTGGGCCAGTGATAACCTGCATCCAAGATCCTTCTTGCTATAAGTTGTCCAGAGAAGTGTCCTCCACATGTACCATTGTGGAATTCTTCTATCATCTCCTTCCCTTGATCACATCCAACTTCCCTCTTGTATTGTCCATCAGGTCCTATTCGAAATAATACTCCATGCAGAATAGAATATGGATGAATGGCTTGAGTAATCTTCCTCTTAGTCTTTGCATTGGCACTATCAGAAACTTGAATTTATTTAGATAATTCCAAATATCTATGTATTCACTAGGGATTGTGTCAAGGATAACAATGCTACATCTGGAAATCATCATCATCACAAGATGAACCTAAACCATCATAGGCTCAAGAGAGTGCATCTGCATTGACATGCTTCTTTCCTAGCCTATCTATAATATCAAATTCAAATTATTGTAGCAAAATTATCCATCTTGCTATCCTCCCTGATGGGTTAGGCTTATTTATAATATATTTTAGAGCCTGATGATCTGTTACAACTATAAATTTCTACCCTAGCAAGTAATTTCTAAACTTCTTTACAACAAAAATGATAGCTAGAGCCTCTTTTTCAGTTACAGTATAATTTACCTCAACATTGCTCATTTTTCTACTCCCAAAGTAAACTGGATGATCATTCCCATTTTCATCCTTTTGGCTCAGAGTACTTCCTAGTGTTGCATCTAAGGCATCAATATACACAATGAATGGCTTGCTCCAATCTGGATTCTTTAAAATAGGTGAAGACACCAAGGCTTCCTTTAGTTGTTCAAAAGCTTCATGTGCCTTATTTCCTAGTTCATAAGTAACATCCTTCTTCAAGAACTGGGTTAGTGGCTATGCAATCTTTGATAAATTCTTGATGAACCTTCTATAGTAACCCACATGGCCTAAAAATGATCTCAACTTACTTCTATTCATAGGAAATGGTAACTCTTTGATTTTTGAAACTTTATCAAGATCGGTACCAATACCATCTCTGAATACAACATGCCCTAACAAAATGCCTTTAGAACATCCAAAGACACACTTTGTAGGGTTTAGTGAGGCTTGTGCTTCATCTAACCTTTGAAATGTTGTCTCCATCTGAGTGCAGGTGGTCCATCTTGCTCCCATAGATGCAAAAATCATCCAGAAATACTCTGATGAAGTTCCCAATGTAGGGTTCAAACACCCTATTCATCAAATGTTGGAATGTTGCCGGAGCATTACACAACCCAAAAGGCATAACTCTATAAGCAAACATTCCCCAAGGAGTGGTGAACGTGGTCTTCAGCTGATCTTTCTCTGCTATATGAACTTGGTTGTATCCGCTATATCCATCAGCAAAACTATAACACTCTTGGCCAGCTACTTCATCCAAGATCTGATCTGAGAATGGAAGAGGGTAATGATCCTTCTTTGTTGCCTTGTTGAGCTTCCTATAATCAACACAAATGCGTAGTTTCCCATTATTTTTTATTGAGATCACAATGGGAGAAACCCATTCTAAATTCTCCACAACAAATATGAATCTTGCATCAAGCAACTTATCTATTTCTTCTTTTACAGTCTTGGAAAAATTAGGATTCATTCTATATGACATTTACTTTATGGGCTTAGCACCATCTACCAGCTCAATAGAATGTTCTACCCAACTTACTTGACGGAGTTCCTTGTAATCAAAAGTGAATATGTGTATGTACCTTCGAAAGAGCTGGAGGTAGCATTCCTTCTCACTCTCCATCACAACATCACCAATCTTTATTTGTTGGAGATGATCATCAATTTCTTCTTCAAATAATTTTATGGGTTCATGAGTTGGTGTGACTGGAAGGATATCCATGACTGAAACATTAACCTCACTTTCTTCATCTTCTGTGTCCACTTCACTGGTACTAGAGTAATCAGAGGATGTCCAATCATCAGTTTCATCACTTAAATCCATAGGTTCTGTCTTATGATGCCGAGGGATCACATTTATCTTCACCCTCTCTCTACCATGTCTAAGTGTCATGAAGCCTTCATTCCAATAGTTTCTTGCATGAACTCTCCTTAGCCATGGTCTTCCCAACAACATTGGGTACGTAATAGTACCATTTTTTATCACCTGAAAGTCTACCACACATACAACACCCATAACAGATATTGCCACATTTGAAACTACACCTTCTGGTTTAGTTTTTCCCTTATTTAATGACCTTAACATAAGTGTTGAGGGGCGATCAATTTTTAAACCCAACATATTCATTATAGACTCGGTCATTACATTAACTGCAACACCTCCATCAACTAAGACATCATGAATTGAAATACCATTACATAATACCTCAGCTTGTGGAGCGTAGGGATCTACCTCTACCTCCAAAATAGGGACCTCAACCTCCTTCCTTCATCGAGCATTGAGTCCACTTTGCAGCTCCCGCCTCTTCTCAGAAGACATAGCCAAAAGTTGACCATATGTAATATTTGCAGGCCTTTTGGATAGATCTTCTAAGATGGAGTATGGTCCTTATCCTGTGAAATTAGAAAATTTTGCATACCCAACTTTCTTCTCGTATGTTTCTTACTAGTTTCTCCTTTCATCTTCTCGGGATCATTTCCATCTTGGTTATCTTTTTCTTTCTTTCTTTTTATTACAAACACATCTACTTCATTATTTATGCTCTTATCTACTACATTAAAAGAATTCACGCTTGCTTTTCCTTTATCATTATCTCTTGTACCGATGTACAAGCTTTATCTGGACAATTATACTTATAATGACCCTTTTATAACAACCATAACATACGACTTTAGAAATATTTCTTTTTGACCTCTATCTCCTCCCGAGAACTAAATTATTTTCCTTGAAGAAGATTAATAGTTAATCGACCCATTTTCCCGAGTAGATCTTCATACTCAATAGATGTACTAGGAGAAAGATTTGTGCTCACCGAGAGTGGTTGTGGATTCTGAACCAAAGGTGTTGGTGTAGGCTCTACCTTAGCAGTAAATTTATTTGGGCTCCTCTTCCATGCTTTCTTCTTACCTTCTTGCAATCTCCTTTGCTTGTTCAATGGTAGTTGGGCGGTCATACTTCACTCGTTGTCTGATCTCTGGCTTCATCCCAAGAATGAAGTGCTTACAGAGGAGATTATCCACGCCATTCATCAACCCATCCGCTAATCCTTCCTTCCAGATCTGGGCATCGAGCTTCCTCCTTAGCTCTAGAACACGAGCATGATAATCTCTTATCTTCTCCTTCTCTCCTTGGGCTAGCTTTGTGATCTCGATCATGAGATCTGCATATTTCTATTGTTCACCAAATTCTTCAAGAAAACTTTCAGTTAATAAATCCCATGAGTTTTTCACATTATCACCTAGTGTTTCAAACCACCTAAGTGTTGAACCATCCAAAAAGGTAGAAAAAAATTCAGTCCATTATTCCCTTCTTATAAGGCCATTACAAATACAAGATCTTTTAAACTCTTGAATGAAAGAGGAAACATCTTCATTAGATTGGGCTAAAAAATAGGAATCTTCCCCATTTTCAAAAATAACCACAGTGAAATACCAACCCACAAGTACAATCAACAAGACTTATGTGCACAAATAATTGGAATCACTATAATAGAAAGTGACTTTACACCTTTCTACAGTAAAATAGAAATGACCACGGTAAACTATGGTAAAACTTGACTTATTGCGGTAAAAAATGACTTTACTGTGGTAAACACTATTCACGATAAAAAGTGAAGTTACTGCAAAATACTATTCATGGTAAAAAGTGACTTTACTGACGGTAAATACTATTCATGGTAAAAAGTGACTTTACCATGGTAACTACTATGCACATTTAAAACAAGGTTATCCTCCAAATGTTTTTGACTAAGTGAGAATATCTCTCCAAAAAATCCACCAACGAGGAATGGTCCCAGCAACGGAACCAAAATGTCATCACCAATCCAACACTATGATAATTCTTCACCGGGAACTCCTCATGCTATGATTATTTACTAATGCACAACTTTTAGTTTGGTGGATGTAATCTAGAAACACAACAACAAACATAACACAAGTATACCATAGACTATGATAAGAAGGAATGATGATAAATCTAAAATATCAGTGTAAATTATAATATCAACATGAAATTGTTACAATCTCACCCATGAGGTACTTCAAGTGTTACTGACTTCACTTTCCTTCCAACAATAACTATGGGAGAAACTTCACAATTACACCTCTTAATGGCTTCTTTAACACACCTTCAAAATGATGGCTTCCTTTACACACTTACTCATACAATATTTCTCACTACTTCCTTCTATGCTAAATGAGGGGGGTGGCCTCTTTATTTATAGGAATTCAAGCTTATCCACCCTATCTCTAAGATAGGATAGGAAATCTCTTCCGGCCAATCATATTCCATGCCTAAACTCTTGCCTTTACATGTAGGCTTATCTTCTAAGATAAGATAAACCTTATCATCTCACATGGGTTCCACCTTTTTAGACTTTTTCACAAATAAAATACACAAAATATTTATGACATCACTCTTTGTCTTTATTACAAATATAATATTTCTAGTTCCTAATCATGTAGACCCTACTTCTCTACTTACCCCAACTTTGACATTTTAACATTAACGGACCATTTATGACAAATATTTACTTTTTACCACAACATTCCTATTATACTTTGATCATGCTACCGTACTCTACTTTATTGGCAAGCACCGCATCGATGGTGTCGTTATCTTCTATTGACGCCACTACTAATTATACTTAACAACATCTTATTCCTAATACATATATTAATAAAATAGAAATTATGGAGGAAATTTTTAATGTCGATACGCTTCTCATCAAAATTTTTAATAGGAGGAAGTTCAATCATGTGAGCTTCCAAAATTTTTTCTAAGATAAAAGCATATGATTCACCAAAGGAAGTAAAAGACCAAGATGACTGAGGTCCTTTTCGAGAAGATGGAGAGTCTCTCTGAGGTGTTTGATTAGAAGTGTTATTAGATTGTGATGTTTTTAATACGATAGCATTTGTGGACCCTTGATTCTTGTCTTTGTTAGAAGAAGAAGGGTTTGACTTTGTAAACCGAGAAAAATATGGTTTAGACTTAGAGAGAAGTTTTAACTTTCCTTGTTTGATGGTGTGAGACTTAAGCTTGCATGCCATCGTAAAGGCTTATTCAAATGTATAAAGCATTTGAATCCTTAACGTGGAAGAAATATGATTAGCGCAAGATCGAGTAAACAACTCGATTTGCTGAGATTAAGGGAGGGAGAAGGAAAATTGATTTATTATTCCTCTCCAACGAGTGACAAAGTCTACAATAGACTCGTCATCAAATTGATGAATTTTATAAATATCTGTGATCAAGATCTTATGTGTGATATTTATTGAGAAGTTTTCAACAAACATCTAGGCTAATTGAGAGAAAGAAAATAGAGAATGTTGGGGTATGTTATTGTACCAGTCTAAAGTAGGCCCTGCTAAAGACATAGGAAAGGTATGGAGCATAAGCTCTTGGTCTTGGACTATAAGGTAGCAAGCGTGTTTAAATGCTCGCAGGTGTTGTTGAGGATCCTCCCGACTATGAAATTTTGAGAACTTAGGAAGTTCCCATTGGGGAGGATAAGGCTTAAAAGCCACTGATGGATGAATTAGTTCATTACATACTTCTTCAAAAGAGTATGAAGGGTGAGCCCCTTTGGTGGAGGCTTCTAGGTCTACGATTTTCTTGAAAAGAAGTTGGATGACATTAGATTGAGGAGGGGGCATGTTGATATGTCCCGTATGAGAAGTGAATGGTATGTTTTGTTGAGGCGTTAATGGGGGATTCATTTGTTGATTAATAGGATGATAAGAGGAATAACTAGGTGTTCTGGGTGATGCCTGTGAGGTATTTGGTGTGAAGGAGCCTGAGTATAAACAGGTTGTGAGATGACAAGTGGTTGAGAGAAAGGTGGTTGAATGAAAGATGGAGCCTGTGATTGGTGGGTTCCTACACTTGCCGACTGAATCGGAATGGATTGAGGAATGTGGGTGTTGATTTGATTTGATATGGTGGGAAACAAACTCTGAATGAGGCTTTTGACTGCCGGATTAGTTATTAAGGGTGCCGACGCCAAGGGATGGGTAAAAGTCACTGTCACTGGAGCATTGGAAGAAAGATCAGCTGGAAGACGAGAAGGAGGAACCGACTGACTCGTAGGAGGGGGTTGGATCATAGAGAGATACTAACCCTGAGATGCAATAGACGGCATAGAAGAATTGACAGCAATTTGTGGGAGTGTGGACACACTCATCATAGTTAAAGAAGAGGGCCTCTTGAAAGTAGGTTGTGGGGTAGCTGAGGTAGCTACTGCACTAGGGATAGGCAAGGTCATTTGAGAACCAGTCGACATGGTTGGTGGAAGAGAAAAAGGAGGCATAGATGCGCCACCTTCTTTCATGGTTCGAGGTGAGAAGAAGCATGCTAACTACTCTATGAAAGCCTAGGATGGCTCATGAGAATAATCGTAAACCTGTTGGATTGGTGGTCCCTGATCAGATATTCGAGTAGACTTATGCACTAAGTAGTCCATAAGGGCTACCGGGTTGTGGTCAAGGAGTGCCTGAAATTTAGGATCTCCACGAGGAACATACTCTATATTAGAAGCAGATGACACCTCTGAAGGACTGGGGGAAGCCGGTCATGATGGGATCACTTTAGGATGATAGAAAGGATTATACGACCAAGATGGGGAACCAACTAACATTGGTCCTAAAGAAGACCCGAGGGGTGCTGAAACATCCAAATTAGCGGGGGTCTCAGATGAAGAAGAGGCTAGTTGAGCCATTTTTCTAGATTATGACCGGGTGATGACCGTCATAAACAAGCACAAACACAGAAAGAGATTAACCTAATTAATGCACAGATAATTCAATCAGCGTAGGTGATTATCTATTTTAAATTTTCATGCTTTTAAAGAAAGAAAATATTAGGGAAGGCTTTTAGAATGGGGACTACTCAATTAGCCAAACTAAGGATGGTTTGGGGATTGTTTTGGTGAGGAGTCCCAAGGCACTTCAAAGAAAAGAATAGTATGTGTCTTAATATAGGGCCTACCCCGCACTTCACACACCACTACGATAAGGGAGTTGGGTGCTTTGCCAATATATACCAGAACTTCCGTGAATTTATAGCGTGACCCGAGTACCGCGTAGGCTCTTCCTCTTGGATGTCACTTCTAAGTAGGCGAGGCCAAGGAAGGCTTTTTTGTTTAAATGCTTTATACCTAGTGATTTTGGCTTTGTGTGCAAAGGTGAAGAATAAAAAATCAAATAGTGTCACTACCGATTTTGATCAATTTTCCAACCTATTTAGAGAACTAGGTGAAGAACATATAGTAGGAATGAAAAAGAAAATGTTCTTTTAAATCACTAAAACCTAAGTGTTTGATTTGAATGAAGACAAGTCAAACAAGTTATTTCCCAATGTGATTAATTCATTTTAAGGACCAAAACCGAAGTGTTTGAGTGTGATAAAACAAACAAACACATTCTTTTTAAGTTCTTAAAAAGGAGAAAACATCGTAAAAGAGAAATACTTGTAGATTTAGTTCTCCAAATGTGGACTTCAAAAAGTGCATTGTTGAGTTCTTCCCCTCGAACAATCCCACGAACAAGCAAACCACTCTGCAAAATAGGGTTAAACATAACATGCAAACAAATCCAACATGATACTAGTGGAAAGGAAATTTCTATTTTAAGAAACTAGAAAACTTTTAGGGAAATGACAATTTTGCACCAAGAGATGAATCAAAAATGCAACTTTGAAATCAAATGAAGGATTTACTAATTTTAGAAATTGAAATTGAGATTTGCAAAAAAAGAAGGAACCTAACTTTGCAAATGTAGAAATGAAAGAATAAAGACCGAAACGATGAAAGGAAATGCTTAAGAACAACTGATGAAAATCAGTGAAGAAAAACAACAAAGCTCAAAATTGGAAAAGAGATGAACTTACCAATAAGGGACTTTGGTGGGGTCCCATCAGCGTGCATGAATGTAGATCAAGAATTTCTGTGCTTGTTACCTATCCAAGTTAATGCACCAAACTAAACACAAAAACCCTGAAAAACTCAAATAAAGTCGATACTTGATTAATTGGAAAAGATTCGAAGACGTAGATGGAGAGAAAGCCTAATGGAATTAAGATAGGTGCACACGAGCAATCCTGTAGAGTAGATCTAAGAAACCTGCAATGCATGAATACTTGACAGAAAAAGATGACGTTAGAAGATATAAGGGTGAACTTCCCGAAAGCGGGTTCGGGAAGCAATTAGCTTCCTTGGTGGATGTCACCATGTTTTCAATTGAGAATAACGGCATATATGAAAAAGATGTAAGAAAATGTTTATATTTTCTTATTTTAAGTTACTGATACATAATGTAAAAATAGAGTTAGAAACTTAAAGAAAGAAGGAAACTGTAAAAACAAAAATGAAATTGTGTTACTTGAATTCTATACCTTTCTATGCAGATCGGTCGGCGTCGATTAGATAGTGATCGAAATGATGGTTTAGAATGGCGTAGATTTAGACAAATCGGCGTCGATTGATCTTTGCCGTCGTCATTGTCCTGGAAGAAATCACAAAAATCTTGACGAGGATGATCAGATTGTGGAGCTCTGTAGAGCTGCAGAGATGTGAAAAAGTTCCGCCTTGGCTAGATGGAGAAATGAAGTCACCCAGAGGTTGAAGAACCTAAGCGATATCGATATTATGTAGGTAGAATAATGGTGCACCTCTCCGGGATTGATCTAGACAAAATTCTCTCTCTCTCAATTGATAATTTCAAGATTCGCTCAAGTTTTTTCACTATTTCTCAAGTCTCTACCATCTAACCAGAACTGAGTTCAGGTCGTGTATTTATAGTCAACGCCGACTAAGGTAAAATCGGTGCCATTCCAAAAAATTGGCATCGATCGAGGAACGGTCAGTGCCGATCAGGGAATAGACTCCCAAAGTGGCGAAAAGGGATGAGTTGTGAGGATAAGAATATTATCCCTCTAACTCAAATACGGGAAAAATCCCACTGCATGTTCCAGGAGAGGATAAATAGGTGGGATGGATGGATAATAATAGCACGGGAGGTTGGGAAGTTATATGGGGTGAATAAGTAGTTTTAAAAGATAGAATTACATGGTTAATGTATAATTATCCATGGGTGAAATATAATGGGGTGGAACAAACTTAGGATAGGCATTTTAATTAGATATTTAATTAATAGCCTAAGAGAGAATTAGTGATACAAAAGTGCTCCGAGTTACCCAAGAATAGAACAGTAAAAGAACATGGGGGACATTAAATTGAGTGACCAATTTTATGTGTCTACATTAAATTTTCATAATTTATTTCTCATAGGTAGATAAGACTAGGTTCTTTACCAAGAGAGGTTTCCTAGTGATGTCAAGTGGGTGACCTTCCTACAAGAGAACAACACAAAGGGCACTTCCACATGAATCAATGTTAATGATGAAAATCTTGGTGAAATGTGGCATGGCTAAGAAATGTGAAATACACATAGCTTGTTCTAAAGACTCAAATTCCTCTTCGACACGTCATTCCATGTAAAATCATGTTTTTTTAATATGGTTGTTAGTGGGGCCCTAATTCTACCATAATCTTGAAAACAAATTCCTCTAATAAAAATTGGTGAGACCCAAGAATTCATGAAGTATTCATAATGTTTTGAGGAGAATTAAATTTTTATGGTCCTAATTTTTTTTTGGGTCCAAGCGGACACCCTTTGCATAGAAAATGTGTCCAAGATATTCAAATTTTGTTTTGCCAAAGGAGAACTTGGATTGTCTAATACACAAATTAATATTCACAAGAAGCTCCAATTCCTATCAATGTGTTTTATGCTCTTTCCAATTTATATTATAGATCAAGATGTCATAGAAGAATACTAGGATGATTGACGAAGGAAGGGAAAAATATTTTGAATTCATTAAGCCTTGGAGTGTAGACGGGAAATTCGTAATTCCAAAGGGCATGCATAAAAATTCATACTGAACATCATGAGTGTCAAGGCTATCTTTTAAGTATCTTCCTCATTAATTTGAATTTTTGATACCCAATGTAGAGATCCAATCGAGAGAAAATTGAGTGCCACGAAGTTCATTGAGAAACTCATCAATAACTATAATATGAAAATTTTCCTTGATAGTGATCTTGGTTAGTTCCTAGAAATAAATGCATAGAAAACACAAGCTATACTTTTTTGGATGAGTAAACCTGGAGAGGAATATGATATGGTGCTAGGACATATGCCTTTTGCCTCAAGAAGTGTGTGGATAAAATTTTCAATCTTTTCCTTTAATATGAATGGGTATATTCGAGCTTAATGTTGGGAGGGTAATTTCTTGGAAGGAGCTAGATATGCATATCCTTTTGATGTGAAGGTGGAAATCCCTTGCACTCCGTAAAGTTAATAACATTTTTTCCAAAATGGCTTGTAAGTTTGCATGGGTGCTATAAGAGGAAGGTGGAGAAAGGTGTATAGAAAATAAATGAACAATGAACCCATGAGATCTTTTCTTCAAGAGTTTTCATATGATGGTAAATAATAATACTAGTGGAGTCTAGTGGAAGAGATTTTAAGGTGTGATTTTTCCATTGTCAAATAAATTGATCCATAGTTCGTAGATAATTCCCATAAGATGGGTCTAACGTGTCTAACCGTTGAGCTCCCAAAATGAATTGACATCTACCTAGGGGTAGGAAAAAAACATCATTGTGAAAATTATAATCTCCCATCAAGCAATATGAACTTTATGACTATTTCCCTTATAAGGAAATGTACCACCATTAGATATCATAAATTCAAAGCTAGAATAAGGATAAAAAAATTAGTTTGCTTATTTAGACAACTATGGATTAATAAAGTTATGTGCACTACCTGAATCAATTAAGATCATGAGAGATTTTTATGAAATATTGTTTACCCTCTTAGTTGTGGGGTTGGTGACTCCTTCCGAGGTATGAAGTGATATCTCCTTATGAATCTTGGGGGTATTTATCAAACAATTTCTTCTTCTTGGAACCCCAAAGCATCTTTGTAGTTGTCAATTTTTGGGGTTGATTTGATTTTGAAGACGTATATTTTTGTTATACGCACCGAGGGCCCCTATTGAACTTGTAATCACAATTATATGACATAGGTTTTTCTCTTTGGACTCATACATTTTTACTTTAGTTTAATATAGTTGATTGAGGTTGTCTCTGGAGGAGGCACCGTGGGGAGAACACTAGGCTACTCGATTTATGGATGAAGTGAAACAAGAAGGTTTGCGCAGGCTATGATTTTTTCATCTACTAATTTGGTAAGGCCCAATTATCCCATCATAGTATTTGGTTTGAAACTTTTAAATTTTGAGTGAATTACCTCCTTGATTCCATTTATGAAATAAATGTTGAAAAATTTATCTGAAAAACCTTCGGTGTGATTATCCAATCTCTTAAATTCCATTTGCTAATCACATATCGATACAATTTTTTAGAGTTTGGTGAGCACACCGTGATTTAATCATAAGCTTTGGGGCTAAACCACCCCATAATAAGGGAATCCAACTATGGAAATTTTTGTATATCATGATCATTTAAATACCAATGGTAACATTATAGGAAACATGTTCATACTCTAGGTGTTGCAAAAGACCGAATAATTTCTCTATCTAATACATACACCGAGTTTTATCTATATCACTAAATCAAGGAAAATTAGGGTTGGGATCACACAACACATATGGATAAGAGAATTTTTTTCTATGCTAAATTTGTTATGTTATTTGAATAAAACTAACACCTAGTAGCTTCAAATAAAAATAAATATACCATTAACATCATGATAAGAGATTAAAGGAAATAACTATTCTAATGCATAAACATGAATGAAACATCTAATGCTAAACCATTCCTACTCTTGTAAATGTATGATTGCTATCAAATTATGAACCTATTTAGATCATAAGAAATCAATTTGTGTGTTGTCTCTAGATGAGGAAAGGATCTCACTAAAATGGCTACAAAGCCATGTTTAGATCTTCCTTTACTACTCAAATATGAGAGAATGGATGTAAAGATGAAGTAGTTATTCCAACAATGGAAAAGGCTCTTATCATATGCCGATAGTAATTGCTAGAAAAATTTTGGTGTAGGTGTGAAAGAAGATAGGAGGGTACTTTATATAGCTTCGTAATTTGGGAGAAGCTTACAAACTAGTGCATGTGTGATAAATTATAAAGTAGATTTAGAAGAAATAAGCTATTAGAGGAATTAACAACCGATTAGAAACTCATGGGAGTTGGAGATGATTTAATTAATCAAATAGGATTAATTAATATGATAGAATAAGCTTAGAAAAATATTTAGAAGTGATTTAGAGGGTAATAGGTAGGATTTGGATGATTTGAAACAAAGGTTTAACCAATATGATGGTTAATTGACTAAATACAAGGTTATAAAGGCTTAATTAACTAATGATAGTTAATTAATTGATTGGAAGAGGATTATAACTAATGAAGTGTCATTAATTGGCATTCGAATGGGATAAAGGCTAGTTAATTAATGAAGTGTCGTTAATTGATGAAAATGGAGGGAAGCACTAGTTAATTAATGAAGTGTCGTTAATTGACCGAAATGGAGGGAAAGAGGGTAATTAGTGCAATCTTAGTAATAAAACTACCTAAGCGGATTTTAGGTGTCTACAAAAACTTTATTTAGAAGTGGACTTAGTATGGATCTTCTTAGTGAGAATGGAATTTTGTTGATTGAGCCCTTGCATAATTAGTATGAGCTTATACACTTGTTTATTCAAGTTAGTGATTTATTCCTCCATGTTTTTTGTACCTATACTGGTTACAACCATTACTAGGAGGGGTTCGAAAGGTGCAAAAGATGTTGTTTGGAGTTATATGTTAAAATTATTTTGTGAACAAGATGATTGCAATGGTATAATTACTTCACGATCCTAAAATCATTTTGGAGACTATCGAGAGGGATAAAAATAAAGTCTATGTAAGCAAAAAGAATAAGAAAAAATAAGTTGGTGTCACGGTGATCTACACATTGTAAAACTTAAAGTGTTTGAGGTTCCTAAAATATGGGAAGAATTACTTTTGTCATTTTTTACGCTTGGATTTTCAAGTTAGGAAAACAAGTTAGATAAACTTGTTGCAAAAAAGTTTGCGGAAATAGTTCATGGAAAAAATTTTGGAAGAAAGTAAAAGAAATAAGTCATGGAAATTTTTCTAGTAAAAAGTCGGGAAACAAGTAAGGGAAACAAGTCACATAAATAGTTCAATGAAACAAGATGGGAAAACATGTTGGTGTTTTAAGATCGTGAAACAGACTTGAACTTTGCCATTCCTTTTGCTACAATTTTTTGAGATCTCGGAAAATCATCATTATAGCTGTTATACCATATATAATGAACCTCTTGTGATAGATTAAGGAAAACAACACAATGTAGTACAAATGATTTTAATAAATTGAAATAATGAAATCATATTAAATAATCATACGCCACTTCAAGGAGAAAACATATTTTGAGAAATATCAATACAATAATATTCATGGATGACTTCCTTAGCCTAAGCACTCCCTAATATACTATTAATATTCTAGAAACTACTACTACCCATCCATGTGGGATAAGTATTAATAGCTCAAGGGACAAAATAGAAAGAATACGTGCCCTTAGCATCTATTATAAAAATAATGAAAAATGAAAAGTAGGATGAAGGATATTAACATTAAATTCATTTTATTTGTTGTGTATTCCATAAAAATATTTCTATTTTTCTAAGGTTACCTAGGAGAGGGCCCTAGCCCTTTGTGGCATCACCAGCCCACACCAGCCATGGAACCATCTAAGGATGGAAGTTTAAGCTCTTGGCTAGCCCATGGATTAAACCACATTATCATGGTACCCTATCACTAGGGTATCCAAATCGTCGGTAGTAGGCTACCTTAACACGAAGCCGAGATTTGAACCTTAGACCTCCCAATTACTAGGAGACCCAAAAACTATTACACCACTACCCATTAGATGTATTCCATAAAAATATTGTAATCTTAAAAATGGTTGCGATATTTTAGCAAAACCAAATTTTGAATCGAATATTAGTTCTTGAAACCATCATTTCCATAGGGTTCATTGTTGGATTTTATTTTCATTCTTCATCCATTTTGTACTTGACCTTCACTCCATCATCAAGATTAATAATTAGTTATTCTTCAATCTTTCCCTTAAGCCTAAGGATTTTCGATCTTTCACTATAGTGAGATACTATTCTCCTTATGTTGGTATACAATGTGGTACTAAGGTCCCTCCTATTGTTTGATATTTTATTCTTGACATAGTTTCTAATCATTTTTTCACCGTTATTACTAACCATGATCAAGGTGAAGGGTCTAATGCTAACTCTAAAAATCATTCACACGTTCTTCCCGAGGATGAGGTTAAATATATGGAACATTTGTTACTAGATAATATTGCTCATATGAATATCCTTCTATACACTAATTAGAAGTAACTTGAACATACTTCTTAGTATAATAATAAAACATCTAATATTCATCCTACCACTATGCCTAGGTCTCATTGGTGGAACAAGTTCACCAAGACACAATATTTCTATTCCTATTCTACATATAATATTTCGCATAGAAATAATAGTGATTTTGATGTTTCTTATTCTAACATATAGGTCCTTAAAACCGTTATTGATGCTTAAAAGCCACAATTCTAAATTTGTAAAATCTACATTATCTATTTCCCACATTATAGATTCTAATCAATTGCTTCATAATCCACTTGCCCTAGAAGTAGCCTTTTATTCCTTACCTCTTGGATTTCTCGCACCTAAACTACGCATTTATGATGGCAAGAGTGGTCCCTTCAAACAACATTGATCATTCCATCTAGTTTTTTTGTTTATGGCTCTCATTACATATTAGTCACATAGCTTTTCCCTTGAGCCTTAAATTTTTCCTTGTAATGGTTCTATGATATACAAACACATTATGTTAGCTATTTCAACACTTTGGAAAATCAGTTTATTACATAATTCTCTATCAACATTAGTAAATAAATTTTCATCTCGCTCAAATGTACAAAGGACACCAAGGGTCTTATGAATGCATTATCAAAAATATTTTAGCTACATGACTATGATTACTAAAATGAATAATTTCCTAGCTAATAGATAACTTCAAGATCTCTTAACACAGATCTTGTTTACTCCTTACAAGACTTTGATATCTTTGAAAAGATCTAGTCATTTGACCATATAGACCATATCCTAAAGTAACATAAGGCTAAGTTACTTTACATGAATTACTTAATTATGAATAATCTTCTACATCTAATTTTCAATTCCCAAACAAATATACTTTCAAAGAAAATGATATTGATAATAAGGGCAATGCTAAGGACAATGTTAATTCCATCTCCTAACCAACTAAGATACAAATAAAATGTAAATGAAGGAAATGTTGACGTGTTTAGAGAAATATCGCATCTCTCCCTCCACCACTTGAGGTTGATGCAAGCAAGCCTCCCAATAATATTTTTGATCATAATGCTTATTTTGACTATCATAGATGTATTTTCATCTCACTAATCAATATTTCTAGATAACACATGTTATACATGATCTTATTGATGCCAAAAAATCGAGTCATATGAGCCCATTAAATATTCTCATCCTATTAATGATAATTCAAAGCTTAAAAAAATTAGTGATAAATTTCCAAGTTATGAATCTTAGAAATCTACAAGTATGAAGTGGATAATATTTTTGTTAGTACTACCTCCACCTTTTTATGATCACCTGTTGGATGCAATGATTGACACTATTTTCCCAATGTTAATTTCTACACCAGCTTTTACTTTTAATGACTTTTAATTGGATGATAATCTTCTATCTGGACGATAATCTTCTATCTGATAAACTCTACATTTATTTACTTATAAATCAAGATCATATCTACAGTCCCTTGGTTATTATAAGAATCACATTGAACACAATTCTAATTATGCTTATGTACATATTATTCTACCATCACTATTTGTTTGGTTACTACACAAGTTCCATTCCTAATTTCTTACACTCTTAGTTCAAGTGACATGTGTTTAGGTATTAATTGATTACAAACTCTTAGGGATGTGCCATATATATTACAAAAATGTTTAATTTAATTCACCAACAACAATTTTTCATAATTTAAGGTATTCCTTATCACGATCCTCTTACCATGTAATCTCATCATGCTTATAGGGTCCCTCCTTATAGGTCTCCTTATTGGACTTATAGAACACATGCCTATATTCTCGTCTCTATCCCTTTAAAGTGGCTCAATAGCAATTCTCGAATGCATGTTCCATCAAGCGATCTACCAACCCTAAGTCTCCTAACAAATCTACACATACAAATGTTCCATGTAGTGTGTCTCAACATCTCGTGATTGCTCATATGTCCTCTAGTGAATAGATCATATCTCATGGATCTCACTCTTCTAGTCCTTCTCATAAGTATACTCTATCACATAATATCTCTCATGGACCTAATCCAACGTGCTCCCCTCCAATGGTTTATATGGTACATGATGCTTCTACATGACTTGCATATGAGCACTATTTACTATCGCACTTGATACACATGCCTTTAATGTGTAGGATTACGAGTTGAACACATTCACAAAACAATAATGTATTCTATTTATTATTACACAACATGATTCATGGCTATTATATAGCCAAACAAATATCCAAACAACCTCCGATTATGAAGGGAGGTGTTATAACAAATAACCCGAAATACTATTTGTGGGTATAACAATACAAAAATATAACATAAATGGAGCACTAAACAAATATATTCCTAACATTCCCCCCCTTAGTGTGAACATGGGAGAAAAATAATTGCACTTTTTTTTTTGCAACTTGCCACCCGTGCATACTCATGATCCGGAAGGTTTTACAGACAACCAACAACCTCAATAAATATGGTTTTAAAGGATAGCCAACAACCTCAATAAGAATGGTTTTACAAGATAACCAATAATCTCAACAAAGGAAGGTTTTACAGGACATCCAACAACCTCAACAAAGGATAGTTTTAGAGGACAACCAACAACCTCAATATCATGATGCTTCTTTTCCTTGTGCTTTTGTTTGTCCACTATGTTTTTCCTTTAGGGAATTACGTAGTAAACACTGTTCACTGAATACAAACATGAAATGAGGAAGAAATGAAAATGGAACATTGAGACCATGTTCCCCCCTCAATGTGAACATTTCACTTATTTAACACAAAACATGAACTCAAAATCATACTACACATAATCAAACAAACAAAAACTCTCAAAAATAGAAAACTCACACACACACACACACATTGTCACCATAGTTTCGTGAAACCCCGTCATTCATGATCGACAAAAGGTCATTAGTCGACCTCCATCATCTCGATGCCTCCATCCTCTAATAGATGCACACTTTACTTAATACAAGAAGTATTCATAACTTTGCCAAGCATTTGTTTCCTATTTATTAGAGTGGGTAGAATTTATATCCCAATCACTTTCTTCATCTTTGTTTTAAGAAATGAAGGCTTTATCCTTCAATTTACCATCAAGTATATCTCGTTCTCTTTTCTGATAATACATAATACCATGTCTAGGAGCATTAGAATAGTGACAAAGAATTTTTCATGGATCTTGGGAGGTTGATTCTTGTTTAAAAGACGGATTGAATCTTCTTTTAGCATATGATTTGTTTCTACCATACATTGTAGTTTATTCTGGATCAATCGTCTTGGTTCTATTCTCTTCTTTTATCAAAGGAAAAATTTAATCCTCTAGACTCAGATTTATTTTACTCAATGTGAAGACCATATTAGAATAGCTAGGAGGCATGCTATTAAGTAATACAACTTTTGCATCATCATCGGGAACATCTACTTTTATTCTAGCTAATTGATTTAATATAGAATGAAACTTACTTATGTGTTCCACCATGTTGTCACCTTCCTCCATTTTGAGTTTGAATAGCTTCTACTTGAGTGCCGCTGATGTACTCTACGTGCAACCCAAACAGCTTCCTCAATGTTGTCCAGATGACATGTGATGTCTTTGATAGATTTATGTGATGCAGGTAGGCATCAGATAATCCCAGGCCTATGATTGTTGTTGCTTTTCGATCCTTACTTTCCCATTTTGCTGCTTCATCTGCATCATTTGGTTATTTGACTTTTCCTTCCACAATCTCTCATAGATCTTTGTTTATCAATTATTGGGTTTGAGTAATTGAGTTCTCCTCTATACAGCATCGTATGGAAATCTTTACCTTCAAATTTTTCAATTCAATTCAACTTATCCATGTCAAATATTGATATACATGAACTATTATTGGGTTTGAATACACTATGAAAAACACTTGTGCGACTACATAAAACAACTCTATACAGATACACAAGGCAAACCAAGTGAAACGGAGGAAGTGGAATAGACTCAACAGGTCGATAAGGAGACAATAGAGAAAACCAAGTAGATGAAAAACAGATAGAGATGGGTGGAAAATATTAATACAGAAAATATTGATGTTGGTTTCAACGAATGATGCACAGGTCGTGGTCAATAGAAAAAGAATGCATCTGTTATCCAACGCTGATGGGTGTTCAGAATAGTCTTTGAAGCTTTTTTGAATCTAATTTTATTCATCCTCGACCTTTTTTTTTTTTATATACGTCTCCACATAGATAGAGCACTGCAAAATATAATATGGCTTACTACTATCACTATATAATGAATGAGAAAACAAAATAACTCCAGATTTGGAGAATTTATTTACAAAACAATTGATATACATGAACTATTATTGGCCAAACAACCTCTGATTATGAATATAACACTATATAAAAAGCAATAAACATATTCCTAACATTCAATGCAACTTCTCAAGGCCCTCAGAGATACATAAAACAACATAATAAAATCTTTAGTCACTTCAAACAAGGACCTATACACATAGGCTTGTACTCTTTCTATAAACCATACAATAAGACTCAAATGCTCAATATGATGATTAACTACTCATGACTACCACCTATATATATAGTTCTTTCTATTCCTTATGCTCTTCACCAAGGATGACCTACTAGACATATGAAAGCATAAATAAACAACATATGCCAAGAAGAGATTATGTAAGCCCCCAAGTCATATCTTACTACATGGATATCTTGTTTCATACTCAATATAAGTTACACAAATCTTTAATTATTGTTTTATGTTACTAATATAAGCTTTCTAATATGTTAGGATTGTAAGGTCATAACATTACCTTCCCCTTCAAAGAAAATTATTGTGTAGTACTATAACACTATGGGTGGATGTTCTATAAACTTAAATTCTTCACCAATGAACACTTGATTGCAAATAAATGATCTTATGCATCCTCAATATTCATATTCTTACACTTAATCTCATTACTACTTCCTATGCTCTTGCCAACACCAATGACTCTATTCCTCAATCATTATGGTGTGTGTACATATCTAATATAAGCTATAGGACTAAGATAACATTACCTTTTCAGAAAAATTGTCTAATATGATCCTTCCTTCCTCATGCAGCTAACAAAACATTACTCGACTCTATGGAATTTTTAGTTCTAATTGATCCTTCCTTCCTCAATAAATTTCTTGGAATTGTATTGCCCAGAAAAAAACATGGAAGAATTGATGTATTTGACTTCTTGGATGGAGTTCCAATTTATATTCCACACTACCAATTTTCTACAACACTCAATAAGGACTATAGTATTTAGGAGAAAGATTATTATCCTTCTTCTATTATTTTAATGATAAATACTTATATGGTTAACCGCACAATAACAAAGTCTTCAAAGTGTTTCTAACTACCATGTTGATCATCCTGTTGCTTCATGCAGTTTTTCCCTTTACCAAATTATCTCTAAACCTAGAGAGTACCTCATGTTAGTGTTGGATTTGATATTAGATTGCTCTCACCTTCTATTTGAAATTCAACCTAGAGATGATTCATGAAGGATGGTATCCATAAAGGGATAGAAATTGAGACATTTTAGAGGATGTATGAAATGAAGTATTATACCACCATTCTGCAAGTTACAACCATTGCACCCAACGTTCTTGTTTATCTAAGATAAAATATCGAAGATATCCTCTCCAAACATTTATTTACCACCTCAGTTTTCCCATCTAATTGAGGATGATAAGATGAACTCTGGGCCAGTTGGGTACCCAAACAAGAGAACGAATCCATCCAAAAATTTATTGTAAATATCGGATCATGATCACCTACTATAATTTTTGGTGTGCCATGGAGCTTTTAAACTATGTCTATTAATGATATGACAATTGTAATAGCTATGAAAGGATGAGCCATGACACAAAAATGAGCATACTTGGTAATTATATCCACCACGACCATGATGAAACTTTTACCTTTTTATTTAAGCAATCTTGTGATGAAATCCATCGATACCTCTTCCCATCTCTCACTAGGAATAGACAAAGGTTGGAGGAGACCTAGGTGTCTTAATAGTCTCATCTTTATTACATTGACACACCAAACATTCTGCCACAAAATTTTGAACATCTCTATTTAACCCCTTCCAAAATAAATCTCCCTTAACTCTACTATAAGTTTTAAAGAACCTAGAATTGCCTCCTATTGGAGAAGAATGGAGATTTGAAAGAGCATGGTGTTTAAGTGTAGACTTTTACACAAATATAACCACTATTTTTACCACAATGTATCCCTTTTCCATATAATTTTTATGATATGGGTTGATCTATCGAGATATTTTGAATGAGAGTATGACTTATTACATCTTTCTTCCATTCTTCCCTTGCTTGATCTACCCAATCTACCTTTAGTATATAGATGACACATAAGTAAGTTTTTGTGGACTCATCCCTCCTAGATAGGGCATCAAAACCATATTTTCCTTCCCTTTATTATAAATAATCTCAAATTCATACCCTCAACATCTTAGTGACCAATTTTAGTTTCTCTTTTGAAGATAGTCATTGCTCCAAGAAGTATTTCAAACTATCATGACCAGTTTCTACCTTGAAGTGTCTACCCATTCAATATAGTCTCTATTGTTTGAATTCATGAAATATTGTCATCATTTTCTTCTCATAGGTTGGATTCAATAAATTCTTTCATGTTAGTTGTCTCTCAAATGCTATGGGATGTCCTTCTTGCATGAGTACTACTCCGATCCCATTTCCTAAAGCATCACATTAAACTATGAAGGTCTTGGAAATATCTTGAGTTTCCAATATTGGAATGCTACACATTATCACCTTTTTCAAATGACCTTTTCAATTCCATGAAAGGAGTCTTCCTTCAATAATTTTGTAATGGTGTTACTATACTGCCATAGTTTATTAAAATTTGCGATAGTACTGTGAGACCTAAGAAACCTCATAAATGCTTGAGGATTCTTGGGACATCCCGTTCAACCATGGCCTATATCTCGTGAGGGTTCTACTTAACACCTTCATGAGAGAAAATATGTCCCAAACATTCTACTTCCCGTAGCTCAAAAGAACACTTTGAAGGATTGGAATATAGTTTATGTTTCTCTAAGGCTACCAATACCATATTGACATGATGTAAATGTTTCTCCCAGGATTTTCTCTAGATGAGGATATCATCAAAAAATAAAAAGACAATTCCATAGGAATGGTTTACATACTTAATTCACCAAAATCTGAAATGTGGATGGTGCATTAATAAGACCAATAGGCATCACTATGAATTCATAATTCCCTTGATGAGTTCTGAAGGATTTGTTATGAATATCTTCTTTCTTTACTCTAATTTGGTGATACCTAGAACGTAAATTCTAGTTTTGTAGAATAAATTACACCATGTAAGTCATCTAATAAATCATCAATTATAGGAATAGGAAACTTATCTTTGATAGTTTACTTGTTGAGTTCTTCATATTATTGAAACATGCACTATCTTCTATCCTTGCAATGCACCATCACCACTAGAGTAAAAGAACCACTCTAACTATGACGAATAATACCCATTTCTAACATTTCCTCCACCATCTTATTGATATCACTCTTTTGTACATATGGGTATCTATAAGCCCGATGTTGGGGTGTTGACTTCCATGAATTAACTAAATGACATGATCATGATTTCTTTCAAGAGGCAATCCTCTAGGATCCTCGAAGACAACTTTATGTTGATCAATAACCTTCTAAAGATTAGGATGCACTACCATCATTGGTGGTTGAACTTCCATGGAGAATAATCTTGATACAAAACCTTATGCGCTTATTTTATGAATCATCTACATTTGGTGAGAACTAACCATTAGAGGAGTTTTTTCCCGTATTCTACAAAGTTCAAACTTTTTGTTTCAAAATGAAAGTGCATGAACAATTCCTAGAAGTTTAGCTCTATGGTGCCCAAAGCTATGAGCCACTAAAAACCTAAGACAATATCAACACCACCCATGGGAATAACAAACATTGTAGATTCGAATGTGTAGTCACCCATTATAAGTCTATTTTTATGGCATTTACCCGAACCTTGGACGGGGCCACCATCTACGATCATTACTTGAAATTTAGGTGTTGGGTAGCTGAATAATTTTATCCTTGCTGCAAGCTTCTAATTGATGAAATTATGTGTGCTCCCAAATCAATCAATATTGTCACCTTCTGCTACTTAAGATAACCCATGACCTAAAGGATTTGTGGAGTACTAATACCTGATAGAGCATGGCATGAGATAGTAGGTTGGGGATCTTCAAATTCTTCTCTAATTTTTCGACTTCCTCACTTGATGTTTCCTCACATTATTCCTCATCACCGGTCCCTTCAATGTAGATCAATTTTTTCTTAACACATTTATGATTTGTTTTATATTTTCTATCATAGTTAAAACATAACCCTTTTACTCTTTTTTATTCAATTTTTAAGGTGTCATCTAAATCGCTAAGGGTATGATGGAGGCAAGGTGCTATGATCTTTTATATTAGTGAAAGATTGCCTTTTCTTTGGAGAGAAATTTTCCTCCGGCCTATGTGCATGATAATAGAACAAGAAACCTTTACTAGATTAAACATGTGTACCTCGTACTCAATGTGGTCCTTAATACCCCCTAGAAATAGGTCATTTGGATACTCTTCTATAATATCCTCCACACATAAGGAAATATTTTTGAATTGATGGACATACTCGTTTACTAATCATGTTTACCATAACTTTGTTAATTGGCTGAAGTAATTCTCTAACACACTAGAACTATAGTGTAATTGAAGCTCTTCAGTGAAAACTATCCATATGACACTTAGACCATTCTTCTACCTTTGAGAACATAACCAATGATACCAGAAAATTGGTGAGGTTCGAGATATAAAATGTCATGGTCACCACTCATCCCAATGGGATCTGATAGAGATCAAAGAAATTTTCCATTTGGGTAATCTAGTTGAGAGGATATTTTCCATTAGATTTATGCATTTCAACTTTTGGAATAATGCCCCACCATTGGTGAGGAGATCCACCTAAATGTGTAAATGATCCTCCTTGATTGGAGTGATTTGGACATGTGTGAGTATTGCTAGAGGAACCCATATGACTGGAATTGGGAATTGTGTTTGAAATATCGAGAAACAAATCTTGCTTCATTGATTGAAAATCCATCTAAATTTCACCCCTAAGGCTACCTTTTAGATGAAGAAGCTCATTATTGAGGTCATCCTTACCATATTATTTACGCTTTCCTAAAGTTAGATGACTACCTCAAATACTCCCAAACTAGAAGATTCTAAATCCATATCTTCCTTATTTGACGTCATTCCTAGAATTTTTGACCTTTCCCTTGGTCTTGAGTTGATCTACTAGTCATGATAGAATTTTTTGACCTTTCCCTTGGCCTATGGGACTCGTGGTAGATGAAATAGGGAAAAAAATTAGGGTTCAAAGTTTCATAAATTTACTTTTGAATAATGGAAATCTTAAATAAAAAACCCAAGCTAATTTTTGGAAATATTTTTGAAAAATATAAAAACTTAGAAAAATAAAAAAATGCACCATGGGTAGGCAAATTATGAAAAAATATAAAAGCGCTATAACTTTTGCAAAACAAGTCACAAATGTTTGTAATTTTTGGTGGAGCTTTCTTTCCGATTTAACTAGATGAGAAAAAAATTCTAGAAAAATTCACTACTAATTTTGAGATATGGTTGAACCTTCACAATTAGGGTTTCATGCAAAGATTGGCTAAAATCGAGGCTCGATGCCACTTGCAATGAAATTACTTGTATAAATTTGATTTTCAACAGCAATAGAAAACCAAAGAACACAAGATTACAAATAAATGATATTAATATGCAAGTAGACTAGCTTAGCCACTTTGAGGGGGAAACTCCAAACCATACAATAAGATTCGAATGCTCAATATGATGTTTAACTACTCCTCACTACCACCTATATATACCAATCTTATGATATGTCCAACACCAAGGTTGACCTACTAGACATGTATGAAAACATAAATAAATAACATATGATAAGAAGAGGATTATGTAAGCCACAAGTTGGTACTACATATGCAATATAATTTATAAGACTAAACACATAACATTATGCCTAGATGTGACTATACTTTACATTATCCTTCTTGTTTTATCTCTATTCTAGCTCTATTATATCTATGTTGTTACTACTTTTTCTTTTTCTATCACTTCTATTCTTGTTCTAGACTCTAATATCATTTTTCTTTTCTTGTCATTGTTGCAATCATGCTTAACCCCTTTTACAAGTACATGTTCCCTAAGGATTCCACCTCTTAAGCATACAAATTCTTATACATATAATGCCTAGGCACATATCTTTTGTTTTGAGCTACATGCTCAAACTATATTACAAATACAAATAAAAAAGAGGAAATTTGACAAGTTATTTGTTACACTCATAGGAAAAATCACATGTTCAAACATAGGTTTTCATAGGAAAAAAAGTACTCATAAACATCTCCAAACATATAATTTTTGCAGAAACAATCATGATCAAGACCATACAAAAGGGTGAAGACTATACATATGTCCGTAATCATACCATATGCTTTGTACTTGGTTAAAATACACTATATTTATCTACATATTAATATTTTCTATCATGGATATAAGGTATTATTAAAATCTCATACTCAATTGGCATAATTCGGACTAGTTTATAGGATACATGAATATTTCACTCCTTCACTTTAGTACTCATTTTTAGTTACAAAATACATATATTTTGGGGGCATGGGTATCCTTCTCCATTGATATTTTATCATATTACACACTTCATTAGTATTACAAAATATAAGAAGAACACATGGGAACTTATTCTCTTTATAGCTTATGTCTATTTATCGAAATATTTGGCCCGATACATTTACAATGGTGTGGTGTACGTGGTTATCGAAAGTATTGAAGTGACTAAAGGAGAAGATATCCTAGTTAATAAATACTTCCAGATACATAGTCTTCTTCCTTCATGAGTTACATTAGTAACTCTTTATTCTTATCACTTTACCTTCCATTGGGTGTTGGGTTTCATCCAATCAATACTCTAGCTTCTCCTTTAGCATAATTTGGGAATGATTGCCCCTATCTCTTATCAAATTTTTGTAATAAAAATCCAAAACCCAACTGCAAAAAGAAATGGGAGCATTTTCCAATATAACATATACATGTGTGCTCTTTCTATATTTTACATCACTTCTTTTTAATTTATATCAATTCTAATTATATAGTTATTATTGAGTTACAACTCAATTTCTACTACGGAAATTGACTATATTTTGTGTTGTAGGTTTCATCATGGAGTGTGTGAATACCAACACATATAGGTTACACAATATTTTGGAGCAGAAAAAAGTGTTTCTACACACTCAGTATCTTTTCCTTTAAGCATGAAATTTTCATTTCATACTTAAAGGGGTGGAAAATTTTAGAAAATCGTGTTTGGAAATTTATCCTTCTCATTTTGATAATTATAATTGTGCTTCTTGGCTAAGAAATTAAATCATATCATATCCCAACTTAGTACATGTTACCATATATTTTTAACTTGATCATTTTCATACACTTTTATGTCAACAAATTTTAAACATTAATAGATAAGACTAGTGCTTAAACTCTTCATTCTAAGATAAAAATTTAAGATTTTCTTTAGATCCTCTACTGATCTACCTATATGGTCTTGCAATGATACAATTTTCAATTTTTTTTAAAGGAATATTATTTTTTGTGTATTTTTATCCTTATAGGTCATCGTTATCATGATAATTTACCCTTTGAACCCTATATAAAGATTTAACATCATATCATTTACTAAAGATTCTCATGGAGTTCTCATGATAAAAGGTAATAAGATTCCAAAGGGCCTAGTATCACTTGAAGAATTGTTTGATAGACATGATAGATTTTCGAACGATCCAGTACACAGTTCGAAAAAAATTATCCAAAGAGACAATTATCCAAATCCCAATCAAGGACCATATTTTACTAGCGATCATGAGTTCAGAAAAAAATTATATGCTTGATACATTCTCTAGATACAATCAAATTTAACTTTCCCAAGAAGATTAATATAATACTTATTTTACAACTCCATGGGGAATCTTTTTCTACAAGTGAATGTAGTTTGATCTCATCAATGTTGGGCCCACTTTCCAAAGAGTAATGGACTTGGCTTTCAAGGATTTGAAGAACAAATGTATTGTAATTTATCTAGATAATATCACATTTTTCTCCAAGAAGAGGAAAGAACATTTGGTACACCTCGAAAAAGTTTTTATACGGTGTTGAGATCATGCCATATCATTTAATCCAAAAATTCAAACTTTCGAGTTATCAAGGAAACCTCCTCGACATATTATGAATAATGAAAGAATAAAGATTGATCTAGAAAGAGTACAAGACATTCAAAATATCTCCTTACCCACAAGCAAAAAGGGAGCTCATTCATTCTTTTGGTAGGGTCAACTTCATCCTCTACTTTGTTCCATAATTTTGATGAATTGACCAAGCATATTCAAAACATGATGAATCCCCAAGAGATCTTCAAGTTGAGTAAGGAGTGAAATGAATATTTTTATAATATCAAGAAGGCCATAGGTAAAGCTCGACCCCACGTATGTCGTAATTTCAATAAAGATTTCATTGTGTATTTTTATAAATATGAACACATTATTTCAGCTATTTTAGTTCAGATAAATGAGAAAGGGCTTGAGTCTCATATTTCCTTCATGAGCTTCCCATTGAAGAATCATGAGATAAAATACTCTACCATGGAAAAGCATGCTTATGTTGTGGTTAAGGAGGTCAAGAGTTTCAGATTATACATCCTACACTCTCACACCATTGTGATGGTTCTGGATCATCTATAAATTCTATCTTGACTCAACAAGACTTTAGAGAAAAAAGAGTAATCGAGTGTTAAAGATTTAAGAGTATAACTTTGAGATAAGGCCATCTAATTTAGTTAGAAATAATGGGTTATGCAAGTTAATAGTTGAATATGAGTCCCTCATGATTCTGTATCAAGAAAAATAATTCCATTGTTATGGATGCATAAGGAATTGCCCTAGGTACTCTTTGTAAATACTACTGATTAGTGGTACAATAATATTTCTTACTTCCTCACTTTTGGTGATTTCCCAAAACATATAGATTACAATCAAAGAAGGACCCTCAAGCTCAAAGATTCAAGGTATGTGATTTAGAACCATTTATTCTACAAGAAAACCCTTGATGGATGTTTCTTAAGGTGTGTTGAAAAAGAGCTATAAGAGCAGTTGTTTAAAGTATATCATGACCAAGCCTGTGGTGGAAATTTATCCGACATAGTAACTATGCACAAGAACATTTCAAGGAAGTAATACTGGCCTAATCTCTTTCAAGATGCTAAAAAATGGGTATTTATGTCTGATCCTTACCAACAATTTTGGGAAGACCCCAACTCGATGCGAGTCATATTTTCATACTGATAGTAACATATTAATTCACTAAATGGGTAGAGGACATACCGTCACAACAAGCCATTTTAGAAATGGTATGTAACTTTATCAAAGGAAATATTATTTTCCATTTTGGAATTCCACAGAGGATAGTTGTTGATAATGTCATGTATTTTTCTTATATGTAATTAATCGAGTTGTTCTAGGAATACAAAATATCCTTAGTCCATCCATCTAATTATTACCCTCGGGGAATGGTCAAACATAATATAATAATAAATTTATGGTGATAATTGTGTGAAAGATCGTGGATGAGAATGCAGAAAAATTAGCACAAGAAGGTATACGATGCACTATGGGATAATTGGATAGCTCTAAAAATAGTCATTGGTATGTCTATTTTCAAACTCGATATGGGATAAATTCAAAAGTTCCAATAACTATAGAGTTACTAGCATTCCAATTGATCAAATAAGTGGAATATGGTGAGTTCCAAGACTCACTTTAAAAAAGGATTATTACTTGGAGAAGCTATGTGAAGATAGGGTGTTGGTGGTGGATCGGATAAAGGATCATTAGTTGAAAGTAAAGAAAATTTTTGATAAGAAGGCAAAGAAAAATATTTTCAGATTAGTGATATTATCCTACTATGGGATAAGAGGAGAGAACTAAAAGGAAGCCATGGAAATTTTGATTCGTTGTGGCTTGGCCCATTTCAGATATGGAACACATGTGGAGAGAATACTTTCCAACTATCTTATTTGGATGACACTCACTTGAAATTGCCTCGCAGTGGGCAATACCCAAAAATATACAAACAATGAAAGTGGGTTGTCCCATGCATGTATCATAGGTGATATAGGTGTGTGTGCTCCCCTTTATGTTGTGTGTTTATATTTGTCTCGTGTTGTGTTTAATAAATGAGGATTTTTGTATCCATCCTTGCTTTGCAATGATTCCTATATCCTAATGGATAAGGCGGTGGTCCTCTTAGTGTGTTGAGATTATAGGATTCCTACTTTCATCGTATTCAATTTGTTCAATCCGAGACAGTCCCAAAGCTAGAGCCAATTTTATCATGCTAAATGTTTATAATGGAAATTTAAAAATTTTCCAAGACAACTAACACACACTAAAAATATACCCGAGTTGAGTAATGTAAACATGCTCTTTGGCCAATATGTAACTATATAAATCTCATCATCAAGTGAGATGGATGCCCTAACTAGATATTTAAAGTTTGTTTCATGTTTAGGTAAGTTGGCGGAAATAATTCATGAGTTCATTATGATCCACTTGGAAGGATTTTCTCCTGAAGCTCCAAAAAGGCCTATTTTCAGGACTCTTGCACCTAATGAGCACCTCTTGGGGATGTAACAAGAAGATATAATTCCTCCATGTCTAATAGAGCTATGTAATCACCTAAGGTAGTTTATGAAATTTATTGAAGAAAATCAAGGTTTAGGAATAAGTTATGTGAAAATGGGTTTTTGTGCGCAAGGTATTTGTAAATGCATGTTCTAAAAAATATATTCGCCTTGTTTGAATAGTTTCAAAATCCTCGGAAAGATTTATAAGTTCATACCCCAAGAATTGGATAGATAATAGATCCTTGTTTATGCTTTGGAATCATCAAGGAAAGATTTTGGAACATTGAGATGTGAAAAATTGGTTGACAATGAGATGCAAAGATCCTTGTATAAGGTATAACTTTCTCAAAAGGTTTCAAGAGCCTCATGAATATTTGTTAGCCTAACAAAATCTCAAATGAAATGATATTTATGCTCTTTATTATGCATATATGTGTTAGTATTTTGGGTTCATAAACTCTTCCTACCACTCAATATATTGGCTTGCACCGTGATGCAAAAATGAAAATAACGGTAAAATGTGATGAATACTTAATTTTCAAGACTTATAAATAGGATTATTGGATTCATTGTCCCTTTTCCATAAATATTAAAATATTGGACAACCAATTTTCATCAAATTTTGATCTCTCTCGTGAAGAAAACAAGTTTACGAGAAAATGCCGACGCTCGACGAAAAAATGTAGATGCGTGACAACAAAATGAAGATGCCTGACAACAAGTTCTAGATGCCTAACTGCAAGTTTTATGCATCCGTAAGATTTGAGGTGATTGGAGGATGCAACCGGGCATCTAAAAATTACAAAATGCAAACGAATGATTGTAAAATTTAGATGCTTGACTGTGAAAGGTAGATACTTGACAACTAGTTTCAGACACCCGACTGTAAGATAAAAATTCTCATCTAGAATCAATATTTCTCTTCCTATATTTTAATTCCTCAATGAAAAAGCACATTCTCCTAGTTTTTCTAAATATTTGAAATATGATTTTAACAAGAGTGACGAGGGAACTTGAAAATTCATGCGGGAATTTGAAAGACCCAAGGTGACAAAGAAACTTGAAAATTCACGAGGGAATACGAAAGGCCAAAGGTCAAGAATTTGAAAGGCCAAAACTCATGAAGGAAGTTAAAAATTCATGTGATGGAGATGAAAAGGCATTCATAATGTTATAAATAGGAATGATGCCCTCATTTCAAGGGGATGGCTATTCTTTTTACTAGCTCTCATTTTCTTTCAAGAAGCAAGTTCTTTAATTTCCTCCATTTTGTGTTTATTATTATTCTATCTCCATCTCAACTTGTACTCCATGAACATTGTAAATGTTACAACATGATGCAATTAGATGATGTGTTTCTTGTTGATTGTTCCTCTTTCTTAGTGAATCGGTTCTTCTTATTGATGGAACCGAAATGTTCTAATTTTAATGAATTGAATTGGGTTATGTTATTTGTTGATTAAAATTTCCTTCCTATTTCCATCTCTTATCTCTTCGACTAAGAAATTTTCCTCTCTTGTATTCATTACAAGAAAATGCTAAAGATTTAGGAAGTATCCTGTGTGATCCACGGTCTTTGGGCCACCCCAATAAATATTTTAGATTATTTTCATTTCCTTGGTTTCAATAAATAGAGCTACCCCATTCAAGCAGAGGAACCTAATCCCAAAACAATGGTGAAATAGCATAATTTGTCCTCACAATTTTTTTTTACCAACATTAATGAATATATCTTTGATTATCATGATGAAGTGTGTAGTGAGGCAAATTTATTCAAACCTCCCCATAATGGTGCCCTATGTCTTAGTTATGTTTACCAAGAAATTCAAGACATGTAATGACTAAGTAATAGTGACAAATACTCAACTCATTAAATTAACTTTAGTTATGGTATCTTCGCAAGCACATCTTGTGATAATGATATAAATACAAAATATAGGAACCATGATGATTTTGATAATGAGAGTTATCATTATAGTGAAAATGAAAAATTTGCAACTCTAATATCCTCTCTTAAATCTAAACTTAAGATTTTTTGGTCTCTTGGTGAAGTTTAAGATAAGTTGGACTTAAAATTAAGACAAGGGCATGAAAATGTGATTTCTATACTAGTTTTCATTATTGTGAAACATCATCAATATGAAAATAATGCTTACAATTAAGCTAGTGGAGAGTTTATACATGATGAAATTGGATTCTATGTGGAGATATAGAATATCATTAGCCTATGCATCTAATTATTACCCTCTAGGGAATGATCAAATAGAATATAGTAATAAGAATCTAGTGACAATTATGTGAAAGCTCATGGATGAGAATCCAATAAATTTGCACAACAAGGTATAAGATTCAAGTATGGGCTGATTAGATCACTCTGAAAATAGTTATTGGTATGTCTCTATTCCAACTCATATATGGGATAAATTCAAAAGTTCTAATAACTATAGAGTTACTAACATTGCAATTGATCAAAGCAGTGGAAGATGGTGAGTTCCAGAATCACTTTAAAAATGATTTTTACTTAGAGAAGCTATGTGAAGATAGGGTGTTGGTGGTTGATCGGATAAAAGATCATCAGTTGAAAGTAAAGAATTTTTTTGATAAGAAGGCAAAGAAAAGATATTTTTAGATTGGCGATCTTGTCCTACTATGGGATAAGAGGAGAGAACCAAAAGGAAGCCATGGAAATTTTGATTCATTATGGCTTGGCCCATTTAAGATGTGAACACGTCTAGAGAGAATACTTTTCAACCTGTCTTATTTGGATGACTCTCATATGAAATTGCCTCACAATGGGCAAATACCTAATACTATACAAAAATGAAAGCGGGTTATCCCATGCATGTACCATAAGTGAATATAGGTGTGTATGTTCCCCTCTGTGTTGTGTGTTTTTATTTTTATCTGTTATGTTTAATAAATGAGGGTTTTTGTATTCATCCTTGGTTTGCTAAAATGACCACTCAAGACCCAAGAACAACCTAGGTTTAGATAGAAAAATTATGGAAAAATTATTTTTGAGATTCAAAGTCCATTATAATTTAATAAATGAAATTTTCCCATTGTAGCAAACATTAGATCCACATTACAAAATTAATGAGTGTAATTAAACCAATATAGTTAAATTTCTCCTAGGTGTTAATTTAATAAACCATTAAATTTACACTATAGTTAAATATTTCTTAATTAATTTTAGAGGGTCAAAGGGGCAAAGCAATTAAATACCCAAGGTATTTAATTCCACCAGGTATAAACAATAAACAAGGTTCTTATTTGCATGGGATAAAAAAACATTCTCTTATCCCCTAACGTGACCCTTAAAAAAGGTCAACCCATGCTTTAGAGTTAAACATGTAAGTTAAAAAGGGGTGATTTCCCACTTACCCACTCTCAGACTCATCTTTACACTTCAACCTAATTTTTCACATATTTAACATACTTAGGTTTTCCTGAAAACATCTCCATTAGATAGGAAATTTCTTCCCCTTTCCAATGATATAAAGAAGTCCTCCTAACTCCTCATATTTCTTAAGTTACAGGGCTGGTGGGCCTGGGGAGGAAAATTTTCCCAAAGGTGGGCCATGGGCTGGGGAAGAAAAATTTCCCTAAAGGCGGGCCAGTGGGCCCCAGGAAGAAAATTTTCCTAAAAGCGGGCCTACGAGCCCAGGAAGAAAATTTCCCTAAAAGGCCGGCTTTTCCCTAAAAGGGCCTCTGGGAAGAAAATTTTCCCTAAAGGCACAAGGGACACGTGGCACGTTGTTAAGCCCACGGGAAGGTGGGTCATCGGAGGTAATTTGATTTTAACTCTTTTTTTTAAAAGGGAAAAAGGTTCAAAACCCCCGTGCCTCTCCCGACACCAAGACACCATGTGTCATGCCCAAGATTTCCAGTGGGGAGCGGACCAGCAGGGAGACTTAAGATTTTTCGCCCTTTTCTAAAAGGTAAAGTTTGAAAGTGTGGGCCCGTGAACCCATGGAGGTGTTTTTCCAAAAATGAAATGGGTGGGGCTGTGGGGCCATGAGAGAATTTGTGACTTTTTTTTTTTTTGCAAAAAGTTCCCTAAGTAATTTTTGGGCCCTCGGGTCCGATTTACAAAAATTTCCCTTTTTTTTTTTCAACTAAGCGAAGTAAAAACTTCAAAAGGCCATAACTTTCAACTGGAAGCTCAGATTTGGGAAAATGAGGACTTTTGGAAAGGGCTGGAACTCCACTTTGCATAAAAACATCAAAATTCATTTTTGATGAACTTAAGTGGGTGAATTTTAAAAAATGTCTTTCCTACCATTAAAATGTGAATTAAACCTTCTTAACAACCAAACTTGATTTGATCCACCATTCTTTCTTCTTCAACTTTCCAAACAAACATGGAGAGTTGCACTTGAAGGATTTCAAATGGATTGCAAGGATAAAATATCAATGGTTGAGTATTAAAAATGAATTTCCTTTTTTTTGTGAATTTGCATTATTTTGCCTCTTGCCCAATTAAAGATGAACTGTAAATTGCAAGGCCAATACAAACTATTTTGGAATGTGTTTCGATCATCCTTAGTTCATTTTAATATTTTATCTTGTCTTTCATTGTTTAGGTACTCTGTATGTTTTTCTGATATTTATTTGCAATTTTACAGTGAATCAAAAATAGAAATCATACTTAAACCCGAATTGATCTATTTTCATTTACCATACTTTAAATATTTAAGTTCATTCCATTCCAATTTTACAATGTTTAACTTTACTTCAATCCATGCATGAAAACCCAAAATGTAGTTCTACTTTCAAATCATGCACTTCAAATGAAACAGAGAAATGTAATATTTCTTCATACGTATTTCTTTTTCAATTTTCAAATAGAGATTTCACAATATATTTCAAACACATATTTCAAATGAAAACCATATCATTTGTGGTAACTAAAACAACTTCTATTGAACTCCAATAATTCTTTTACAACTTCCTTTTTCATTCATCAAATACAACTTACAGAATATACATCTCTCACATTCAAATGTAGGTTCCATTTCCAAAATAGAGCAACTTTCCACCACAAATATTATTACAATGCCATCCACTTGAAGTGGGAAAATTTCACAATAAGGAACCCAAGGAGAAACTTGCAAAAATTTTCTTCATCCTCAGCTCCAAAACAACAACAAGAAGATCCACCATATATATTTTGATCACAACAAAAAGGAGGAGAGGCAACGCTCTCCACCCAACCAAGAATTCCAATGAAGAGGAGAATTCATCCTCCTCATTGGCCCTCGAGCCCCAACCACAAAGCAATAAGAGATGTATTTCAACTCATGGCAACAAACAAGCTTCCACAACACAAAAAAAATTTTCACATACATAAACATAGTCCAAATACATACTGCAGTTTGCAACCACAGAAGAACAACAAACAATACTCAGGATTCATCATGCACAAGCCAAAGGAGCAAGACCTATGGGGAAGCTGCTTATACCTCCCAATGGGGAAATGGGTGTCCACCTTAAGATAAACCCACCAATATATATATATATATATATATATATATATATATATATATATATATATATATATATATATATATATATTAAAACCCTACATGCCCTTATGCCTCCCCAAAGTACCCCTTATACCTCCCATTCTCTTATGCCTCCCCACACTCTTATGGCACCCCATAACGAGTAAAGAAATGCAAGTTATTTCTTTTACAAGGTGGAACCCAATCCCAAACTCCCTCCACAATAACACTTATACCTCCCAAAAATCTTATGCCTCCCCACAAGAGATCCCCATAGTCTTCTCCTACACCATACCTAGGCAATCTACCCAACCAGCCAACAACATACCAAAATATTCAAAGCATTCACATATGCATAAATAAAATAAGAACATTTTAAAGAGCCAAGCTCCTACCTCTCCATGGTAGAGTTTGCTCCAAAAGTTCAACAAAATTTTTTCCAATCCAAACAATCCAAAATCTCCAGCAATCCACAAGCATTCCACAAAAATATCTAACTCTCTTCAAAATTACCAGAGCTCCAAACCAAAAGAGTAACCAAAAATGAAGTCACCAAATGAAGTAACCCCTAAACAACCCCAAAAAAAAAAAGAATTTGAATAAATAGAAAAGGGAGAGAGGAGGATGAGGTGGCTCCATGTAGGATGCCACATCACTCATCCTCAACTCCACCTCACAAATCAACTTCAAACTCCAAAGCACAATTAAAAAGGTGGGTGAATAAATGACATGATTACTTACACACACAAACCAAGTCCACACCCCAAGGACCAAAATTAATTTCATGTAAGATAGTGCAATAAAAACTTACAACTTGCTTCCAAAATACATAATGAGGCCTAATTTTGACTCCCCAACCCATAGGTAGGGTTGGTATACAAATTTAAGAGGTGTGGGACAAGTTTAACTTGTCCCACAAGCCTCCAAAATCAGCCCCTAAGGACAGATCCGAATTTCAAAAGGAAGGTGGAGTGTTTCACACTCAAAATTACTTACATATTACTTACAACACTTAATCCAAGAGCCATCAACTCTAATAAATGCATTCTTTTGACCCAATTAATAAATTTAACAACATGATTACTCACAAATCTAAACACAAATTAACTAAATAATAAAGGGGAAAATACATCACTAAAATCACATACTAAACTTTAAACAAAAGAAACTAAATAAAAGAATACACATAACCCCTTGGTCACATTTAAAGGTGACTCCCCCATGGGAACCCCTAACAACAAGCACACACAAACACACAAAAAAACATGTTGCCATGGTGACCCTTGTTGAATTCACCTAGAATTCCAATGTGGTTGGTCTCCAATCCCCGATGTTTGTTGTGACATGTTTTCCTACAAAACACAATACCTCCTTCAGCCTCATGGCTGCATCAAAACATCCAAAATAAATATCAAATATGGCTCTAAAATTATCTATATATAAATCAAAACATCATCAAGGAAAATAACAATGTCATTTACAATTTCATCAATAACCATATGATCATAAAATTAGTTCAATTTTCTAGGTTTACTCAATATGACAAAATATCACATGTACAAAAACATATATATATAACCATGCAAGAAAAAGTGTATCAACATCAATATAAAATGTCTCTAATAATCCACATGCATCATATATGAATCAAAATCAACCACAGTCCATGATCTCTAACATCTAACATCATATCAAACTAAAAGCTACAATAATGTCCATAAGTATAATCAACAATATCATAATCAATAACAAAAGGTGTCAAGGGAAGTGGGCACTACATCCCCCTCCCCTTAGACTCAACTTCCTCCTGGAAGTCACTGGAATAGGTGTGGAAACTAACTCGTAGGTAAGGTAGCATCCTCCCATGTAGCCATAGTCTCATCATCATATTGTCCCACTACACTCAAACCTGGTCAATCTCTCTACCTCGAAGGCCCAGGGTCCTACACTCTATAATGTGAATGGGCTCCACCATCACCTGCCCCTGATCCTGCACCTGTAATGAGGTCCAATCTAGCACATGAGAAGGATCTATAATATATCTCCTAAGTACTTGAAACATGAAACACATCATGGATGCGAGACAAGCTAGGTGGCAACGCTAGATGGTAGGCCAAAGGACCGATATGCTCCAAGATCTCAAAGGGGCCCATGAATCTAGGAGCTAACTTAGAACCTTTTCCATAATGGATAGGGCTCTTATGTGGCCTGACATGAAGGAATACCTTCATGCCCACATCAAAACTATGGTCGGTCCTATGTTGATCTACATACTTCTTCTATTTATCTTGTGCCTCCTGTAGTCTCTGTCTAATCATAACCACCTACTGCTCCATGTCCTACGTAATAAAGCTAGCCCCAAGAGAAACCCTGTCCTCTAACTTATCCCAACTAAGAGGTGTCCTGCACTCTCTACCATACAAATCCTAAAAAGGGCCATGCCTATCAAACTCTGAAAACTATTATTGTAGGAAAACTCCACCAAGTACAAATACTCCTCCCATCTCGACTGATGATCCATAACATACATCCTAAGCATGTCCTCTAAGATCTAATTCACCCACTCAATCTATCCATCTGTCTCAGGGTGATACACCATGCTGAAATTGATCTTCGTCCCGAGGGCATGTTACATGGTAGTCCAAAAGTGGGAAGTATACAGAGGATCATGGTCACAAATGATCTTCCATGGAATCCCATGTAATCTGAAAATCTCATCTAGATATACCCATGCCACTACACTAGCTATATAGGTGGTCTTCACCGAGAGAAAAATGAGCCACTTTCATCAATTTATCCACCATGACCATGATGGCATCGTGGTGGTATCTCAACATCGGTAGCCCAACAATGAAATCCATGGAAATGGTGTCCCACTTCCACTCCAGGTATAACATGAGGAAAGAGAAGGCCAACTAGATGCTTGACACTTGGCCTTCACTTCACTTTCTGACACTCTAAACAACATGACACAAATTGAGCTACATCTCTACAAAGTCCCCTCCAATGATATAATCATCTCAAAGTGGCGTGCATCTTCTTCACCCTAGGATGGGCTAAATAGGGTGCATGATGTGCCTCTATCAAGATGTCCTGCCTCAAGCCTCCATCATCCTGGGAACATAAATCTAGCCTCTATGTGCCTAAGAAGGCCATCTTCCTCCAATGAAAACCCATCAAACTTCCCCTCAAGGGGTCTCTAAGACTCGATCTCCACTCTAGCTGCAATGTAGAAACTATCATGAGGAAGTTGCTATAGAATCCTGCTCCACAAATCTATGCTCACTGAAGTGGCCATAACCACATGTCTCCATCTACTAAGAGATCTCTGTAACCACATTCTCCTTCCCCTTCACATGCTCTATCTCCATGTCATACTCACAAAGAAACTCCATCCAACACCACTGACGATGAGCATTGAGATTGGGCTGCGTGAAGAGGTGGCGAAGACTCAAGTGATCAGTCCTGAGTGTGAATCTCTTGGCCAAGAAGGAAGTGTCTCCATCAACCAAGGCATGAAAACTACCACAAGCTCAAGATCATGAGTTAGATAATTGAGCTCATAATCCTTGAGTTTGTGAGACTCAAAAGCAACAACTCTTCCCTCTTGCATCAACACACCTCCAACTCCTGCCAAAGAAGCATCCATGCATATGAAAAACTCACCCTATGGATCTGCACTACAAGAATAGCAGCATTATCGTGAGGCATTCCTTTAGTGTCTTAAAGGCCTTCTCACATCTATTTGACCAAAAAAATTCTTCCCTTTCCGTTGAAGGGAAGTGATGGGGTGCGCAACCCGAGAGAAGTCCTAAACAAATCTCTTGTAATAACCTACTAAACCCATGAAGTCTACACACCTCTATCACACTAGTGGGTGTTGGCCAATCCATAATAGCTCAAATCTTGGAAGGATCGACTATGATACCTTCCCCAGAAATGATGTGGCCCAAATACTACACCTCTGTCTTGAAAGAACACACACTTCTCCAGGTTCCCATAAAGCTGCTGCTCACGAAGACACTAAAGAACCTTGACAAAGGTGCCCCTCATGCTCCTCACACGTATGTGAGTAAATCAAAATGTCATCAAGGAAGATGAGCATGAAGTGATCCAAGAATGTCCTGAACACCCCATTCATCAAGCTCATAAACATTGTGGGGGCATTCATCAAACCAAAAGGCACCACATGGTGAACTCGTAGTGGCCATATCTCGTATGGAAGGTGGTCTTATGAATATCTTCCTCCATAATCCTCAGCTGATGATAACTTGACTTAAGGTCTATCTTAGAGAAAATTGTGGCCCCCTTCATCTGATCAAACAAATCATCAATGCGTGGAAGGGGATAACGATTCTTGATCATTACTTTGTTCAACTGGCGGTAATCAATACACAACCACAGAGATCCATCCTTCTTCTTTACAAATATCACCGGTGCACCCCAAGGGGATACACTAGGATGGATTAGGCCTTTCTCCAAAAGGCCCTCTAGCTGCAACTTGAGCTCGTAGAGAGCTCAGGGGTGGTCATCCGATAAGGTGCTCGTGAGATAGGCTCTGCTCCCGAAACCAGATCTATGTGAAAATCTATCTCACGTGGGGGTGGTAACCTAGTAGTAGCCCCTGAAAGACATCAAAAACTCTCTCAAGATGGGATGGTCATCAAGCGATGGTCCACTAGACTCATCCTCCGATCGATCACTAACTATGACAACATACATCTGACAACCCCATCACACACACACTTAAGCTTTATAGGCATGGAGATGGTGTGAATGGAAATAGTCTCTAACCCCTACTATCACTAACTCAACTCCTAGATCATCTGCACATGATATAATCTTATGGTAACAATCCACTCTAGCTCTGTGTGTAGACAACCAGTCCATGCCCAAGATGACTCCATACGAACCCAACGGAAGGATACAAAGATCCGAGGTAGTGGTGAAAGGTCCCAAATCCACCACACACTCCTTAACTAAGGAGTCTACAGAGATCTTGGCTCCAGAAGCCATCTCGATGTCCCAACTAAGACCTTACCTAACTACCACCAGCCTTGCATCACTCTACCAAAGATGGTGCAATAAAAGAATCAAAAGAACCAAAATCAAATAGAATGGAGGTAGGAATACCACCAATGCTACATGTAGTCTCAATCACGGTACTCTAGTGCTCAACTTGGTGGTTCTCAACACTACATAGATTTGATGACTACCACCCCATGTCACCAATAATAGGCTCTAGATCTATGCCTTACCCTTGTTACTAGGGTTCTATGGGTAGTCTCTCAAAAATGTCTAGCAACACCACAACCAAAACAACCACCCGATCCTCTCCCATGAGTAGCAGTCTACCAAGTACTAGAGGTCTATGACTGTGGATCCTAATGATCCGCTATGGTCTGCCGAGGTCTCTACTGATGAGCTCCTACTGACTGAGCTCTAGGTGCACCTTGTGTCCTAATGGGACCCCTAGGAGGAGGCCCCATACTCACCCTCTATGCATCAAATCTCTATGGAGGTCTGTAAGGTGGGTGAAACTGCTACTACTGTTGTTGTGTGGTCTAAAAGATGACTGTGATGAACCCTTTCCACCATGAGGAGGAGGAGTTGACCCCCGATCTGTTCCTGCATCATCTACTTGGATGCAGGCTCTGGACTCGGTCTCTGGCCTACTGTGTCTTTCCCAGTCTCCTCTGCTATATAGGCCTTCTCAATGGCCTCAGCTAAAGTCTGTGGACATAATGGATATGCACCACACCTCCAATGTCTAGATTTAGGCCCCGATGAACATGTGGATCCATACCTTCTCATCCTGCATGTAGTCGACATACTAGAGTAGATCCAAAATCAATCTCATACTCAACTACTATCAAAGATGCCTACCGAAGGTCATGAAACTCATCTATCCTCTACTTGTATGAACCTCCAGATAAGTACCTACTCTCTCCTGAACCACTCCTCAAAGAGCTCCCAGTAACCACTCTGAATCAAGGTGGAGTTGTTCCTCGGTCCTCCACTAGACACCTACTCCATCCCTCAAAAGATGGATAACAACACAAGAGCTTTCATGTTTCTAGAACAAGGGCAGAGCTTGAAGCACCACTCAAGCTCACCAACCAGCCTCTACCTGAAATCCACCTATGTCACTAGAATAATGTGATGGTCATAGCTTCAGGATCTCCCTGATATGGTCTACAACTATAGTTTTGACCCCTAGGCCTCTCTGCATGCTCATCTCTAAGCCTAGGGCTCCGAGACCTATCCCTGTGTCCTAAAACTCCGGTCTCCCTATCCCCTCTGCGGTGACTCTACTCTGGCTGACTCCACATGGGAGTTCTCTCCTCTATGCTCCTCACTATGTCAAGGAGATGCATGAGCCTCAATGGATGTCACCCTATCATGTCTGGTTGCATGTCCTCCTATGGACCCTCCGCGTAAAGTGGCATTAACATCCTAAAGCATCATAAAATATGTGGTAGGATGGTTGCTACAATATGATCTAGGAGGTGGTAAGTCTAGGTCTATGTGAAAGGACCCCTCATCTTTCCACCCTCTACTACAAACCAAGGTGAGAGTTAGTTCATTATTCTAGGTTTTATTCAGTTTTCCATGTTTACTAGAATATGCAATTCTCAAACAAAGTTGTTTTCTAGATTTTAAAGTGTGCTAGGTTTAATATTTCTCTAGGTTTAGTGTTCATGTCTCAAGTTTTCTAGTGTGCCCAAGGGTCCAAGATTTGAACCCATGGCTCTGATACCAAGTGTAATGCCCACTAAAATGACCACTTGAGACCCAAGAACAACCTAGGTTTAGATAGAAAAATTATGGAATAATTTTTTTTTTTTTTTTGAAAGCATGACCACAACCAAGCTTCAAGCAATAATAATGCAACAACAAAGAATTCAAAGTCCATTATAATTTAATAAATGAAATTTTCCCATTGTAACAAAACATTAGATCCACATTACAAAATTAATGAGTGTAATTAAACCAATATAATTAAATTTCTCCTAGGTGTTAATTTAATAAACCATTAAATTTACACTATAGTTAAATATTTCTTAATTAATTTTAGAGGGTCAAAGGGGCCAAAGCAATTAAATACCCAAGGTATTTAATTCCACTAGGTCTAAACAATAAACAAGGTTCTTATTTGCATGGGATAGAAAAACATTCTCTTATCCCCTAACGTGACCCTTAAAAAAGGTCAACCCATGCTTTAGAGTTAAACATGTAAGTTAAAAAAAGGTGATTTCCTTTTACCCACTCTCGACTCATCTTTTCACTTCAACCTAATTTTTCACATATTTAACATACTTAGGTTTTCCTAAAACATCTCCATTAGATAGGAAATTTCTTCCCCTTTCCAATGATATAAAGAAGTCCTCCTAACTCCTCATATTTCTTAAGTTACAGCGGGGGAAAAAATTTTCCCAAAGCAGCTTAGGGCCTTGGGAGGAAAATTTTCCCAAAGGTGGGCCAGCGGGCCTAGGGAAGAAAATTTTCCCTAAAGGTGGGCCTGGGCCCTGGAAGAAAATTTTCCCTAAAAGCGGGCCTATGGGCCTCGGGAAGAAAATTTTCCCTAAAGGCGGGCCTGCGGGGCCCGGGAAGAAAATTTTCCCTAAAGGTGCAAGGGACACGTGGCACATTGTTAAGCCCACGTGGGAAGGCGGGTCATCGGAGGTAATTTGGATTTTAACCCTTTTTTTTAAAGGGGAAAAAAGGTTCAAAACCCCTTGTGCCTCCGCCGATGCCTAGGATGCCACATGTCATGCCCAAGATTTCTAGTGGGGGAGTGGACCGGGGAGACTTAAGATTTTTCACCCTTTTTCTAAAAAGCTAAAGTTTGAAAGTGTGGCCCGCGAACCCATGCGGTGTTTTTTTTTTCCAAAAATGAAATGGGTGAGGCTGCACGAGGGCCATGGAGGAATTTGTGACTTTTTTCAAATTTTTGCAAAAAGTTTCCTAAGTAATTTTCAGGCCCATGGGTCCGATTTACAAAAAAATTTCCCTTTTTAATAAGTAAAAGAAGTAAAAAACTTTAGAAGGCCATAACTTTTGATTGGAAGCTTGGATTTGGAAAATGAGGACTTTTTGGAAAGGGCTGAACTCCACTTTGCATAGAAAACATCAAAATTCATTTTTGATAACTTAAGTGGGTGAATTTGAAAAAAACATCTTTCCTGCCATTAAAATGTGAATTAAACCTTCTCAACAACCAGACTTGATTTGATCCACCATTCTTTCTTCTTCAACTTTCCAAATAGACATGGAGAGTTGCACTTGAAGGATTTCAAATGGATTTTGAAGGATAAAATATCAATGGTTGAGTATTCAAAATGAATTTCCTTTCTTTTATGTGAATTTGCATTATTTTTCCTCTTGCCCAATTAAAGATGAACTGTGTAAATTGCAAGGCCAATACAAACTATTTTGGAATGTGTTTTGATCATCCTTAGTTTGTTTTAATATTTTATCTTGTCTTTCATTGTTATAGGGTACTCTTATATTTTTCTGATATTTATTTGTAGTTTTACAGTGAATCAAAAATAGAAATCATACTTAAACCTAAATTGATCTATTTTCATTTACCATACTTTAAATATTTAAGTTCATTCCATTCCAATTTTACAATGTTTAACTTTACTTCAATCCATGCATGAAAACCCAAAATGTAGTTCTACTTTCAAATCATGCACTTTGAATGAAATAGAGAAATGTAATATTTCTTCATACGTATTTCTTTTTCCAATTTTCAAACAAAGATTTCACAATATATTTCAAACACATATTTCAAATGAAAACCATATCATTTGTGGTAACTAAAGCAACTTCTATTGAACTCCAATGATTCTTTTACAACTTCCTTTTTCATTCATCAAATACAACTTACAGAATATACATCTCTCACATTCAAATGTAGGTTCCATTTCCAAAACAAAGCATATTTCCACCACAAATATTATTACAATGCCATCCACTTGAAGTGGGAAAATTTCACAATAAGGAACCCAAGGAGAAACTACAAAAATTTGTCTTCATCCTCAGCTCTCAAAACAACAAGAAGATCCACCATATATATTTTGATCACAACAAAAAAGGAGGAGAGGAAACACTCTCCACCCAACCAAGAATTCCAATGAAGAGGAGAATTCATCCTCCTCATTGGCCCCGAGCCCCAACCACAAAGCAATAAGAGATGTATTTCAACTCATGGCAACAAACAAGCTTCCACAACACAAAAACAATTTTCACATACAGAACACAATCCAAATACATACTACAGTTTGCAACCACAGAAGAACAACAAACAATACTCAGGCTTCATCATGCACAAGCCAAAGGAGCAAGACCTATGGGGAAGCTGCTTATACCTCCCAATGGGGAAATGGGTGTCCACCTTAAGATAAACCCACCAATATATATATATATATATATATATATATATATATATATATATACATTTCAAAACCCCTTTCAAAACCCCTACATATGCCTCCCCCAAGTACCCCTTATACCTCCCATTCTCTTATGCCTCCCCACACTCTTATGGCACCCCATAATAAGTAAAGAAATGCAAGCTATTTATTTTACAAGGTGGAACCCAATCCCAAACTCCCTCCACAATAACACTTATACCTCCCCAAAACTCTTATGCCTCCCACAAGAGATCCCCATAGTCTTCTCCTACACCATACCTAGGAAATCTACCCAACCAACCAACAACATACCAAAATATTCAAAGCATTCACATATGCATAAATAAAAGAAGAACATTTTAAAGAGCCAAGCTCCTACCTCTCCATGGTAGAGTTTTCTCAAAAGTTCAACAACAAGATTTTTCCAATCCAAACAGTCCAAAAGCTCCAGCAATCCACAAGCATTCCACAAAAATCTCTAACTCTCTTCAAAATTACCAGAGCTCCAAACCAAAAGAGTAACCAAAAATGAAGTCACCATGAAGTAACCCCTGAAGTAACCCCAAAACAAAAAAAAAATTCAAATAAATAGAAAAGGGAGAGAGGAGGATGAGGTGGCCATGTAGGATGCCACATCACTCATCCTCAACTCCACCTCACAAATCAACTTCAAACTCCAAAGCACAATTAAAAAGGTGGGTGAATAAAATGACATATTACTTACACACACAATCCAAGTCCACACCCCAAGGACCAAAATTAATTTCATGTAAGATAGTGCAATAAAACTTACAACTTTCCTTCCCAAAATACATAATGAGGCCTAATTTTGACTCCCCAACCCATAGGTAGGGTTGGTATACAAATTTAAGAGGTGTGGGACAAGTTTAACTTGTCCCACAAGCCTCCAAAATCAGCCCCTAAGGACAGATCCGAATTTCAAAAGGAAGGTGGAGTGTTTCACACTCAAAATTACTTACACATTACTTACAACACTTAATCCAAGAGCCATCAACTCTAATAAATGCATTCTTTTGACCCAATTAATAAATTTAACAACATGATTACTCACAAATCTAAACACAAATTAACTAAATAATAAAGGGAAAATACATCACTAAAATCACATACTAAACTTTAAACAAAAGAAACTAAATAAAAGAATACACATAACCCCTTGGTCACATTTAAAGGTGACTCCCCCATGGGAACCCCTAACAACAAGCACACACAAACACACAAACAAATACACATTGCCATGGTGACCCTTGTTGAATTCACCTAGAATTCCAATGTGGTTGGTCTCCAATCCCCCGATGTTTGTTGTGACATGTTTTCCTACAAAACACAATACCTCCTTCGGCCTCGTGGCCACATCAAAACATCCAAAATAAATATCAAATATGGCTCTAAAATTATCTATATATAAATCAAACATCATCAAGGCAAATAACAATGTCATTTACAATTTCCTCAATAACCATATGATCATAAAATTAGTTCAATTTTCTAGGTTTACTCAATATGACAAACTATCACATGTATGAAAAAAAAACATATATATATAACCATGCATATATAATGTGTATCAACATCAATATAAAATGTCTCTAATAATCCACATGCATCATATATGAATCAAAATCAACCACAGTCCATGATCTCTAACATCTAACATCATATCAAACTAAAAGCTACAATAATGTCCACCTCTCCTATCTCTCCGACTAAGAAATTTATCTCCCTTGTATTCATTACAAGCATTTGCTAAATATTTAGGGAAGTATGCCTATGAGATCCATTGTCTTGAGGCCATCCCCAAAATTAGTTTAGATTATTTTTATTGCCTTTATTTCAATAAATAGAGCTACCACATTCAAGCAGAGGAAACTAATCCCAAAACATTGGTGAAATAGCATAATTTTTCCTCACGATAAATTATTTTACCAACATTAATGAATATGTCTTTGATTATCATGATGAAGTGTATAGTGAGGAAAAAGTATTCAAACCTCCCCATAATAGTGCCCTATGTCTTAGTTATGTTTACCAAACAATTGAAGACATATAATGCCTAAGTAATAGTGACAAATACTCAACTCATTAAATTCACTTTAGTTATGGTATCCTCACACACACATCTTGTGATAATGATATAAATACGAACTATAGGAACCATGATGATTTTGATAATAAGAGTTATAATTATAGTGACAATGAATTTTTTTAACTATAATATCCTCTCTTAAATCTAAACTTAGGATAATTTGGTCTCTTAGTGAAGTCAAAGTTGTGTTGGACTTAAAATTAAGATAAGTTCATGAAAATGTGATTTCTATACTAGTTTTCATTATTGTGAAACATCATCAATATTAAAATAATGTTTAGAATTAAGTGGGTGAAGAGTGTATACAAGATGAAATTGGATTCTATGTGTTGCTTTAAAATGTGTAACACTTGGAGTTTCTTTGTAGTTATAATTTTTCTCTAAAAAGGGGTTCTAGTTTTTCTATTTTCTTTTGATACTATAACATTTTTTTGCTTCCATTATTTCTATATTTTAATGCCGAGGCATATTTTTTCATTGTTTTCCTCTCTACATATTTGCTTTGATTGGAATTTTGTATAGAAGTTCACCTAGAAATAATTCTTTTGTAGTGTTGATTTCTACTTGGTTCTAAACTCCAATCACATGAAAGAGATATTGCAATGGGAACTATAAAAGTAATTAAATATTCTACCATTTTCTTCCACAGTCGGAGATGCATTTTTATATTTTATTTGGACAAATGAATAAAAAAACATCTTGACCACACTATACTTGTTTGATTTTGTGTATCCAAAACTTTAATGAATGACCATACATTTCCCTTGTTCATCTAAATATGACAACTATGATTTAAAACATAATCTCAAATAGATATTAAAACACTAGCTATCGATAAAACCCCTGTAAGATATATATTTTAAAACCTAGATTTAAATTTTAACACGGAAATTTCCTAGATTTTACTTCCCACAAGTTACCCTAGTGTTGTTAGGATTGTAACTAAATTTTACTTGTTATTTTCTTTCTTAATATTTTCACTACCATTTACCTCTATCAACTTTTTCTCAAGTTCATTTCTATGTTTTTTCCAACATTTTACATTCAAATATTTTTTTACACCTCTTTCCTTTGGTTTTCTTTTTACATTTGATTATATTTTTTTTCCTTAGTATATTAATTATATTCTACTTCTCAATGTTTCTTTTTTTTTGTGTTTACATAATTTTTAATAAATGAGAGTAGGGAAGATTTAGCACATATCATACATCTGAATTTTTTTATGTCCCTTTCCTCTCCCCAACCTCTTATTACGACATTTCCATCCATTTGTCCCTCTCTCTTTATTTATGTTGTTTGTAATGCCCAAAATATTCTACTCTCAAATCAAAATAGAAATTAATAATTTAATAGTCAAAATCACGGAAATTTTAATTTTAATTTTTTAAAAGGGTTTGCAAGGTTAGACATTAGCCACAATTAATAAATTTCCCGATTAAGGTTTCTACACGAATTTGCGGAAGTTGGAATTAAATTTATATTATTAATTTACTTCCCAAAAAAATTATTGTTTAAAACATTTACTGAGTTCCATTAGTTTACTTAATTACCATGCACTAAGTTACTTTGTTTCCTATAACAAAAGTTTGACTATTTTATATACCGACTATTAAGTGACCCCATTCACCCCATTACCCATGCACTTCTTATTTAAATTTCATTCCCACAAAAATACCTCCCACTTAAGTGATGTAGGGTTTAATCGTGGCCATTAGATAAAGTCTATCCTAACCATTGGATTTGGGTTTCCCTAAATATCCTTATAGGTTTCTTTTTATTTTTATTTTTCCCAATTTCATCCTCATTTGTCCATTCTTGTTTTGCAGGTTTAGAAGAGGAGAAAGAGGAGAAGCCATGAAAGAAAGAAGTGAAACCATGGAGAAATTTCCTTAGTTCTAGTTAAAATGGACAAATATCCATCCATTCTTCTCTTCATCATTTAGTTTATTCAAGGGTTTGCTATTGTAAGGTTGCTCACTTGCTTATTGTATAGATTCCACCGTGGATCTAATTTTTCTATTTAATATAAACATTCTTTGAGTTCAACGAATGGGGAAAACCCCATTTCATTAGATCTATAAATTTTTACACATTTGGATGCCCATAAGAGGATTTATATGCTTAAAAAAATGAGTTTGATCATTTACTACTTACTTGGTAGTTTTATCTTGAAGTTTTAATACTTAGACTTTCATTAAATTCCATCCAAATTTTCACATCCGTTATTTTTATTTTTCCATCAAAAGTGATGAAACTCGCCACCTAAGTGATTAACGATCCTGTGACCACCACCCTCCCTAGTGGGTAGTTAATCGACCACCATTCTGTGCTGGGTGATGGTTACAAACCGCTTTCTCTGCATAGGGTGGTGGTTCTATTTCCCAAAATGTAACCTTAATTTCAAGAAATTTTTATTTTTTTCTACTTAGGTTGCTTTGTAAGGAAATATTAACTTTAATTAAGGTATCTACAATTCATTAGTTGATAGTTTTATGTCATATCTTGGTTTCATGACTTAAAATTACCAAGTACATAGTTTTTCCATTGCAATAGTGTATAAGAACAATTAAAAGATTTCCTTTTCAATAAAATTACTTATAAGCTCTAAAAGAGAGAAAATAAATTCAACCAATTACTAAGTACCATTTCTTTTCTTTACACAACAAAAGTGATAGCCATTCCAATAAGGCAAATCAAGCATAACTTTCCTACATTCTTCTTTCACCCTTTTTAATACAAAAAAACTTGATAATAAACTCTACAAGAACTTTTTTTTACAATAATACAATTTTCAACAAGGCAACAATACACCCCCCTTTTCTCAAGAGCATAGTTCATTTTTCTTTCAATACAAAAGTTCTTCTTTCCAACAATATGAAAGAATAAGTTACAAGTTACAACTTTCACTATTTCAACATTGAAACAACATTTCAAAGGTGCTTTTTTTGGCTCCAACATAACATGACTCCTTCAAACTTCATTTTGTTCTCTTCCACCTCTTCAAATTCTTCAAAACTTGGTATATAGGCACCACCTCCTTTTTTTTCCCAAGTGATGTAGTAGTTCCACCCAATAGCCTCCATGTGCACACCTCAAAACATAATCAAATCCTTATTTCTACACTTGCAAATATGCAAAATATATCCATGTTATCCTTTTCACTCCCCATAGGTGAAATTTAAACTCACACTCCCTCCAAAATGCATGCATCACATCTCTCTTTTCCCTCCCCAATGGTCCCATAAATCCATCTCCCACACACAACTTAAGGCAAGCTACCCATTCACAATCAAACATAACCACAACACTCATACAATATACAAACAAACACAATTTCTACATCAAAATACATTAATAAAAAAATGCAAAAAGAGGAGAGCCTACCTCTCCATCAAGATTCCAATTCCTTTGCTCAATAAGATTTAGAATCCTTCACACCAAGCTCAATCCAAGATGCAACTCCAAAAGAAAACTCCAAGTATGAAAAACAAGACCAATTTTCAAAAGTGCAAGAGAAGCAAATAAGGCAAGTAACCAAAAATCCATCAAAATCATCCAATAAATAGAAAAAGATGTGAGAATGATGAGGTGGCTCCATGTAGGATGTCATTTCATCATCCCTCCATTACAAAACACTAGTCAAACACCAGTCCCAAAGTAATTAAATACACATGTAAGACTTTTAACATGCCCAAATTACACTCTAACTTGCACACCATGCAAGTAAAAGAGAAACTTAAATATGGTAAGTAACAAGTGAAATTATTGACCCTTTTTACACTCAAAAGTGCATTAAAATGGTCAAAATATGTCTCATACTTCATAAGCATGGTTGGTAGGAGAATTTGATATGTGAGGGACAAGGTTAACTTGTCCCTCAAGTCTCTAAAAGTGGCCAACAAGGCCAAATTAGAATATGGAAAGGATGGTGGATTACACACCACCTAAATGTATTTAATTAAATTCACATCATGCAACAAACGAAGACTATCCATCCAATTATTTCCCACATGTCATATCTTCCCTTTTAATTTAAATTTAAGCTAAACTAGTTAATTAAGATACATTAGCAAGTGTTAATAAAGCAACAATATTTTCCCAAATAATTAAACACATGTACAACAAATTAACAACAAAAAAATTAAATTATGGAAATAAATTACACCCATGACCACATCAATGAGGTTACCCCCATGGGAACCTCCTAACAAAGCATGCAACAACACAACATAACATTATACACAAGTTGTCAAATTTTGGCCATGTTGCATAACACCCGACATCCTTCCATGGTTGGTCCCCTATCCCCTTTCGATGTATGTGATAAAATGTTCTGAAACAAAAACAAAATACCTCTCTGACCTTGCGGCCGTATTAACAACATCGAGAATAATATACATATAGAAATAAATAATCATCATCCAAAATTAGCAATTCTATCATCTATCATCATACAATTTAATTCAATTTTAACATCCATAAAATCATAATTCTAATCAAAATATCCAACATAGGCTATACATCCAGAATATGACATGTTAGTATAAAATCAAAATACTTTGCGATCAACATTTAAATATGTCCATCATCATCATATAGCGCATCACAATCAAAATGTAAATCACAACATGTCAATAGTCCAAATATTTGCATAGTCTATCATCTACTAATCAAGATATAATAATCAAAATGTTTAAGTATCAATCCAACATTAATATCAACATAATGAAATAGTGTTGAAGAGGTGTGGAATTTAAAATCACTTTTTTGAATTTATTTCATTGTATTTTGGGAGGAAAAAGTTCTCGTCCAAAACCGGTCATTTTAACTGCTATTGTCAAAAAATGATTTTTTAAAACGTTACATATGTTTTTGGCCGACATCATATCTTTTGTTAGCCAAGAATATATACTATTATTCAAAATATACTACTTAATCGATAACATTATTAAAGCTGTTCAAAACTCATTTTCTTTAGATTTCCCATCATTTTGAAATTCATTTTCACATATTTTCCAAGGTATGTATAGGAGTATTTTTATGGAGGGTCCTTAAAATGAACCACGATGAGAGTACACCAAATAAACAAAGCAATCTAGGCCATAATAGGTCTTAGGAGAAGAACAACCCAAACTTCTTTGAGCATTAGAAAAATTATGTATTACATCCAAAAAGGAAACCAATAATTAAGTTTTCACTAAAAATTGCTTCCTAACTAATGTTGGATCATGGTCATGCGAAAAATGGCTTGGAAGGTATTTTATAATGTCGGTGGGTTCCAGATAGAGCCACAACAACATGTTCTCCTTATTCAATAATATCCTCCACATGCGTGCATGAGACAAAGAAATGGATAAGGTGTGGATAAGTCCATCGAGAAAATATGTGTTAGGGTGGTAGAACTCTCCACTGTCAAGAGAAAAGGAAGTGGCTAGCTCAAGTAGTAGTTTGGAATCCCATCCTTGAGGACATGGAAATGGAAGTGTTGTGGTGTTCCACCTATCATTAGCGACCGATGTTGGGATTGGTGAACACAAATGTGAGGCTGGTCTTGGGAGGTCTCGCTATGATAGCCATCATGTTGTGACTACTACCATATAGGATGTGGAGAGTGATGAAAGAGGGACAATGGAACTCATGAAACATTACACGAGGCATCAGCCCAATGATGCAAGAGAGTTTGGAGGAGTTATAACTTTCAAGAAAATTTGTTTTCTTGAACTTGAATATGTAATAACATATTGGATATAACCATGGACTTTATATATGAAAATAGTTTTGATCAAGAGTTGAATTAGCAAATAGAAAAGTGTTTCTTTCTTTCCATAGCTAGAAAAATTTTCCCCTTTGAAAATATGTTAGATTTGGTTAAGATTCTACAACATCCTTGGATTATCCTCAAAAAGAGAGTTTTGTCATGATACATTCTCTGGCTGGAGGGATTGGAAAAAAATTTAGATCCAAGTCCAACCATTTTGAGTCTTACGAAAAAACCATAAAAGGTACAATGATGTTTCTAAATGTGCACAAAAATAGGAAAGTCGGGTTGGCCACTACAAGTTGGACTAACTATTTCCCAATAGGAAGTCAATGCTAAAAATAATCCATGCAAAGTGAGCAATTTTAGTGTCTAAAAAAGCCACCCAAATAATATAGAATCTTTGACTCTATGTCGAGGTGGTGGATCAAACTCACCATCTAGAATTAAGCATAGCCAACATTGAGAGGTGGGGAGATAAAGAGTCGTAGCCTTTACTAGTCGTGTAATTTTAGAATTGATTATAAACATAACATTTCCAATGTTTCTATGAGGTCTTAGAATATGCTATACAAACTTTATGTATCATGTGTGCAAGAACTATAAAAACAATTGCATCAATTACTTCCTTATCTTATTGGGTTAGTATGAATTAGGCTTCCATGATATTTAATGTTAGGTAAGATTGAGATTGTTTATGAAAAAATGTCTTGTATAGTGTAAATCCCCTTCCTAAAGAAATTGAGCATGTCAATCCAAGGCACCTTGGCAAGAAAATGGTTCGGGGATAATAAATGATGGGAGACCACCATATAGAATGATGATTGAAAGAAAGACCAACACAAATACCGTTTTCAATCCAAAAAATCCAAGGCTTGACTGTTTTTATTAGATTAGGTTAAAAACCAGATTTAGAAGGTATCTGGGACCCGAAACAACTGAAAGATAAGCATAAAGGACCAAAAAGAGAGAAAACAAACAAACAAGGCCAAAACAGTCCCAAAGCCAAAAAGCCCAAAATAGAGAGATAACAAGAAGGAAAAGGGCCTCGAAAAGCAGCCGATCAAATAAACTTCACCAACAACTCACAAAGTGGCCAAGCAACCACTGGTATAACCATTTTAGGGTCAAGGGCATATCTGAAAAATAGAGAGAAGAAGAAGATCATTTTGATTTTCTTGAAGGGACCTTACACCATCCTTCTTCCTAAAGAGCATGATTAATTAGCTCATCATGATTTTTAGAAGCCAAAAGTGTCGAAGATATAGTTGTTATAGTGAGAACTTCCCGAAATCCACCACTTTGAGTTTTCTAGAGTAAAAATCCCACAAGAAACCTCCTCCAAAACCATTGGGTTTTGTCGAAGAACAATTTTGACATTCCCAAAGAACAGGACTATCAATCGATTCAATAGAGGTATCTTCTTAAAATGTTGAACTATCACCCTCAATGCTTTGTCTTCATCCAAATAACCCTCACAATCACTTAAATGTGATAAACAATCTCGTAATGATCTCGATGTTGGGCTTCAAAAATCTGGTCTTTTTCCTTATAGTATTTCCACTAATCTTCTTCAAACGAATCAGCCACTTCATTTAGTTTGGTCATAAAAATAGGATTTGCTTCTTCAAAATTTTAATTCGTCTCCTCCCTAAGATCCTTGTTGCCTTCTACAACATCGTCAACCACTAAATGTTTTCTCTTCACCATAGCCAAGGTAGGAAACAGAGGACCCGAAGACTCCAACATGACAGGCGAGTAAATTCCTTCTCAACAACTAATGTAACCCTACCAAACGGATGCAGGCTCGGACCCTTATCAATACTATGACCCACAAAAGCCCCTTTCTCGAGTCCAAGAATGGATACCACCGGGTGATCTTGGGTTTCCATTCCAAACATGGACATGGGCAATTGTTAAGCACATGACCCAACCCCCTACACTTGCCACAAAAATAGGGGAAATTTCATATTCCAAATCTTGATAAAAACCCCTTTGAGAAGAGATGAGGCAGATGGAAGATGGAAGAGGCTTACTGTGTGTAACATTCACACAAAATCTTGCAGCAATCATTCTTGATTGAGCAAGGGTTGTTAGGGTCAATGGACAAAAGATCACCTAGAGACTTATAACTCCCCATCGGACATCTTTCTCCCATTACTCCAACGCAAAGCTAGTAGCTTAACACACATACGGTATGCATGTGGCTTAGATTTCCCCTTATCCAAACACATTCTCCATCTAACCAAGTGCAACACTGCTTTTTTTCCAAAAACTAGGGCCCTTCATTGATAAGTTGAGATATTCTTCTTCTTCCCTGAAATGGAAAAGGAAAGATTTGTTATAAATGGAAACAACATCTACCCTCCACGCGGTGCCAATTTTTGTTTGGCCCAGGGTCTAGTTGCATCAATGTTGGGCCTAATACCTAGATAGAACCCAATTAGAGCAACACTTTAAAAATTCTTTGCCCTATTCAATAGTTTGTCATGAATGTGCAACAGAGGTCCATGTTGTTCTAGTGAGGGTAAAAAATCAAAAATGGAAGGGGATCAGCTATTCCCCCACAAGTTCTACTATCCCAAGACTCACTCACTCCTTGCATATTAGCTCCCTCATACCTCGGTGCTTGAACAAGAGCCTCACACCTCTACATAATTTCAAAATCTTCTTTTACCGCTTCTCCCTCCTTCGCCATCTCTGTTGAATCCTCCATTCTGAACAGGAGCATCCCGCCAAGGCTTGAATTTTCCCATGCTTTACATATGCTTTTGAAAATAAACGAGACAACAACTTTAACTAGAAATGGGAGAGTGAGAACTTTGGCAAAGCTTAGTCCTTTCCATGCCCTTGGGCGAACCTTCAAGAAGTAATAATAGATAAGAAGTTTCCAAGCTTTATTCTCTTTAATGGCTATGATAATCCACTTACCACATGGGGCAAGCCCCTCTCAATGGATATCAACAAGCTCTATACCTCTAGCTTCCTTGGGAAGACAACAATACTCCTAGGCAACTCTATGAAACACTTTACTAGTACTAGGGTTAGCCAATAAGAAATTGCGGAGAAGTTTTGCTATATTTTGCACCAATTTCTTAGAGGGAACCCAACATGATGAGTAATAAACATGGGTGGCTTCCAACACTTTGGAGAAAATTTCAAAATATTCAGCTAGAGAAATTTGTTTAGTAATTCAAGATTCCATCTTTATGGCAAAGCGACGCACCACATATTCCCAAAGTTTTGAAGGGGTTTAATAGGATACCTAAGAATTTGAAAAAATTCCATATTGAAGCCATTACCAATCATAATTCCCTTACCAAGGAGGTGGATGAATGAAGAATTGACTATAACATTGTGTTTTATGCCACTAAATTGAAGAACCAAAAGCTAGGTAGAAAACATCCAAATAACTCATTTTCCAAAAATATTTTTTCATTCTCGATTAGAGTGAGAAAGGAATCATCAGCAACTGTCCATTAAGGAATTTCATGAAGTCATCAATAAGGAGAGAGATACCCTGAACTAGACCTTGAGATTATGCATTATATAGTACATAAGCAAAACCTTGTGCTGCCAAAAATGTAAGGCATTGACAAGGGGGAAACATTGACAGATAGATCTGAACAAGCCAAAATCTTCGGATATCTTTCCATTAATAGTGATATGAGAAGAGGAATAATAAAAGATTATTTGAACCATATGAATGAAATTGGGATTAAATCATAGGGCTTTGAGCATGGATAAAATAAAAGGTCATTTAATTTGATTGTAAGCTTTCTCAAAATCTATTTTCATGAACACGATTTATTGATTGGATCTCCGAGATCATTACATTCCCTCTTAGAAAGCAATAGTGTTGTCTAAAATGTATATCCACGTAATGAATCCCATTTGTTTTGGCACAGTGATAGCAAGGAGAAACTGGTTAAGACGAAGAGCCAAGTCCTCAACAATAATCTTATAGCAGTCATGATGCGGAATAATTAGTGTTAGTTATATAGTTTCTTGGGAACTCCTTGCTTAGGTATGTATTTTATGTTCCCTCTCTTGAATTATGGCCCTAAATTCTGTGTGTGATAACCCTCATAATACAATTGGTGGAGGTCAGGACCAACCAAATCCCATTGTGCTTTGTAGAATTCATTGGGAAACGTGTCATACCTCGATGCTTTATCATTAGCTATTTGAAGTGCCAATTCATGAAAGTCTTCAATGGATAGTAATTTGTCACAGGAAATTCCGTGAGTAGGGCTAACCTTATAGAGGGAAACTGCGAAATGGTACTCCAACGCAATTCGACATTGCACAAAAGAATCATGGGATTTAAATGCTTTCTTGAAGTGCCTTACAAAGTTCTAGAGCCTATTCTTAGTTTCAGTGAAGTGTAGGAAATTTTAACTTTTATATTTGATTTATGAAAATAATTCTTGGATTCGATCATTTGAAATAATTCTCACAAAACTTTATCACTAACTTTGATACATCATAACCAGACTCGAATCAGAGTACCCCAGGTAGTGTAGTGTCAGCAATTTGGATTTTGTACTTGAGCTATACAACCTGCAACTAGAGTGTCTCGGAGAAAGGATTGGTATCTAGTACCACCATTGAATGAACGAGCTTGGAAAAGGTAGCAAAATAGGAATGCATCCGAATTTGAGCAAGCTACGGCTCATAAATTCTGAGCAACTTATAGCTCTAAGCCATCCAATATGTCCACCACTAGATCCAACCTTACTGCTGAGTGGATGACTGATGGGGCCTAAGATCCAAGTTCTAAATCCATTTGATGTGTTCAACAGTGGGACCATGTTATGTAATTATGTAATTTGTATATACAGAAAAATTACACTTGGTCATTGGGATTGCCAAGCAATGTGAAATATGATGGGGTAGTTTTTAGAGAGGAAAAAATCTAGCATTACTGGCATAGGTAGCAAAAGGTGTTGTAAAAAAAAGTTAGTCTGCATCGAAAGAATCATCCAGTCAAGTCTCTTAAATACCGGATGCAGTCAACTTAGGAGATTGGTCCAAGTGTATCAAGTATTAGACAAGGGTTGGCGATGGTCATATGAATTAAAAATATATATTTATTACACATGTAGAGTTACGCTTCTCACTCTCCCGCTATCTAGTGCAATGGAAAGTGGCTACACTTGTCAGTAGGAAACTCAATCATTTAAAAATAAAAACATATAACCTGGCGCTCCACCACCACAAGTTCTCCCATTCACAAGCATCATTGAAAGCATAGACATTGACGATGCCAAAATAGTAGCTTTTAATGTCAAACATAAAAGCCCAGATAACTCTATGTGTGTGGGTCCGAGCCATGATCCACATAATGGGGCAGCCATCTAGCTGAAATAAATGTTATTATACCCCCATGACCAAACTTGTTAGCACAAGGATGTCAGCGCATATACTAGCAATAAAGAGATGGAAATCTTCCATGTTTACTTTTTATATGTAAATATTGTCAATTTCTACATCTTATTCCTTTGAAAATCATGCGCATTGTACTTGTAATTAGAGACTCGAGAACCTAAAAATTCCATGAGAAACAATTGATGAGATACATGCATCAAGGGACATTTCCTTTATATCTAGTCCTCTAAGGTATGAAACTTGTTTTTCACAAATTGTGCATTATTGTGTTGTAGAAATTCATGAAACTACCATTTTCTTCTCCTAGTAAATTTAATGTTGTATTCCTCTTGTATCAATTCCACATTGTGAGTTGGACTATGCGGGAAGTCCAATAAGTTCTTCTGGGCTAGGCAATAGATCTTTTTTGAAATACTTGTGTAGAGGTAGGCATAGAAGGTATGGAAATGGGAATAGTTGAGGTCACCCAAAATGAACTTGGGGAATTGGTTACCAAATTGGAACCCTGTGTATGTTGATGAATTTAGGTAAAACACTGTGAAAATTTGACTCAACCGATTCTTTCGAGGGTTAGTTTTCCTGTGGTTGTTTGTTAACAACTGGTTCATTATGCATACTTCTCATCGAGGAATTATTTTGAGTATCATTCATAACCGATCTTATTTCTTTTATTTTAATGGTCATCGACCATATTCCACCCTTCTTGTTACTAGGGTTTGGATGAATCGATGGCCGCATTGGGATTAGGTATGTTGTGTGGCACATATAATGTCCAGCAATCAGTTATTTTGTGATCTGTAGTCTTGCACCAAAATAAAATACTCGAAACATGAATGTAAATCACTCGTTACGAATAACTAGAGTATCGCATCTAGATGTCTAAAAATTCTTTGAGTTTCTTAGATAGATCTACTTCCACAGAGATTGTCCTTTGGGGTCTAGCACTATAGAAAATTTGAGGTTCCATGCAAACTACTAATATAATGAAAGTTGTTATTTAATTCAAGAAATGCATGCATGTCGATAATAACTCATGAAACTCAACGAAACAAAAAATTTACATGAAATGTAGAGAAAACTCATAAAATCATGTGTCCATGGGGATAATAAAATGAGAAATTGTAGACATACTAGGTGGCTAATATATTGGGAATGCTAGGGTCATGCGAATTGTCATAAAATGAAACCAAAAACCTTATTGTCATGTTTTGCACACTTTCAAGCCTAATGTTGTGGGTAGATTATGTATAGTTAACCAAATTCTTAAGCATACTTTCGGAGGAATATATCCCGAAAGTGTCCTATCGAGTAAAATTGCTCTTATCATTTAGATGCAACATTAAAATAAAAAATAAGAACAACATCAAGTAAGAGTCATTACCTCGTGAAATACCATTGAGACAAACTTTTACGGTTTCTTTGATGACAATACCACTATTCAAAACTGCACCAGCTCTATTCATGACATCAATAGTTGTACTAGAAGCGAAGTGGGACAATATATAAGCCTTCCTAAAGGCTAAAGACCCAAAAAGGTAGTATATGTGATATCGCACATTTTCTAGGACAATTACGACTTGACCATGTACTTGTTCACCCAAACCATAACAACGATATCTATTGCAAAGAAACATTTTACCATTTAATTGCTTTCAAATTATAAGTTTCATGTTTAATATTTGTATATCTGAGATAACACAATTTTTGCTATAAAAAAAAATTCGTACATAAAATCAAAGCTCCATGTTCTATATTGTAATAAAATTATTATTATATAATAATTGTATAATAAAGATAATTTTAAAATATTTATAAAAAACAATTGAATTAATATTTAAATATCTATGTTAAGACATGTAGATTTTATTTATCTATAATTAACTAAACTAAAATATTGTTAGGTACAATATTTTAACACACGATCCCAAAATAGAAAAAAAGAAAAGAAAATATTATTATACTTTCATCTATTTTAATATTAAAACAATGTCTGAAAGATATTAAGTCAAATAATCATTCATGACAAGCAAGAAACTAGAATAAAAAATGAGCCAAAATAAAAAATAAAGCTATAATTGTTCCACCCTTTAACATTAAAAAGAGTACAAACAAATCTAAATAACCCAACAATAAATTTTGTTTTTATAGTAAAATCAGACAAAAACAATTATATTTATGTATATGTATACACAAATACATATAATATAAAAATGTTTGTATCTATATGTAGATATACGAGATATGAATATATTCGTATTTGTGTCTATGTGTGTACATACATGTGTGTCAATATATATATATATATATATATGTATATATGTGTATGTGCACATGTGCATGTAGGTACGTGTGTGAATGCGTTTATGTGTCTATGTCTAAAAGTTTAAGAAGAGAACTAATATTTGAATACAAATGTTGTCACAATAAAAAATTTGATAAGCTCTTTCAACCGAACTCTTTGAATATGGACATTTAAAACACAAGTGATTCTTACTTCAAATAACGCATTAAAACAAAAAATCCATAATGTTAGAAACTAAGAAACTAAGATTCAAACTCTCATTATGATTGTATATCATACCGACTATTATCCATAATATATTGCCTACATGTCGTTTGATTATATCCACTCCCTAAAGATTAAATAATATTATATTGTTTGTGATTCATAAAGGTCACTTGAATGTGGCTAAAATCCTAAAAATTATCAATTTGTTCAACTAAAAGAAGAATCCCACATATACTAAAACTAGATAGGTAAACATATTTTCTACATTTAGGGAGAAACATATAAATACATTCACACAAATCCTAACATAACATCTATATCACAAAAAAATGACTTATAAAATGAAAACACAAGTTAAAAAATAATTAAACATATTTTACATATTTAGAGAGAAATATAAATAGTCACTCAAACCCTAAGATTTATATGATGAAAATTGACTTATGATTATCAAGTCATTCCTTTAGATAGCCAATATCTCATTGTAATTTAAGGTTAGGGTTTGTTAAACCAAATAATTAACTTTACATTTAAATTAAACATGTTCAATCACATGGTATGTATCAAAATGTAAACAATTAATATCTACTTCTAAAAGCTATCTCTTATCTATAATGCATAGTTATTCATATGAAAAAATATTGAATTTATAACGACTAAATGGTTTAGTATATATTGTTCCACCATTATCTTATTTTTCTCACTCACTCACTATTGTAACTTTTATGAAGGCATTTTTGAAACGACTAAAGTACTACATTCGTATAGTAAATAAAAGTTTGAATTTAAATTTTAAATGCAAACGAATATGTGGTGTTATAATAGACGTTCTCTCAAATTTTATTAAAATATACATGTTATGATTGTTCATGCAGAATTTGAAAGTTGAAATTGCAGACCTGAAACAAAAATATGAGATGCTTGAAACAAGGAAAAGGTGATGAAACGTTTTGCATTAATTACTCACCCATGCAGAACATTATTCCATCTATTTCTGTATTTGACTGAAACAAACAAAATATGTTTTCTATTAATTGTTCGTAGACATTTGTTGGGGAGGATTTGACATCATTTACAATGGAAGATATAAATAATTTGGAGATTCAAGTGGACCGAGGTCTAACCCGGATACGAGCAAGGAAGGTAATTAAAACATCTGAATAAAATTTTTAACGTATTACATTGACTTCATTTAAAAATACTTCATGATTTTTTCTCTTTGGAATATCAGGAACTATGTCTCTTGGAAGCAATTAAACAATGTGAAGTAAAGGTGCACTTATCTATTCCCATGTTATAGAAGGGTATTGAAGTTTAGTTAGACCAATTGTTTGTTAAGTATTAATTATTTATTAGTTAATCTTAATTACAATGTATTATTTGTTATGCCGACACAAGTTTATTCGCTATCTTCTCCTAAAATATTAGGATAAACACTTATAATATTATCTATGTACATAAAATGAAGTAGTATTTACTTTGTTTAACTATATACAAGAGCATATAAATATATTTTCTTTCTTAAATAATACAATGTTTAGTATAAGAAATAGATATTATATCCAACAACTAATTATAATGTTAAGTTTGATTTAATTTTAAAGGGGGTAGTGGTGACTCTATTGGCGCGGTCTTGTAGCTCAAGGAGATCACACATGTTGAGAAAACAAGGGAGGGTACAGTGGTTTTATCATGGATTGACCAAGCCTTCGCCAGGAATCTCAGAAAACCTGAAAATGGAGGTGGCGGCAATCCAAACAAACCTAGAATCGACCATATTTTATCTAGCCGTGGATCTAGAAGAGGAGACAATAGAAGTAGAAATTCTCTATCCCTTGGACGACTGCTATTCTTGAACTCCTCCATCATGAAATCATAGTTGCTCGTGGTTCTTTAGAGGGTAGATTCAACGGATTTGATGGTGAAACTGGGCATGTGCCCCTTCCTCTAGGTGGATCTTTCAAAGAGGAACTGAATGGAAAGAAATATGTCATATCCCCAGCTAAAACTCCCCCTAGTATTACTTTTGGCGAGGAGGTCATTGAATCTGAATATTTCTACCAGAAACATGCTTTGATCTATAGATTTGGAGGTTTTTTGGCTACCCTGCCAGTACTACATGCTTGGATTTCCAAACACTGGAGCCCGCTTCTTGACGGAAGGTTAGACCTTTACCCCTGTGCAAAAGGTATTTTTATTTTGGTTTTCTCTTCAATAGATGATAAGGAAATCATAGAGTCCAAACTATGGGTTTGTCAATCATGCTACCTCATTATAAAACCTTGGTTTCCCTCTTTTAATCCACTCACCGAATCCTTTTCTTGCAAACCTATTTGGATTAGATTGCCCCATCTATCCCTACAATTTTGGTCTAGTGAATGTCTGATCTCCATTGGAAATGTCTTGGGACATATTATTTACATTGATTCTCAAACCACCAGCTATACCCATACTACATATGTCAGGATTTTAGTTGAATTTGATACCTCTAAAAGCCACCCTACAAGCATAGATCTTAAAGTTTAGAGTAGAACTTGGTTGCAGGCGTTAGATTATACCTTTTAGATTTAGAAAGTTCTTACTTAGGTCACACTACTACTAATTGTGGGATAGCATAGCGCACTAAAAGAAAAAATTGGTGGAAAGATGCCCTGCTAGAACATATGGTTATTGATGCCAAGGAGGATCTAGACTCAAACGTGATACTGACATTGGTTCTGAATCGATTCCAGAAATGCTATCTTTGAAATTCTAGTTGTTGACAACAAGAACAACACAAAAGACTTAACTAAAACAAGCAAATTTGTTGTTCCAACTGATAGCATGACAGAAAAGGAAAATACCCCTCCTACCTCTTTTGCGAACAAAATGCAAATCTACCGATTAATTCTATTAAGGTGGTTCTTCCTATTTAGGAGGTTTCAATGGATGGAAAACAATGCACAAATGAAGAAACTTGCTGGCAAGAATACCGGTTCTCCACCTAGATGATTGTTGATTTGTTTTTGTGTTGCAGCTATTGTTTCACTGCATATTCATTTCTTTTTGTTGTTTTTGTATGCTTTAGTTCTATTCTTGTAGTTTTCCTCTGCTTTTGGGTTTTCTTTTAAAATCCTAATTTTGATTACTTTGTATTTGATTGTAAAATCAAGCTGTTGAGCCTTCTTGTATAAGGGTATAGTCCCTTTCAAAAACTATTCACCAATGATAAAAACAAATTTAAAGGTAAAGAAATAATTTAAGCACATCTTTAAAAATATCAATTTATATGTGTCTTTTGATTATAATACTTAATCATATTTCATTTAATATTTATCTTTTCTTATTTATGTTTAATTGTAGCAAAATCATTTTCAAACTAGTTTAAGGATAAATTTCAAAATCCTTACAAAGATACATTAAATTTATATTAAATTAAATTATAGATCCTTATTTATACAAAAATATGTGATATTAGATTTGAACTTTTCACAATAAATAAACATTCAATTAAAAGATTTATGTACGTTAAGAAAATATAAGAGAACAAAAATTCATATTGTTTATTTTTTTATAATATATTCAAGTTCTTTAATTTGTGAACATCATTAAACAAATATATGTGAACATCAATTGTATTAATAATTAATTAATTTCTACAATTTAAATAAATCAATATTGTTTAAATAAATTAACCAATATATATTTAAATATAAAATATAAAAAATTATCAATATTCATTAACAATTATTAACATATATATTAAAAAATTAATTATTAATAATATAGATTACATTTTTTTAATTTAGCTTTTCTTTATTCAAAATTTTTGTTATGTTATTATAAATATATTTACATTCAATGATTAATGAATAAGATTTAGATTGAGAAAATGATAATATAACGCTTACAATAATCACCAATATACAATTTTTTAAGATACTTAGCTTAATATAATGTAATCAAGGGAAAATTAATGCACCTTTGGTGTAAAAAATTAATAGGTCGTAATCAAGGGAATTTACATGTGCATTTGTAAAAATATTATAAATTTAAATATGATTAATTGTTAACAAGTTATTTAGATTTCATAGATATATACTATGAAATTTGATTTACCTTTTGATTAAAATTAAAATTTTACTTATATTTATTAGAAACTAGTTTCTTTGTTCAAATCCGTAATTTGACATGTTTCATGTTTTGCAAATTTTGAAGGAACAAATTTTGATTGAGGAGAATACACTTTGCTTCAAAAAAGGTTGGAATATATATGATTAATTATGTTGATATTTACATTTTTTCAGAATTAAAAATTGTATCAATATCATATTTTTTCTAATTACAATATGTGCTTGCAAATCTGGTTATTAAAAATCCTAAGAATCCTACAAATGAGGTGTCTTTCTCTTCAAATTCCACCAAAAATACTACTATATAGATTTATTATATAAAAATTGCGAATCAACATGCAAGATATAAATAAGAGTATGTGCTTAATAACACTAAATGCATTATTTTAGCATAATCATTTTATTTGCATGTAAATGAATTTTCTTTCAAACATGCATAAAAGGATTGATTTATTCTTACCATATTACCAAGTCCTAGATATGCACACATGATTTTTGGGGCCTTCATGATTTTTATATGTTCCCACATTTTGCATCCATGAAAATACATGGACCTGCCAAAATATGCATGTAATACCACTAACATGCCTGCATGCATTTTCTAAACTATTGGTGCAACACAACTAAAATTCATGCAACACTACAAACATGCATGCAATAGAAACAACATGCAAGTATGCACATTTTTAACAGATCAGGAATTCATACTATTTAAATATATAAATGTGGATTACTCGGTCCATTTTCCTTTTATTAATATCGTCGAAAAGAGTTACAAATAGTCATCTGGCTATTAATAAAACAACGTTTCAATAAGGCAGCCAAAGTATAAGATACATATACAAACAAAGAAGGTACAAAAAAATAGTTGAGCTACAAAAGATCTTTCCGTGACTAATACCTCATAGAACCCTTTAAAAGTTTATGCATAAGACACCATAGAAGAAAATAGCCCAATATTGCAGATGAAAGAAATATTATTTACTAGCTCTAAAAGCTTCCTACCACCATGTGTCAATCAATCCAAACAAATCGGTAGTTGCATATTCATATTCTGTGTTCTCCAATTGAAGAATTTATTTCCATAAAATCAATAACATTGTCTCATGTAAAACCTATCCAAAGTTCTGGGGTTATCATATATAAATAATTAAGCCTACTTCAACCTATAGAAGTTCTTGGGGTCCCAGCAATTTCTTTGGGCCTGCGCTAAGTACAGAGGATAGAGGCTCCATTAGCATTCTAGCATTCTTTGAGTGTCTGTTATTATATTATTTTCAAGAATCACATGCTGAAAGGTGATGGAGTGAAATATTATTGCCTAGATGTGACCCCTTTGGAATACATGGTTCAATTTCAAACGAAGCATGTTTTATTTTATAATAGCATTGACTATAATCATGGAGGCGCCCATAAAAACATATCCTTGTACCCTTTATCCTTGTCCAAAAATAATACTTATAATAATGTTGTTTCTTGTGCTTCATTACTCATAACTTGTAGGATAGAAAAATAACATTTAACCATTATGGTTACGTAGAATGTAGCCCACACCCCCAGTTTTAGGATTACCTTTTAATTCTCCAAACAAAATTTAACTTCACCAACCCATTTTCTTTCTGTTTTCATAGGATCGCCTATATATTAATTTTACAAGAGGTAGAAACTCTTTTTAGGTAAAGTTATTATGTACAAGTTTTGTAATATCTATAGCTCATTATTTTGTAAAAAAGTTTTCAGTAATGCGTTCACAAAAGTGGATATTCTTAAAAATTTCCTCTTCAGTTCTAAGTTAACATTTCTCCCAAACCAATTCTTGATTCTAAAATATGAAATTATATTGCTTCTTCCAAATCTTCCTAATCACATTTGCATGACATGCAAACCATAAGCCTTCTAGCTATTTTAGTTCCTGCATGAAATGTAAAAGGTTCATTTTATAGTTTGAGGATGAAGCCATGAAATATCCAAACATTAAAAAAATAGTCCAATATTTTGTGCATAATTGCAATGAAGAAGTAAGTGCTCAATATATTCACCATCTTGCTTACATAGGATACATAAAAATGAATTAAAAAATCATTTTCTAAAGTCTATCCCGAGTAACTAGCTTCCCAAGATAAAAAAACAAAGCAAACAAATTTACTTGTTGGATACCAATTGCATTCAAGATGGTAGAACTATGCCAATCTCATTCTCCTTAGTAATCCTTATTTAGAACATTTGAGGTATTTCTAACTATACATATCAACAAGCTATCCCCACCCATTACAGGGTATCATTACAATATGAAATCAATTTCTTTATTGATTTAAGAATTTGATTGAGTGCCAATAATTATTTCTATAGTCTTTAATGTTTTAAACTTTTCAATTTTCTTTCATACCACTGGATCAAACTCCTCTTATTCCCGTAGTGTGTTACTTTACATCTCCTTTCCTATTATAACAATTTTTTTAATATCTTCCAAATTCTCTTTTTTAAAATCTATAGAAGGTAGTTTGTGCCAAAATCTTATAGTTTTCCACTCCTCCATTCCCATATTCCCAAGTCAGGTTATTAGAAATTACCTTTCTTGCTAAGATGAGAAAATTCCAGATATGAGAAATTACCTTTCTTGCAAACAATAAATAAAAACATGAATATGATGCAATTCACATGTGATAAGAACAATTTTGCTAAATTTTTACTTAACATGAATGCCTACTATAATTGAAACACGTACTAGAAAATAAAAAGAGCTCATGAACTACAAAATTTCTATTTTATGTTGCTAAACTAATTGTACTTGAAAATTGAGTCCACTATGTAGAGATTTCCCCTCTATCGAACTCGATGTTTATTGACCTTAATATGGAGAATGCATTATAAATTTTTTCCTCCTCTTTGATATTTTGTGTATCTCCCCATTGGGTAGAATCTTTATATCCAGCATTATATTTACCGAATGATTTCCCTTACTGGAGAACAAAGATATACTTGTATTTCTTTTCGTGGAAGATTTTTTTCTCTATCCTTACTATCATTTTTTTGTAATGGGATCCACTAAAGAATTATCGAATGTATCTCCCTTCCTCTTAGCAAGCTTTTTCTTTTTTCTTTCGTTGAACCACTTGGAAACGATTATCTTAGATACTAATCCACTAAGAATGATTCATAACTATAACATTTTTATGCGAGGAAGAAACAAACCTCTCAACATTAATCATAATATACTTATATAGTTTTTATTGAACCCATTAAAACATATGGAAAAGTATATATTGAGAACTTTATTAAGATCTAGTAGTAGACATATGTAGGCATAAGTAGTTAAGAATATATTGTCTATTGTGAGGCATGGGTAGAGCAATACATATATGCAGTTTCTGTGGGTGTATGTACATAGATTGTCATAGTGTGTCATAGGAGTTACATTTCATTGGTTATTCTGGGAATTTAACTCCTCTTCCCATTCTTGAAATCTTGACCATTGTTATCATAGATGAGTTACTTATCACTTTTCTATTTGTACCCACCACATTTATCTATTGAGTTGCCTTATGGTTTAGAACCATTCTTGTGTTTTTTTGAGAGTTTTCATATTGCATTGCTTGTTAGATTTTGTTTGAATTTATGCAACTACTTGTGCACAAATTATTTATTAGAGATTCTTATGGGAAATCTAATATGGTATGAGAAAGATGGTGGTAAAATGCTTGTCTATTTTTGTTAGTTGTTTTTAGTCATGTTTTTAATTCGACAATCTATGTGCAAAGATTTATCTCTATTTTTTCAAAAACATATTAAGTTTGTTATTAAGGTAGTATTGAATATTGTGTTTATAGGAATAAGGTGTTTTGTTGTGTGTGTATATAGATTTGAGATTATGTGAAGTATTCTTGGGCAACTCGCTTCCCAAGTTGCACCCAACCGGGTGAGATGCATTATGGTACCCCCGCTCCGCACTCATACTAGATCTATCATCAACTCGCCTAGCTCGACCTTCACTATGAGTGTGATGGTCTCAACAACCTTGGCTTTGACTTGAGATCTATTCCTTCTTGACCGCGTCTTTGAAGACTTTGTGTTTGACCCATTGGTGTTGGCTATGGTCCTTCCCTCTAGCTCTACCGCACCTAACTATCTTCTTCTTGGCCTCGTAGATTCCTCCATGGCTACATTCATATATGGCTTCTTGGACCCCTATTCACTCTTCTCGTCTACTTGACTCTACTCAAATCAGCATCTAGGTGCATCCCATCTCATTTCATGCCCGATTCGAGCAACGTGGGATTGGTTTAATTTCTTATTTTGGCCTTGAACATGGCGGTTATCGCTATGATGTCCATCATTTTTGTTCTTGAACAAAACCTCATCTCACCTTTCTCAACTCAACGTTCATTCCCTATCTCGCTTATTGGCTCAACTCCATAGTCAACTCCTCATATGTATTCATCTCGACTCTTTCATGCACTACTTGGTGTTGTCATTTCTCAACTCAAAGAGTTACTCCATATTTTTGGCTCTTTACACAACTATATTTGACACCGTGCCACCAGCTCAGTCAACTTTAACCCGCCTCAACATAGAATTCCCACTTAAACAAATTTCAAGGCATGTTTCTAATTTTTAATAATATTATATTGTTGCATAAGATTTAAAGAGGGAGTAAGAGTTTCTTGGCGAAAGTGATCAAGTAGGCAAGTTTGCAAGATTATTTAGTTGATATATAAATAGGTCTTGTGATCAAACCTCTCCACCTTCTTCTTGCTAAAAAAGTAATCTAGAATTTAATTTGAAAGTGTAATTTCATTAAATATGTTATAGCATAAAATGTAATCCTTCACGACTTTTTGTGACTCCTTGGAAATGAGATCTGCTTTTTTTTGCAAAGTGGTCATTTTTATTCACCATTTTGAAGTGAACCTATTTATGTAATAAAATACACTAAAATTATAAATTTCTAAATCTAGGTGGGTGCAAGCAAAATTTCAAGGGGGTGTACTTGTATTGTGTCCTTCGCATTCTATTTTCCATTCTACATTTTCACTTCTTTTATTCTTAAACATAGAAATAAGTTATGTAAATTGACTCTTGTCCTTTAATCATCACAAATAAAAGTCCAAAATTCAACTCATTCTAAGGGGTAAGGGACTACATCGAATACCAATGGGGATCAAAATTGTTACGAATCCTGCTATAAAGAAAGTAAAATGGTGCAATTAGTCTAATGAATCTTTCAAAGAGTTTCTATTTGTATCTCAAGATCTCCTTTTTCATGTTGATTTTACCAAAACTCCTAACAAAGTGTGGACCAGAATGGAATCACTCTTTCGGAAAAAGATGAGATGAATTGGCATGAACTGGAAAATGAGCTTATTAGTATTATCTTTGGTAGGTTGGACACACTTCAGGACTTCTTTGAAGAGTTAAAATAAGTGTGATTGTAGTTGAAGGAATTTGGAATTGAAAATGACTCACAAATTATCATTTCCATCCTTTCAAAACTATATCCAAAATTATCATTGTTCATCTCCACCTTTCATGCCACCAAGGATGCACTTGGAACATTATGGAAAATTCCATGTTTTGATATGTTTTTAGTTAGTTGACTAGGGAACAAAACAAGCTAATATAGATAAGAATATTGAAGTCTTCCAAATCACATTACTTGATTACAAGGAATGGGAAACCAAAGGATTCTAAAAATAAGGAGAACAAACAAGAAACAACGGATCAATGATAGAAAATGGATCAAAACCATCCCAACCAAAAACAAGCACTAAACTTCCTCTAAAGCTAAACCTACTTGGTGGAAAGTGTTAATCGTAACTATTGCAAAAAAAGGCCACAATGAGCACAAGTGCATGAAGAAACATATTGAACAACTAACTTGAAGGAAATAGGAGTCTATAGAAATGATTGAATGCTATTAGCCAGAAAAAATATGTAATTTATGCGAACAGGATAGTTGCAAAGGAGGGAACCACCAAGTGGAAGTTGCCACGAAGGTAGGCATAACCGCCAAAGATAACCAACTCGATAACAATGTATTAATTTAAATTGCAAACATTCCGCCCTTAATACATTGTTTAGAAACATCATATTTCTAGATAGTGGGCCCCTTTTATTTCGAATACTGTAACAAGTGTTTACACTCTCCATGTAGCCTGCTCATCTTTGAGATGGCATGCCATCTTTGTGGATTCATGGTTTTGATGACACCTTGGTTTTTCCTTACAGGAATTACCACAAACCTGGAAGTGATAATAGTACTTCTCTCTGTTAACACCTTCAATGGTTTTTGTTTTCTGGTTTACCAGATTACCATGAACCCATATGGTTTTCAGTTTGCAAGTTGACCATGAACCTGGAGGTGACAGGAGATCTCAATTGCGCACTTCAGTGGTTTCTAGGATTTCTACAAACCCTGTACCAAGACCAAGCGCTACTTTAGTGCTTTTGTTCCTCACAATGTTCTTCATTCAAGAGGTACAAAACTGGAAATAATGCTCAACATTTTTTTATTGAAAACACACTACACACACCAAAACCACACAACATAAACAAACACTAACAAAACTGTCACCATAGCAATGATGCCACCCCGTCATAGGTTACTGACGAGAGGACACCAACTATTCTCCAACCTCCATATATCCTCCAACCTCCAATAAATTTCTACTTAGTTAGCAAATATGGCTTTGAGGCTCATTATGATTTTACTAGGTGTCTGGTTCCACCAAATATGCACCCCCTTCTTTCTCTGTTTTTCTTTTTTATTTATTTTTTAATTGTAATGAACACGTGAAAAAAAACACTTATAAATTATGAATACAAAGAAAAGACACATAATGCTAAAGATGATATGACTACCAAATTTGACAGAGATGTGAATCACTTGTGAATCGCTGCGGATACCATTGTGTCCTCTATCCAAGTTGGAATGAAGAGTTTTAAGAATCCATGTGTTAAACGTGTCAAGGTTGAAGGCATACCCTTCAATGCAAATATGTAACTGATACTTGCTAGCTGGAGGCATCGGATGGTCTTCCACTTAGAGTAAGAGTAGAAATGATAAAACACCAAAAACAGTTTCCACAAAGTGATTCTTGGTCATTGTTAGAAAACACAGATTTCAACAGGTGTCTTTGCTCCAGACACATCTCAAGCTTTTATCCCTTGCGCTCAAGCTTTGTCATAGTTCTATCATCAGTTCGTTCGCCAATGTCTTTTTTCCCAGATTGTTATTGCTGAGTTGGTTGTAAAGGCAACAGGTGTATAAATGAAGATCCACGCAGAGACACGTCCTGATACTGTCTTCGTAGATGTTAGTGCAAGAATAGAAAAATACAGTATGCTCCAGACAGGTCCTTCTCACAAATCGCTAACGTAGTGCACAGGAAGGGCAGGCCACTCAGTTAGAAAGGTCTTCTTGCCTATATTTATTAGCTTGTCACAATGCTCCCGCAACCACGCCGCTGTTCTGATACCAATGAAGGAAACAGGAGACTGCAGAAATGACCAAATACTATCAGCCAGGTAAAATCTGTGACTTATACAAACAAGGACGGTTTCAAAGGAGGGAACCATCAATCGGGAAGATTCCTTGAAGGCATGCATAACCGACCCAGATAAAAATGTATTAATTTATATTTGCTAACACCAATCATCATTTTGAGAACTATAACATAGGGGTCCTTGAATATATCCAATTAGTGTCATCTAGCCAAGATTATTCAAAGGAAAAAGAATACATTAAAGAGAAGAAGAAGGTAGAAACTTTAGTTGCATTAGTGGCTCCAGCTTCATCATGGTTCATTGAATTTGTTCACCGGTTGAGTTTTTATTTCGTGGAATCATGTAGCATGTCCTTTATCTTACTTGGTGATGACACCTCCGTAGTAGTTCCATGGATTGGGTCAGATGAAGCAAATTGTGGCTAAGTGTTCCAAAACTTTCCACCAATCTATTATTAGTATACCACTTCACTCACATAAAGGATGGACATGAAAGTTGAATTTAACCCAGATTCAATTATAGCAATTTTACGGTTCTAGAGGGAAGGGAAGATTGCAAGGAACAATTATCTATCTTCTCTATTTTTTTATCCCAACACGTCTATGACTTCATTATTTACTCACTCAGATGGGGTTCAAAAATATTACACAAGTGATTTGGACACCTTATTTATCACTACTTGGAAAAAATGTGAAAACATGATATGGTCAAACAGTTTCCTAGAGCTAGTTTTTTTAAGGTATTTGTGAGGAATAGAGAAAGCTTCCTTGAGAGAAATTTGACAAATGCAAGGCCTAGAGAGATACACATGTATTGTAGTTGGTTCACAGCTTATCTTAACCTTCCTTTAATATGGCATGATACATTCTTAAGGTTTAATTCTTTTGGGGGCGATACTATTGGGTCTAATTCCTTCATCACAAGTAAGATGTTTACAACTACTTTTAGGACTTCAAGGCTCTTGCAAAGAAGCAGTTAGGAGATTCATTAATATTTCGTGGATAGATAATGGTGGCGAATATGTCCGTAATAGTGATTGAGTTACATTAAATAGTTGCCTATATTCCTTAAGACAATGGGTTTGTAGAGCAATTAACAAGTTGTCAAAAGAGATGGCTAAGCGTATGATTCACTCTAGGTCTCTCACATCATAATAATTGGTGGAAGCTTTTACTATGTAAATTAAATCCAAAACTATGTCCTCTGAAATAATCCTTGAAATTGGTTATTCATTTTGATGATTAGAATGCTCGAAACCGTTAGGTAAGAATTTCATATTATTTGGGTCTCAAGTATAGATCACATCCATAAATAGAAAATTAATGATTTGGAACCTTAGAGTCGGCATTGTTGTTTCTTGAGATACTCGATGGTGTTAATGGATATATGATTCTTCATCCGACAACACATGAGTTACTAATTGAGATGAGTGTTATATTTCTAGAAGTTTGACCACATTTGACACTTGAAACTTCTCCACTTCCATGTAATTCACTTGGATTTGTTGAGGATTATTCTCACACTTCTCATGAGGTGAATGATTCCTAAGTAGATTCGTAAGTAGATCTCTACCATTGAAGAAGATTCTTGAACTTGTTCTAATAAGGCATGGAAAATATTAAGACCTAACCCTTCAAAATAATTGTAGATATTACTTGGTAAATCAGAAGATGAATTTCAAAATTATGGCTTAATAGTATAATTTGTAAGTCAACAACATATGTAATTTTACAAATTCTTCTTTTGACAATAATAGTTCAAATGACGATCTAAACGAGAAATCTATCCTTGCAAAATATGACTCAAAACTTTTTTTAGAAAGTGATTTTTAATGAAAAATACTGATTTCGCTAGTTTTTATAGGAATTTTTATTGAATTTCTCTTGTGTTAGAAATAAAAATGATCATCTCAATGAGAAATATGTCCTAAAAATAACCAACGTAAGCTAAAAATTCATTTATGACATCACTAAAAATGCCACAAATCGGTAGCATAAATGTATGCTATCGGCGGTAGTACGATATATGATACTTTTCTGTAGCATTTATCTACGCTTTTGGCTAGTAGTATATATCGGATGGTAGTATAAATATATGCTACCAGTCGGTAGTTGATTAAACTGAAATGGAAATATTTGTAGTCTAATCTAGATGCTATAGGAGTAGTAAATGAATGGAATAAAATTTAGTAAATAGACCCTAGAAACTAAGATATGAAAATATAAAACCAAAATGTTCAAAGAGGGTTAGGAATGGCTTAGCTGATTCACGATGTCATGGGACCGTGTCATAGTGGAGACCGACCGCATAAGAGGTGATAACGACTACATACAAACTTGGGAAAATGTAGATCTGATTTTATGAGTAGACCGGGATGTCGGGAGACGGATGAGGGCACCTGGGTGCCCTAGTCTAAGATATGGGCACTTTGGTCCGCATAAATGACCATGGAACTTCTTATGAGGTGTCGATGAGTGATCATATATGCTCTCTCCCTATTGTGTGATCGCCAAAGTACTAGTAAAATTACAATAAAGGAATCACATGTAAAACCTCAAATAAAACATCAAAACCCTAAAAAATAAATATGTATATGAAGGGGTCAAACTATCCTCGCCGCCACAATGGCGAACATACTAACTCAACTTTGCACTACATCTTAGACCCAATGTAGTTTTAGGTGTGTGTTTGAAAATTGTGCCATTGGTGGTCTTATGCTAGCCACACTTTGTGAGTAGTGAGTAATAACAAGATGTAGTATGTAAGTAAATGGTGCATGGAATAAAATGAACTCCCCTCCTATGAAGTGTGATGCAGATGAATAAGCCTTTTTCCTTTTGATGGAGCTTGATGGATACAAATGGAACTCTAGATTCCTTGGATGGATGTAACCTTAGGTGGTGATAATAAGTGCTTAGTGCTTGGTCCATTATTATGGTCTCATAACTTTATATTTATATAGTTCTCTTGTTATGATTTCGTAATTAACCCCAAACAAGATGACCACTAAAAATATAAAAAGCTCAAATGGCTAGAAAGTTCCCAAAAGGTAGGAGGAAAGTACAAAGAGGATCAAATCGACCAAAAGGCATCGGGGCACCTAGGGCACCCCAGTCTTGGTTGGGTGCCCCAAGAAAAAAATAGGTTGGAAACAAAATGACAATACATATTGGGTAAGTGTAGGCGAAAGGTTGGAAGTAGCAATTAGAAAGAAAGAAAAATGGCCAAATACATGCGTTAATTGGTACTCATTTCACTCAAGAACCATATGTAGAGTAGTATGAAACCGGGAATAAATAATTACCCAAAGTGCATGATTTAGTGTCTACATTTTCCCCACTTTATGTTGGTGATCGGAAGACTCGGTAACATAAAGTAGATAGAGATGCATACTTGATATCCATGTAGATAGAAGTATAAAACATGTCAAGGGACTAGACAAAGTGTGGAGTGAAAAAAGGTGAAACTTGGAGACTAAAGATGAAAAAGTGTAAAAATTGATTAGAGTGAACCTAGGGCGAAACACATGTGTAGATGTCAATGTGTGAAATGTACTTGCATGTCGGTATGAGGTGTGTGATGTCGAGTGATGTTTGTTGTTGGTGTCATTGATTGCTTGTTTCCCATACAAACAAACTTGCAATAGAGATGACGATCAAGTAGTCAAATACACATGTATATGTGTAATAACGCATGTAATCAATATGTATAGAAAGTACGAAAAAGAAAAAGGAATATGTGCACCGATCTGCCATGAGAGAAAGGGTGTTGAAAGGATGGATCAGAAATGCGGGTGGAGTCCGATTTTTTTGGGCGATCTCACACCACTGTGGTCGAAGAAGTGTAGGGAGGAAAGTCTGATGTTCCTCCAACCTATAATTGCTTCCCGAGAGTGTGAAGAGATCTTTGTACTGTCTAGGTTTTTGGGTGAACTGACACCATTGGCCGAAGAAGTGCAGGGAGGAAAGTTTGATGTTCCTCCAACCTATAACCGCTCCCCCGAGAATAAGCGCAACCTATCTTGTAAAATCTACCATGTATGTAGTTATATAGACTAGTCTCGAACTCACTTAATGTATAACCCATTGTGTCATGGATGAAAAATTGAAAAATAAATTATACTAGTACTATGCTATGTAGTGTGTAAACCCAAATGATGGTCCCGTCCTTGGGGGTGCATGCGACATCGCGGATAGGAGGATGTGGCCCCAAAAGAGGACCGACCGTAGAAATGAAACTCGCCTCGGTGGGGAGGGAATGTGCTTAGTAGAAACCAAGACACATGTTAAAAAGTGTCTAGAAAACAAGTATTAGTACGAACAAGAATGCATGTTGAGAGCAAGTATAAGTGACACAAACAATTTAGAGGATAATAAGAAAAAGATAATGTAAACACCCTAGAAGACATTGTAGGATGCACAAAGTGGGTTGTAAACATGGGACACAACTCATGATGTCGTAATACACTCAATGTCATAGTGGCCTCATATAAACAAACAAGTGTCCACACCAAACAAATGGCAAGGCTCGTATACAATAGAAAATAAAGACAAACAAGTATAAATAAGAGATATCCATAATAACAAGTAATCCTGCAAAAAAATGTTACACATAAAGCACTCGTTAACATATTAGGAAGATAAAATGTATGTCAAAATCATGTATAACCAACAAAGTAAAGTGCTAAGCATAGAATGAAACAATACCACATGTAGTATATGAAAGTGGATGCCCCAGGGAGCCACCGTCAGGGTTGATAGTGTGTAAAGCATCCATGTTACGTGTAAAAGACCTATATATGTGATCACAACTAGAAAAGGACATGAACACACATGTGTGTACATGGGAAAAATAATGACATACAAGAGATCTATCTAACACATGTAATAAAGTGCACATGTAGAAGTAAATGTTAGCAAGAGTAAATGTGACCAAGATATGCGGCATGTTGTGGATGGATGGAATGGAATGTAAGATGGCTGATAAGATCTACGTGGCTCCCGAGTAAATGGAATTTTATGCAAGGAGGTTCATATGTTTTCCCCCTTTGAAGTCAATAATAAACCGTAAACAAGAGTGTGTCATCGGGAAATGGTCGAGCTATGTGTTGTGTGTAACATGATGTGGTGAATAAATATGCATATTGATGATATGCAACCTAGAGATGATGTGTGCTTGATGCTATAGCCTAAGCGTATATCACGACAAGATGATCGAAGGAGTGATGATTTAGCCTAAAGTGTATATCACTAAATGATGAGGAGAATAGGTGTTGATGGTGCTATAGTATGTGATGGTGTATTAGAGAGTGTAGACTACTACAAGATGATGGAATAAGTGACCATTTAGTCTATAGCATATGTCACTAACATAGGAATATCACATGAGAAGAGGTTGAATGATAAATGCACAAATGTGATGAGTTCCATTTGTGATGTATACTCTCAACAATCCATTATGGACCGCGAGACTAGAGTGCGTCCTAGGGTAGTGAGTGTAGCACGTAGAAGGAGATGAAATAGACTGTGTAGTATATGCAATGATGAAAGATGGCCATGTGATGTGTAAAATGTGTAATACATGATGTATATCATGCAATGCAAGATGTGTGGATAGACTAATAGTGTGAAGTGCACTCTATGTAGTAAGTAGGATGAGTAGTATGTAATGCAAGATTCATAGATGATATAGTTGTAATGATTGACTAATAGTATGCATGTAGAATATATGTGGTATAATATGTAGATGCACAAAGGTTGAAATATGAATGATATAGAATAACTATAATGTGTAGTATCTATTGTGTAATGTGTGGGGCTCATGTGTATAGGATGCCCTCTACATTCAGCGTAAACCGAAGCACAAGAGTGTGTCATCAGGTAACTAGGTGACAAGAGTCACCTACCAAAGACCATGTTTGCTTGAAGTGGTGAAAGCATGTTTGGAAAAAGTAACATAGGGACCATGTTATGACAAAGGGAATTTTAAATTGGTCTTGAATATTATTAGGAGAAGTAATTGCTTTGAAAATATTATTGGCTTCTGAAGTGGTGTTTTATTGCGTAACAATGTAGAAGTCCTCGTAGAAATAGGCGTTGAACTAATTTTTAGAGGAGGTTGCTTAAGTTGACTTGGTAGCTCGGTGGATAACTTGGAAGGAAATTGATTAAGATGAATTTTGAGAGGCAGTTTCTTAGTTTGAGTGGATTGAATAGGTAGTGGTTGAGTGATGAAGAAGGCACATTACAAATGGTGGCATGATGCTCATTTCATACGGAAGAAACAAATTTAGGAGCCCATGTGGATGTAGCATTTGTATTTGGGCATGCAATAGAATGCTATGTAGTGAATGAGATAAAGCCCTAAAACTCAAGATGTTTGAGTCTCTGTTGTAAAGCATGGTAATCATTTTCATAATGTCCATTGATTAGCTGATAATTACAATATGGAGGGCCTTGATATTTTTCTAGTTGACAAGGAGGGTACTAATGAGTAGGTAGTAAATTGACCCATTCGTACTAAGGAGCTCAAGAAGAATGTCATCTTGCTTATTATTACCATCAAAGGGGATAAGCTCTTGTAATGGTATTACTTGAGGTTCATTAATATGAGCACATGTAGTAGACATAGAATGAGAATGAGATGTAGAAGGAGAACAAACATGAGCTTGAGGAGCATCCTTAAGATGTTGGATTTCAGATTTTAGATTTCTAATAATTGATTCCATAGCCTTGAATTGTCTTGAAATAAAGAATGAAAATCTTGAATTGACTCCGATGTGGGTTGATTAGATGGAGGATCATGAAGACTATGGTCTTCAAATAAACTATCAAAAATAGCACTCACTTGATGTGGTAGTGTATTGCTAGGGCAATATATTGTGTTTAGGAAATTTTTAAGAATAACTTTACAATTAGGATGCATCTTAAGAAAATCAGAAAAATAAATTTGAGGAATTTTGGGATCCATGATAGAGGAAAAATGAGGATCCTAATCGTGAAGATAAATTTTGGGTTCACAAAAATGATTAAACTATAATGGAAATATTTGTAGTCTAATCTAGATGCTATATGAGAAGTAAATAAATGTAATAAATTTCAGAAAATAGACCTAAACAACTAAGCTATAAAAATATGAAACCCTAATGTGTAAAGAGGGTTAGAATGCCTTAGCTGATTTACAAATGTCATGGGACCGTGTCGTAGCTTGAGACCGGTTGCACGGAGGAGAAAACGAGCGTACAAAGACTCATAAAAATAGATTGAAGATATTTGGGTAGACTAGGGAACTTGGGGCACCTTGGTATGAGATCAAGGCACCCTATTCTATAGAAATGAAAAGGGAACCTCATCCGAGGTGTCACCGAGTGATTGTTTGATATTTGTACTCGCAAGCTTGTTGTGTGAATGTTGGTGTGATCGACAAAATACTTGATAAACCCGTGATAAAGGAATCACCTCCAAAATCCAAAAACATCAAAACCCTAAAAATTAAGACACGTATGAAGGGGTCGAAGTGTCCTCAATGGTCAATATGTTGGACTTACTAATTGAGTGTTGTACTACATCTTTGTCCTAATATTTCTAGGTGTGTGTGTGTGAAAATCGTGTCCTAGATGCTCTTGTGCTAGTCTTACATTATGAGTAGCAAGCAATAACTAGATGTAGAATGTAAGTAAATGGTGCATGGAATTGAATGAACTCCCTACTATGAATTGTGATGTAGATGAACTGGCCATTTTCCCTTGTCATGGAGCTAGATGGATGCAAATGGAGCTCTAAAATCTCAATCAACTAAAAATTACAGAGAATAGGCTGCAATATTTATAGATATTGCATACACCAAATACATCCGGAGAATGAGTTGCACAGTGTGCAACCAAATGCCGTAATAAACAAGCTTCCAATAACATCCGAAGCAACAATTACATAAAAACAAATATATTGTTTAAAAACAATATAACAAAGATGTATATAACAGACAAATATGGTTGATTAACCATATAACAAAATAACAATTTATTATTTAATTAATAAAATTAAATAATTAAACTATGCAGAATTAAATATTAGGATAATAAAATTTATCCTAACATTCCCCCTTAATTGTGCATTTCAAGAGATGAGGAGAGAAATGCTCAACAACTCGAACTTGTCACGCAAGTGACTTTGTGAAAATATCTCGCTCGTTGTTCAAATCGCTGACAAAATCAAGCCGATGTTGTGCTTCAACACATGTTCACGTATGAAATGAACTCAACTTCAATGTGCTTTGTTCTCTCGTGAAAACTGGATTGCGAACAAGTTTGAGAACACCTTCATTGTCAACATACATGGTAGTCGGTTTGTCCCGTGGTATTCCAAGTCCTTCCAAGATGCGACGAGCCAAATCGCTTCACGATAATGCCTTCTCCCGCAGAACGATACTCGCTTCAGGAAGAGCGAGAAACAAAGTGTTGTTTTTACTTCCCCATGATATTGGTCCGATCCCATAAAGAATACAAATCCGTATGGATTTTCTATCATCAATGTTACCTCGCATGATCCGAATCCGAATATCCAAATAAGAAGAAGTTTTCATTCTTCTTGTATTCTAGACCAAGATCCACCGATCCTTCGAGATATCTCAAAATGCGCTTTGCTGCTTTCCAATGACAAATTTTGGGTTCCCGCATGAACCTCGGATAGATAGCTCACCGCAAAGCCGATATCCGGTCTAGTGTAGGTCGTAAATGAGACTCCCAATCACCGCCGATAGAGAGTGGCACTTACCTCAGAGATGGATCTCGAACGAGATAATCGTAATCTGCTTCTCCATAGGTGTAGCAATTGGTGTGCAATCCATCATCCTGGATTTCTCAAGCGTTGTCTTGGTATATTTCATTTGAGAAACAAAGATATGATTCTCTTTCGCCATACTTCTAGTCCAAGACAAGAGTGCATAAGCCCGAGATCCGTCATGTCGAATGATCGCTTAAGATCTTTCTTTGTTTCATCAATCATCTTCACTCGAACTCGCCAAAGTGATGACTAGATCATCGACATAAACTACAACAATCACCATCTCCCCCCCTTGCTTTTTGAGGTAGAGATTGGGATCGTATGGATTTCTCGACGAATCCATGTTGTACGAGATGCTCATCAATCTTGATGTACCATGCCCGGGTGCCTGCTTTGAGGCCATACAGAGATTTCCCGAGTCTCGCATACCTTTTCTTCTTGACTGTGTACAACATATCCCTCAAAGTTGAGTCATGTAGACTTCTTCTTGTAAATCTCCATTCAGAAGGCACTTTTACGTCCATTTGGTGAACTTTCCATCCAAATCGAGCAAGCTAGAGCAAAGATCATCCCGATCGCTTTTGATCTTAGCCGTGGGAGCAAATGTCTCCTCATAGTCAATGCCTTCTTTCTCGTACACTCCTTTGCTACAAGTCTTGCTTTGCACTTGTCCACTGTCCCATCTGCTTTGTACTTAGTTTTGAATATCCATCTGCATCCAATGGGTTTCTTCCCTGGTGGAAGATCAACAAGCTGCCAAGTGTTATTCTTCATCACTGATTGATATTCAGAATCCATGGCATCTTTCCAAGCTTTTGACTGTAGGGCTTCCTGGACTGTAGAGGGCTCGTTTGATTCAATAACTCTACTCATCAAAGCAAAGTTAACTTCTTCTCTTGCTTTACTACGAGTCCGTGGTCCAGGGGTGGATGTATCCGGTGGAGCATCCAATCTTGCATCTCGTAATGTACTTGTACACCATTTAGGCATACGTTGACCTGTTCCCATGGGTTGTGGTTCTATCTGATCAACACCATCATCCCCATCATCACTTTCATCTTCTGAGGGAACATTAGCTTCAATTTTTACAACTGGTGAAAAATCTACATCTTCATGAGTCCGAGGAGGAGTCTCTCGCTTCCTTCTTCTCGAAAACTCAACATCTCTCGCTTGTGTAGACTTTTCTCGGTCTTAGGATCCATCAATCAGACTCCAAGAGTCTCTTCACTGTATCCAATGAAGATGAGATTTTGTGACTTCATGTCCAATTTCTTTCTGTTCTGTTTGGGTATGTGCATGCTGGCTTTGCACCCGAATACTCTGAGGTGTGCAATGGATGGTTTCCTTTTTGACCATGCTTCTTGTGGTGTAATTCCATCAAGAGCAGTTGTGGGCACTCTATTTAACAAATACACTGTTGTTTTTGCTGCTTCTGCCCAAAATGTCTTTGCAAGTTCGAATCATCGATCATGCATCGCACCATTTCCATGATAGTATGATTTCTTCTCTCAACAACACCATTTTGCTGCGGTGTGTGTGGAGGAGGCATTTGTCGACGAATCCCGTGAGTTTGTAGGTAGTCTCTGAACTCATCACTGGTGAATTCCCCTCGATCTCGAGCGGAGAGTTCTCATGTGACGACCGCTTTTTTCTCAACTCCACTTTGAACTTTTTTAATGTTTCAAAGGCTTCACTTTTCTTGCGAAGACAAAAATCCACATTTTCGTGAATAGTCACAACACAGAGCATGAAGTACTCGAACCCCAATGACTTGGCTGCATCGACCGCACAGATCGGTGAACCAGTCAAGTTTACCATGAGCTCAAAAAGTACTCTTTGGAATGAAACTCGTGTTGTTTTCCTCGCTAAGCAAAGTGAGGACACTTGTCTCGTATCCTTCAAGAGATGGTAGCCCATGTACCATATTACACCGGCGAAGTGTTTCGAGATATTTGAAACTTACATGACCAAATCTCCGATGCCACAACCGGCCGAGGTGGAGTTTTTAGCCACAAGTGCTTGATCATTTTTGTGAATGAAATCAAGTTGAAACATTCGTCCCCACATTTGAGGCTTTTGCAATTATTTTCGAGCCTCTGATTTATCTCGAATCAAACACATTTTCTTGCCGGATTGACTATCAAAGTCAATTTTCAGTGTTGTGATCTAGGAGTCGATCGACCAAAGAAGATTCTTTGTCAACCTGTGGACATATAGAACATCCGATAGTCTGCATTTGCGTGAACCAAGGGGTAGAGAAATGTTTCCAATCCCCTCGAATCAGTATATGAAGAATCATCTCCCAACGAAACATGATTTTTCGATGGCGTGTCCTCATTGAAATAAACCACTCTGGGCTTGGCCATGTGTCGAGTGGCTCCCGAATCAACATACCGACGCACTAGATGACGTGGATGGTTCACTTGATCGAGCAAAGGAACAAGAAGTCTTCATTGTCTCGATCGTTTTGTTGCTTCAAAGAATATTACTCACGCCGTGGGGTCTTCTTTCCAGCCTCCCCTTTTTCTACCCGTGATAGTTGTTTGAATGTCCCTTGTAAGATTGTTTGTTGTTGTGGTCCGTAATTGCTTGATGAACCTTTCTTATAAGTGTTAAACCAACATTCTTGCAAGTCATGTCCTCTTTTGCAAATTGACATCGCTTCTTCTCGTTGATTGTCCCCATGATACCGATTCTCGATGTGGGGACTTCGATAGGATTTAGGTTTTCCTTTACCTTTTCCTTTCCATTTTTGATGTGAAGACAAAGGCTCGCTCCTCTTCATCATCCTTGTTGTGCATTGCTTCCTCTTGTCACAGCAAAGAGGTTTACTAGCTTGTCAAAAACTAATTGTCAGATATCCGACAAGTTTAGAGTTGTGACAAAAATGCGGTAAGAAGAAGGGAGAGCTCTCAGAACAATGGGAACGAGAGATTCATCTTTGACCTCTTCTCCTAGGGCTAGAAGTGAAGCCCTCAACTCTGCAACTCTTCTTAGGAAGGCTTCAATTTTCTCATTCTGTTTGAATTTCAATGTATGTAATCGACTCAAAATTGAGTATGACATTCTTGTTCTTGGCCTCATATATTGTGCTCAGCTTATCCCAAGCTTCTTTTGCTGATGTGGCATCTCGAATGTGGGCTTGCACATCGTCGGATACTCCAAACAAGATGATGAGTTTTGCTTTCTGATCTGCTCTATCAAATTGTCGTTGTTGTGTTGCATCGCATCACTGGTGATCTCGTTAGAGTACCACCACAACAACAGCCGATTTCTTCAAACTCAAGTTGTGTCTTTGATTTTTGTCTTCCAAGCAAAGATAGTTGCTTCCTCCGAGCAATTGTGAATCGAAGAAAAATTTGGGGGCATTGTGCCCATTTTGCAGAGATCACCGATGTGGTTTGCTCTTATCACCTGTATTAGGTCTCCCAATCTATATACCGTCACCCGATATACCGAACCTTTCTATATACGCGCCTTTCCGATATACCCGCTCGGTACGTGGAAGAAGCTCGCCTTTCTATATACCCGCAGACGTGAAAGAGGCGTTAACGTACGTGAAAGAATTCAATACGTGGTACCAAGACAAGATCGATGGGGTCTCGTGGCGATTATCGACACCGCTCAAAGAAATATCCTCATACGCGCGCGTAACTTCGCTATATACTCGGATAATTTCTCACCGGATTTATGTCTCGCAATCGCTCACGATGGATGGGATGGTTCATAGTGTGTGCACCGTGACCTTATTACTCCCCATCGATTTATAGGGACGATGCCCATGACGTTGTTGCAGCTATATTAGGCGTTAAGTGCAGTAGTAGTCGCGACGACTTTACCCGTAAGCGCTTCCCAGAGGCACTGTATATACCGAACGCTGCGAATGAGATCTAGGATCTCGTGAGTGTTACAGAACCAATTTTACTGTTTTTTATTACAATTCTCGCCAGCTTTCGAGCAAGCATAAAGTTTTGCAGTTGACTATGGCAACCTGCAAATTAGTACAATATGCAGCAGTATACAATTTACATTCAAAAAATTGTACAATTTGAATGACAGGAAAAAAATTTCAGTTTTGGGGTCCTGGTGGCCTCCTGAGCCCAATACGACCCAAAATGCTAAAAATTGCAAAAAAATAGCTGAAAATGCAATTTTTAGATGGGTCTCCTTTTGCAAAAAATGTCTGGAATGAAAAAACAGACCAGATGGGAGAAATTTTTTTTTTTACCCTAAATTAGGGATTTCTCCGCTAAATTTAGTTAGTTGTAACTAAATTCAAAAAAGTCTGCTAAATTTAGCAGTTCCGCCAAAATTTCCGCCAGATGCAAAAGGTGAGTTTTTGAGTGTTTTTGGTGGGATTTGACCCCCAAACCTCTCACTCCCAAGGCGCATGCACTAACCAACTTGCCCACTTAGGGCGCTTGGGCTATGAAAGGAAGGAATTTGTATTTATTGACAAGTAAATTGACTTACCTCTTGAAAATGGATGACTTGTAGAGGCTCCACGTGGCGCATGCTGGTGAAGAGGCATTTTTTAGGGTTCCTTTGCTCCAAATCCAGATCTGGAGCTTGTTATTTGTTATTATTTGCTTTTGTGAAGCCGCCTCCTTCTTTTCCAGCCACTTTTCCTTGCTCAGGCCGCGTTTTTTAGCTTTCCACGCACTGATTTTCTTGCTTTCACAGCCAGCATTTTTGTGTTTGCCATGTTTTCTTCCTTCCTTGCCGCTTTTTTTTTTTTCTGCCGCATTTTTTTTTTTTCCTTGGCCACGCTTTTTTTGCTTTTGCTTTTTGCCATTGTTTTTTCGCAGATCTGAGTTTGGGCGCTTGTTTTTTGCTTCTAACGCTTTTTTCCTTGCTTGTATGAGGCCAGCATTTTTTGCGCCGCAGCCTTTTTTGTTTTTCCTTTTGGCCGCGTTTTTTTGTTGTAGAAAAAACTTTTTTCTTTTGTTGGTCAGGAGGACAAGAGCAAATGGCGCGGGCAGGGAGAAGGATGCTTTTTTTTTCTCAAAAAACATTTTTCCTTTATGCAGGCCACTTTTCCTCTTCTTTGGCCGCTTATTCTCTTCTTCCACTATATATTTTGTGCAGGTCCAGCGTGGGCGCCTCCTTCTCCCTTTTTTTTTTTTTTTATTATTTTTTGCTCTGTTTGATTCTTGATCACTGTTTGGATTTCTTCTTGTGCAGGTCACGCATGGACCAAGCTTTTAGCACTACCAGATTTGATCAGAGTTCCAAATCCAGTCTGAGGAGGCTGTTTGTTCACTGCAGGTGCATATACACACAGACCTCCAAAACAAGCCAAGCAACTTCCAAATACAGTAGAGACCAAATAATGTAGAGAAAAAACCCTTATTGGGAAAAAAAAAAATTAGTATTATTTCCAATACCTGTAGCTAATTTTTGCTGGTGCAACCAGCACCAGTGGTAAAAAAATTTGCCTTCCAAGCACCTGGAAGGAACAGGAGGATGTGGGGGAGGCAGGGATGGGGCTGGGAGTTTGCACGAGGCTGCACAGGCTCTCAAATGCTGCAAACACGTCTCCAATCTCCTCTCTCTCTGCTGCTCTCTCTTCCACACCTTCACAGGCCAATTCTCGCTCTGGTACCAAATGTAGATTGAGAAACAGGGACGGAAGCCTCTGTAATTTTATTAATCTCAATCAACTAAAAATTACAAGAATAGGCAATATTTATAGATATTGCATGCCCAAATACATCCGGAGAATAAGTTGCATGTGTGCAACCAAATGCCGTAAAAAAGCTTCCAATAACACCCGGAAGCAACAATTACATAAAAACAAATATATTGTTGAAAACAATATAACAAAGATGTATACGACAAATATGGTTGATTAACCATATAACAAAATAACAATTTATTATTTAATTAATAAAATTAAATAATTAAACTATGCAGAATTAAATATTAGGATAATAAAATTTACTAGCCAGAGCATAGATATATGTTATTGACGAGTAACATAGATGTATGCTACCACCGATAGAGTAGATAAATACTACCACGTGGGGTTCACTTAGTAAAAGTATGGTATAACACGTTCATTCAAATGGTATTAAAGAATACCCCTAATTTTAGTTTTTACCTCTAATTATTCAATTTATAACACTCCCTCCGTTATATTATTAGAATGAAAATACCCCTTATTTTTTCCATGTACCTTACTTACCAATTTTTCCATGACAATTATTTCTCGATTAAGAATAGTTTAATTGAGATTTATTTATTCAAAAAGAGATTATAATTTAAATTTATGACCACACTCCTTAAATTGCACTTTTAAGATATTTAGTTTTAAAAACTAGAGTTCAAATGTTTTAGGTTTATATTGAAATTAATCATTCCTTTATTAATAAATTAATCTCTAACGTACCCCAATTCCCGATTCAAAATATTAATAAATTAAACCCTTTCACCCCCTCTTATCTACCAAGATATTTTCTTTACTTTTATTAAATTTAATTACATCAATATGAACTTACGTACTAGGATATTGCCTAGCTAATGAACCCCCATGAATACTACCTACTAGTTTCATAAATATATGTTACCAGATGGTAGCATAGATAGCAGTAGCATCGATTTATGCTACACTGGATAGCATAAATGTGCTGCTATCGGTGGGTAACATAGATTTATGTTATAGTCTTGTGTAGCATAGATTAATTCTACTAGCCATGCTGGTAGTATATATCTATGGTATTAGTCGATAGCATATATTTATGTTACTAGCTAAGCGCATACATTTATCTTTTGCTCGCTTGAAGCAAAGTAAATACTACCGACATATACCATTTCTATGATTTGACATTATATGAAACTTAAACAAAATAATATATCAAGTGTTAAAATACATTTAATGTTAGAAGGTTGCAATATGTAGTCGATCTCAATTGTTAATTCCCACGAAACATGAGCACATGAAATGGAATTTCAAGAAAATTTTATGTCTACTTGATATTTGGAATTGTAAATTTGTAATCACTATATATATGCGGACCAATTTTACAAATTTTAACTTTGCACTAATGACAATTTGAAATTAAAAAGTTGGAAATTGGTGTAAATGGTAGGAAAACTGACCAATAATAGTAACTTGAACCCAGAAAATTCAAGTGACCATGTTCTATCCATATAACTAAAAATTTCCAAATGCAAATTTCAAAATCAAAATATTTGTGAATTAACTAAGATTTTCCACTAACGTATAATCTATAGTTCGGGAGAGTAATGATGTAGTTTTGTTTCCATCTATCCATGACTTTGGCAATGAAGATTCTATTCCTCACTCTCCTACTTCCATTCCTCTTTGAGCTAGGTGGACATTATAGAGTGTAGGTACTTGGGCAGGGGATCCTACATATGTTAGATGAACACATTCGAGGATGGGACACATGCTTTCTTTACCTCTACCTCTGATCCACAATTTTTCAGGAGGCATTTGGTAATCTTGAGTGGTACAAAACAATGAAGGAGGATTACAGTTACTTGATTAGGAAAAACACTTGGGATTTGACACACCTTCCTAAGGGAAGGAAGATGGTTTGATGTAGTTGGATATATCATACATAGTATGCCACATATGGGTTCACTAATAAGTTCAAAGAATGATTGATATAAAAAAAAATCACTAACTTCCCAACATTGAGTACATTGATACTTTTGCACCAGTTTCTAAAATGAAAACTATTTGTCTCATTTAGGTCATTTCCACAACTTATTTTTGGCATGTTCATCAAATGGAAGTGAAGATTTCCTTTCTTCACATAGACTTAAAGGAGGATATCTACATAGAGTAGCCACATGGTTTTGTTTAGGATTCTTTCATAATTTGCATACTTAAAAATCTATCTTTGGCATCAAACATGCCCCTCGGGTGTTGTATACAAGGATGAATTGCTTTCTTCTAATTATAGGGTTCACTCGGTGCCATTCTAATCCATATGGGTACATTTGATGGCGGAACATTTCACTTCTGATTCTAGTTTTTTATATCTTGATAACCTTTTGATCACATAGATCTCTTCATCGTCCATTGCAAAGGTGAAAGAATATCGACAATAAATTTTTTCCATGACTGACTTAGATTTGTTGCATTACATATTTGGGATTCAGATTTCTTAGTTTGATTTAGGGATATCCATTTAAGAACCCACGTATTCTCTTCATCACAAGGCTGATTGTAAGAAAACTCTTAATCTGTTTCTATCTAGATTCAAACTTGACACTAATTAAACTTCACCATTGTTCAATGCTACCTTATATCGACAAATTTTATGCAACCTTATATATTTCACTCACACTAGACTCAACATTTAATATGCAGTAGGCTTGGTCTCTATTTTGATGAAAGAACCTCATAAGATACATTAGATACATTAGAATGAAGCTATGAGGAATTTACAATGCATTTAGGGTACTCACAACTTTACGATTCACTATGTAGATGGTATTGTTGTTGATTTTATTGGATACATAGATCTGAATATGATCAAAATTAGAAATTCCACTATAGGTTATAGTTTCATGTTAGGTTTTGTTCTAATTAGTTTAGATAACAAGAAGTTGAATGATATTCCTTTATCGTCTTCTAATGCCAAATTTATAGGTTCTATAAATGCTTTCACAGATGCCGTTTGCATTGAGGTGATTGTAATACAGTTTGTTATTTATTACAGGATACCCATAGTCATATTTTGTGACAACTAGAGAGCCATTTTGAATTCCATGAATTCAATCTAACATCTGTGAACCAAGCACATAGATATTAACATGAATTTATTCAAGGAGTTGATTCAGGGATAGGTTATTGATCTTAGATATTGCAAATAATCAGAGAAAATGCTAAAACCTTCACCACAACATTCTTCGAAAGTGCCTCAAAATTCTTCATTTATGAGATCTTCTTGTGGTGTGGGCTCCTTTAGAATTATCTTCCTGGGGGCCTTCTAGTCCTCCTCCCTTATTTTCTCTCATTTGGGGAGAGTTATTTCAACTGGGTTTTCTCCTTTTTCTCAATTTTTTGATAATTGCATTATACTTATATAGGTACTCATCCAGACTTGTTTTCGAGTATCACTGTATTCCAACTAAAGCTACAGTTCAAGGTGGACGTTGGTGTAGGTGTATATATTTTTGTATTTATTTATTACTTGGAATATTCCCTATACATATGTTGATTCATCTTCTTAGATTTTCTTGTGTCATATGAGTTACTTGGCATGTCATATAGTGTTATAGTGTGTTATAAAAGTTACATTTGACCAGCTCTATTATGGGAATGTAACACCCCTTCCCATTCTTGGACTCTTGATTGCTATTCTCATGGAGGAGTTACACATAATGATCCTATTTGTACACATCACATTGAGATATTGATTTATTCTTTAATTTAGCATCATTATTTTGATTTGTGAGAGTATTGTCATATTTTATTTCTTGTTAGTTTATCTTGGATATCATGTAACTACTCGTGCAACCATTCTTTAACATAGATTTTAATGGGTACTCTGATAGTTTCCAATCTAGTTTATGTCAATGAAGTTTGATAATGCAAATAGAAATTTGGTGTCATAACCAAAAATAAAGGAAAGTGTTTTATTTGAAATGTTTGAAATCAATAAATATTGTGATGAATCTAGAATTACAAAAACAAAGAAAAATAAGTTATACAATTTAAACTTGATAAGAACGATTCAAATCTCAACTTCATTGATCATAAACATTATATAAGAGTCCTTTAATTAAACTATCAATCTAATTAAATAAAAACTAAATCCTAAATATAATTAAAGCAGAAATTTAACTAAATCTCACTATCCGAGGTAACGAGAGTTTCTATTTTTAGCATTTGACCCTATATTTAGTATCTTTTACATGCAAGCTCGAGATGGGTTTAGAATAAATATCATTTAATATCTACATATATAATTTAGCCCTCAAACAAATTTCAACTCAATCTAACATCCATGGATAAATATAATTTTAATGTTAAAATTCCTTTAAAAATAACAACATAATATTAAAATGCATTTTTACATTCCTCAAATGATGAATTTCAAACTCAATCAGCTTCTACTATCAAAATGTATGGCCTCTATAAGTTAGTCTACCACATCACATTAGATTCATGAATATCCCTCTCTATTTATGTAATTAGTGCCCCTTTACTAATTTAAAATCTAGGTTCGACGATTGTTCAAAATTTGCGATGAAAAATCCTTTATCACAATGCTAAACTTTGACCTTGTTGAAATGGATAAGAACCTGATTTTTTCTTATCCATTATTTTAAAGCAAGGATAATGGGAAAATAATAATAAAACATATATATTAATGCAATTTAAGTGAGTGATAATAAAAATTTAGATATCACTTCATTATCTAGATTAATTGAAAGAGGTTTCGATGCTCTATCAACAATGTAATCTTACTTAAGAGAATGATGGTGGACATTACAAGATCCATGAAATTTTAGGAGCACCATATATGGGTTCTTTCTTTTGTATCTCAATATTCCTCTTGTTTTTCATATTATCTAATTTTAACACGAAATATTCCGAAAGAAAAGAAGGCTCTTAGCTCTTCTTAGCTTCGTATGATTTTTGTGTTTTGCATGGCCGCCTTAACTACATGTCCTTAGCCCATCTTGGGGTCCTCCCTCGGTCTTATCATAGTGAGTTTCATATTTTTTCACCGCTTAGGAAGTGTTTTCAGTTATAAATGGCCACCACCCCTCCTAGTTCAATGACTTTTGATACTACGATCATGGTTGTGAAGCGCCTTGCAGGAAGCTTGTCCCAAAAGTCTATGATGAGGTATGGACTCTAAACCCAATCCTAATGTGGTCATTGCTAATGAGTTTTTGGATCCTGTGGTGACTTGGTATCATAACCACTATCTTATTGTCTATTTTTGTGTTTGTATCCCTTATGAGATGTATTTTATCAATTGGATGAAAAACCATAGGGAGTCTTCTGGAATCCATGTTTCTAGTGTTTGGAATCTCACCAAGGCATTTTATCTCTTTACCTTTCATGATTACTTGCATGTCCGAACCTTATGACCTTGGTCGCTTGTTAGTATTTAGAAATACCCTTGTTCTTTCTTTATGGACTCCCGATTTTAGTCCAATTAACTAGGCGTCACTCAAAATCCTGTTTGGATGGATCTCCCGACCTTCCTCTTTATCTCTTATCCTTTCTGACATTATTTTCAAACCCACTTTGGTAGGTTGTTATTGTTCATGCGTAATCATAATACCCCCAATGTCTCGCAACTTGATTGGTTGAAACTATCGGTGTGATTGCATAACATGGATCTTTTCCCAAAGTGTGGGACTTTGAAATCGAGAAATCTCTCTAGATGAAGGCTTGTTCATATTCCTCTATTTTGATGCACACATACAAATAATAGAGTATCTACTCTAAAACCTACTCTAACTTGCTAAGTAGATAGGGTTAAGAAGATGCAAGAAAATAAACCTAAACTAACAAGGTTGATGCACCAAAAGAAATGTTGAATACATGTTTTTCCATTAAACACAAACCATTAAAAATGTAACACAACCACCATGCATAGATAACCACGATTGTAATCGAGATCGAAAAAGACAATGAACACAATAGAGGGTTGAGATCATCCACGAGACTTATTCCTATTGCTCCAAAATTTTCATACAGTCCATTATATTGGCCAAGAGGTGCAAACTTACATTACAACTTGAATGTGAGGTTTGAACTCCACAAATCCACTTAAAGACAAGAGAAGAAGGGAGGTGCAAAGCAAAATTGTCCAACTTTTTTGAAAAATGTCCCTCCTTACAATATATAGGAAGAATATGAGGGAAAGGGGAGAGAAGAATTCGAAATCTTGCTTCAACGACCCTAGAATGCATTGAATTTTCCTACAACAATGATGGATGCCACTACAAAACCCATGCTTCCATGTAATTTACATTTTGGAGAAGAAAGGAACCCATAAGTTCATGATTGTGGTAGGTGAGAAACCTGGGACACCCTCTAAAATGGTGAACTGTATTTCTTAATTTTCAATAACTTAATCCCACTAATTTTAATATATCCAAGATTTTAAGATATCGACATCGTACTTGAGTAGTAGACATCGAGATCTTTCCAAAAAGTACTTTCTTGTGCAAATCGGAGATCCTAGTCAAAAGCTACGGCCATCGAAGGTCGGGTGTCTTTCGTAAAATGGTGAGTGGTTGGATTTGTCTTGCTTTGGAGTCTGAAAAGCATGTAACCTCTGAAATTTGGAATTTCAACCATTTTCATTTTAGAGATTGGGCTCTGTTCATCCTTCTTGGGCATAGAAAAACTCTAAAACTACGAAATCGAAAGTCTGAAATTTTAGACTTTCAGACATTTTGACTTCTCGGAGTTCGGGTTACCCTTCATCTGCCAATTCTTCCTGAGAGTTCTAAAATTCTGAACCAATGTCTAAAAGTCCAAAATTTTAGACTTTTAGATTTTAGAATTTCGGACAACGAGGGGTGTTTTTCATGTTTTGGGGTTTGAGAGTTCTGAAACCTGAAAGTCTAAAATTTTGGACTTTCAGACTTGAGATTTCAGACTTTTCTGATCCATTTTCCGTTCCCACTCACCGAGATCCTTGAAACCTAAAAGTCTGAAATTTCGGACTTTCAGACTTTGGGATTTCAGACTTTTGGGGTCATTTTTCCAACTTTGCGCCTAAGATTTTTGAAATCTTGAAACCTAAAAGTCCAAAATTTTAGATTTTTAGAGATTTAGGTTTCGGAAGCCTTTTTTCTTTTTTCCAACTTTGGGTGCTGAGAACTCTAGAAACCCTAAAACCAGAAACTCTGAAATTTTGGACTTTCGAGTTTGAAGTTTCGAAACATTTATCCTTTTCTAAGCCCCCAAATCCACCTTAGCCCACCTCTAAAGTCCAAAACCCAAAAATTGTGATTACCCCAGCAGATGATTGGAAGGTGGTTGGTTCAAAAAATAACTCGGGGTCAAGGCCTTCTATTGAATTTCCACAACCATCTTCTCCTTTTCTATCACCAACCAAGGATGCGCCTTTGGTTGAGCAACCTAGTTCTTCGGTTTCCACTCTAACCACAGCCCACGCAGAGCCAAGAATTACTTACGGCTCGAGAGTTCTTGGAATATTGCGTCAACCTATCTTCCATTGTGGTGTTTGTGTAGCCCACCTCATGAGGTTACACATGGGTCATAGGGAGTAAATGGGGCTAAACACCACTCCATTCAATTTGAGCCTAATAATTCAAAATAGATTCTTAATGCCAACAACTTTGCCATTCTCGACTCTGAGGATGGTATTCCAAATGGGTAGGGGGAGTTTGATATGTCTAATTTTTCATGTATTTTATGTCTTGGAATGTTTGGGGTTCGACGGAACCCTCACGTAAATTCTCTATCTGGTTAGTTTGCTAATTTATTAGAAGTTTAGATGTTCTTATCTTACAAGAAATCAAGATTTATGGTTTTTTGCTTCAGACTACGTTGACATGTATTGCCCCGATTTTGTGCACTTTCAAACTCAACACATTGATGGAAATGGTGGTGCTAACATTTCCATCGCATTGAAATTTTCAGCATTAATTATTACTTGTGCCACAACCTAAGTATTCAAGAGGTGTGGGTAATTTTCAATATTAAAGATATGTCTTACAGTATTTTCAATGTTTATACTCCTAATGATGGTACCTTTGTGGCTAAGAGTATCTGGAAAGATTTTGAGCGAGTTAAGCCATTTTTACGATGGATCAATGATGGTTTTCATATAGGCCATTCATTTAATGATCACAACATCTAGTAGTTTCCAATTCTCTCTCGAGGGAAAAAGTCTCACATTAGCTAAACTACACGACATCAAAGCCATTTGGCTTTTTTGTAAAGGCATTCACACTATTCAGGATCTCGGTGCACTTTGGATTGGATTGTGTGGCCTGATCTCAAAGCTAAATTTACGTTGCAGCATTATGATTTTCCTACAATTTGTAAGATTCAGGAACTTCTTCTAGATGTGATTCTTCACAAACTTGGCCTTCGTGCACCGGCTGTCTGGTGGTCCGATTGGCATTGGAATCATGATATAGCCTTTTTGCGTTACAACACTCACATAATTTATCGGCTTCTCTGTCAAGTGTCAACTACTATTAATAAAATCAATTCTCGTTGGGGTCTCCAGTCACTTCCTTCTACACAGGTTCGCAAAATTTCTCGTGGCATGGAATCCCTTCCTCAAACCCAAAGTTAACCATTTTTTGTGGTGCTTAATTTATCAAGGTCTGCCTTTAGGTGATCAGCTCTGGCATATTGGCATATCTCCCCCATCCTACCCTTTCTGTTCCAGGTCGGATTCTTTTTTGCATTTATTCTGGTTTTCCCCCATGTGTAGGCTATACCACGTTTGATTCATTCCTTGTTTCAATCCTATCATCCTGAGTTTTTCTCTTGGCGTTTGACTTTATTAGGGGACTTTATTCCATGGCCTCTTTTGCATGCATGCATTTTATTTCATATCTGGAAAGCTTGCAATGCCTTTATTTTCAAATATGATCTCATAGTTATCAACTTTTCTACTAATGACAAGGTGATTATTCTTTTTATTGTGTGTTCATAGATTCAAGCTCAGTTTGTCAAGGTCACTCTGGAATTCGCACACCTTCGAAGCTACTAGATCACTGGGAGTGTGCCTTGCATTATGAGTCGTGTCCTACCCGATATGTCATTCATCACCTCGGCTTTTGCCTCCTCGACGACCACCTACTATTAACACATTGTAGAGGAGTCACTCGTGTAGAAATAGTTGTTCCTCCCCTCGGGATTGCACCGCCCCATCTTCCTCTGGATTGGGTTGGAGTTTTTCTCGAGGGGGAATGGCATCGCCGAGTACTCCCTGGTGGGGCTCTCCACCACCGGCGATGAACACACTTGCGGGATATCAACCACCTAGATGGGGTATTATGGTGCCTCTTCAAAGGCGGTTTCTGAGCGGGAGGGCTAGAATGTGGATCCGTCATTGGCCGAGTCTTCTAGTGGAGCCTTCATCCCTCCCCGGGATGATCCTCCCCCTCCTCATGGTGCGGTGGCGGAATTTGCTTAATGTTTTTGTTTGGTTAGTTATTTCGATTTCCCCTTAGGCGTGCTCCTATATAGGCCTCATGGTGTTTTGTGGTGAACTCTTGTTTCCTTCGTGACATTTTGTGGGACATGTGAGTTATCCGGTCATTCCTACTAAGTAACTCTAAGAATTATTATCCCACAAGCATAAAAATTGTTATTATCATCTGCTATTTAAGAATTTCATTACTGAATATTATATGCCATAATACACATATTACTTATCTTTTAACATAATTTTTTATTTTAATTTACGTTATAAAAATTCAATAAAGAAACTTTTATATAAATTGTTCTGATTCTATTTATGGAGTATTTATATTATATATTTTAATATAATATTTTAACTCTTGTTTTGAATGAATATGAATGGACGTAGTTCTATATTATTTACTTTAAGAAACAATTTTTATTTCTAGAAAGTAATGTAATTTAATATGAAAATTATCTAATTGCATTTGTATTTGGTATGTTTTACAGTACGATTGCTCCCAATTCGTGAATGGCTCAACTTCTACGACACCTGCAATTGAATTTAATACCATCCCACACGATGAAGTTCAAACTTTATCATTGATGGGGCCTCCATATATGCAAGATTACATGGGAATACATGTTTCTGATTGAAATTTCATATAATAGACAGGTTTTCTATTCAAAATACTTCTATGTATTGTAAAATATTACATTTCTTTACGTTCATCCATACCTTTTAATCTAGAATGTAGGTATACATCGAGACTGTTAAGAAGCAGCTGTTTATAATGCAGACGTAGTGTAGAAAACCGTAAATGGTTTGAAATGTGTGGAATGTATATAGAAATATTGTAATTCAATAAACTGAAATTTTTATGCATTGTAATTGGAATAAAATATTATAATAATATTAAAAAATCTATGGACGGAAGTTGATTTAATGAGGGTTTGAAATGATTCATCAATTAGAAGTATTTGATTAAAACTGTATAGTCTTATGTTCAAAGTCAATATATTCTATTTCACTTTGTAATTGTTAAATGTAAAATACAAGTAGTGGTGAATTTGGGAGGAGTAAATCTATCCCACGTTCCCTAAAGATATACATCAAGCATATTTTAATTTATTGTGGCTTCTACTTGCTGGCTTATATTAGAGAATATCATTGTGTTGTGTTATGTGTGATATTGTTTATCACAAGTTGTTTATGGATTACGAAGTTTAATTGGTTGTCCATTTAATTTAGTTTTTATTTTGAGTTAATATTGTTATGATAAACAATGGAATCCAAAAATTAATGATTTATTTGGTTTTGAAAATTAAAATTAAATTTCCGTAAGTTGTAGTAATGCATTTATTCTTTATTTTTATAGATGACCTAGTACTTCACCGTAAATATTTTGGTGTAAATTCGAAAATATTAATAATTTAAAAGACTTTTGAAAACTACAACTTAATGTACGGAAACTACTTCTACGTACATAATATTGTGGAGTGTGGAGTATATTCATGGTAGTTAATTTCCTTCCTTATTTAGCCAAGTGCTGCACTTTATTTGATTAATACTTATGTATTTAGAATTGGTCTTATAAATGAGAAATAAAAGACATGATTACACTAAGGTTCTCACAAATTTTACTTCAAAATTTCAAATATGTTATTATTATACGGCAAGTTAGTAGATAATAGCCAACCAAACATGATCAATTTAAATCTCCCAATATGTTTTCATTAACAATACATGTCAAAGAATAGGTTATTGAAAGTAGAGATGTTATATCTAATAAACTAAAGGCATAAAAATGAATAATGAAACAATAAATAAATAGAAAAGATAGATTGATCGACAAAACGGGCCTTACATAGTTTCGTTGCATGGAATTTATAAGAGCTATGTTATATACTAGTTAAATTTTGAACTATTAGATTAAACAACCATTCTAACAATCCCCCTTTAAAGTGTTTTCTTGAAGATATATTAAGAATGGAATGGTACTGTTATCTAAAATCCACCCCTTAAGGTAATTTTGATACCCTGGATCATTTCTTTAGGATTGAGAGGGCAAAATTGGTTCAAGGAAAAAAACCAGGTTTTAGGGGTACCTTTGGTTCCTCTCTGAGTTCCCCATCCAAGGAAAAAATTCAAGGAGTTAGAGAAAATGGAAAAAATACAACAAAATGGCTTTAGATAGTGTATTGCAGGTAAATAAGAGATTTGTGTCCCAGAAACACAAGTTCACGCTGGACATCTAGGACCCAAAAATCCGAAATGGCCACGAGCAGTTCAAATCGGTAAACTCGAGATGTTTTTGTCTGCGCGTCCATGGGACATCGAGACAGTCGGGACCGAAAATTTGATTTTCTGAAATGGCCGAAAGTAGGAGTCGACAAAGTTGGGTTGAAATGTCCTAGCCGCACATGGGATGTCGAGACGTGTATGTCTATATAATTTTTGTATTTATTTATTACCTGGAATATTTCCTATACATATGTTGATTCATCTTCTTAGATTTTCTTGTGTCATATGAGTTACTTGGCATGTCATATAGTGTTATAGTGTGTTATAAAAGTTACATTTGACCGGCTATTATGGGAATGTAACCCCCCTTCCCATTCTTGGACTCTTGACCACTATTCTCATGGAGGAGTTACACATAACGATCCTATTTGTACACATCACATTGAGATTTTGATTTAGCATCATTATTTTGATTTGTGAGAGTATTGTCATATTTTATTTCTTGTTAGTTTATCTTGGATATCGTGTGATTACTCATGCAACCATTCTTTAACATAGATTTTGATGGGGACTGCGATAGTTTCCAATCTAGTTTATGTCGATGAAGTCGATAATGCAAATAGAAATTTGGTGTCATAACCAAAAATAAAGTAAAGTGTTTTATTTGAAATGTTTGAAATCAATAAGTGTTGTGATGAATCTAGAATTACAAAAACAAAGAAAAATAAGCTATACAATTTAAACTTGACAAGAACGATTCAAATCTCAACTTCATTGATCATAAACATTATATAAGAGTCCTTTAATTATCCAACTATCAATCTAATTAAAAAAAAACTAAATCCTAAATATAATTAAAGCAGAAATTTAACTAAATCTCACTATCCGAGGTAACGAGAGTTTCTATTTTTAGCATTTGACCCTATTTTTAGTATCTTTTACATGCAAGCTTAGATGGGTCTAGAATAAATATCATTTAATATCTACATATCTAATTTAGCCCTCAAACAAATTTCAACTCAATCTAACATCCATGGATAAATATAATTTTAATGTTAAAATCCTTTAAAAATAACAACATAATATTGAAATGCATTTTTACATTCCTCAAATGATGAATTTCAAACTCAATCAGCTTCTACTATCAAAATGTATGGCCTCTATAAGCTAGTCTACCACATCACATTAGATTCATGAATATCCCTCTCTATTTATGTAATTAGGGCCCCTTTACTAATTTAAAATCGAGGTCCGAGATTGTTCAAAATTTGTGATGAAATATCCTTTATTACAATGCTAAACTTTGACCTTGTTGAAATGGATAAGAACCTGATTTTTTCTTATCCATTATTTTAAAGCAAGGATAATGGGAAAATAATAATAAAACATATATATTAATGCAATTTAAGTGAGTGATAATGAAAATTTACATATTACTTCATTATCCGACTAATTGAAAGAGGTTTCGATGCTCTATCAACAATGTAATCTTACTTAAGAGAATGATGGTGGACATTACAAGATCCATGAAATTGTAGGAGCACCATATATGGATTCTTCCTTTTGTATCTCAATATTCCTGTTGTTTTTCATATTATCTATTTTTAACACAGAAATATTCTAGAAAGAAAAGAAGGCTCTGGGGCTCTTATTGGCTTCCTATGATTTTTCGTGTTTTGCATGCCTCCCTTAACTACATGGCCTTAGCCTATCTTGGGGTCCTCCTCGTTCTTATCATAGTGAGTTTCATATTTTTCTCACCGCTTAGGAATTTTTTTCTCTTATAAATGGCCACCACCCCTCCCGGTTCAATTACGTTTGATATTACGATCATCGTTGTCAAGCGCGCAAGGAAGTTTGTCCCAAAATCTACGATGCGGTATGGACTTTGAACCCAATCTGATGTGGTCATTGCTAATGAGTTTTTGGATCATGTGGTGACTTGTTATCATAATCACTATCTTATTTTCTATTTTTGTGTTTGTATCCCTTATGAGATGTATTTGATGAATTGTATGAAAAACCATAGGGAGTCTTTTGGCATCCAAGTTTCTAGTGTTTGGAATCTCACCAAGGCATTTTATCTCTTTACCTTTCATGAGTCCTTGCATGCCCAGATACTTATGACCTTGGCCGCTTGTTAGTATTTAGTAACTACCCTTGTTCTTTCTTTATGGACTCCTTGATTTTAGTCCAATTAACTAGGCATCACTCAAAATCCCTATTTGGATGGATCTCTCCGGCCTTCCTCTTCATCTCTCACCCTTTACTGGACATGATTTTCAAACCCATTGGTAGGGTGTTATTTTTCATGCGTAATCATAGCACCCCTGAATGTCTGCAACTTGATGGGTTGAAACTATCAGTGTGATTGCATAACATGGAGCTTTTCCCAAAGTGTGGGACTTTGAAATTAGGAAAGCTCTCCAGATGAAGGCTGGTTCATATTCCTCTATTTTGATGCACACATACAAATTGTAGAGGATCTACTCTAAAACCTACTCTAACTTGCCAAGGAGATAGGGTTAAGAAGATGCAAGAAAATAAACCTAAACTAACAAAGGTGATGCACCAAAAGGAATGTTAAACACCTGTTTTTCCATTAAACACAAACCATTAAAAATGTAACACAACCACCATGCACAGATAACCATGATTGTAATCAGAGATCAGATAAAGACAATGAACACAAGAGAGGGTTGAGATCATCCACATACTTATTCCTATTGCTACACAAATTTGATACAGTCCATTATAATGGCCAAGAGTCACAAACTTACATTCTGAACTTGAATGTGAGGTTTGAACTCCACAAATCCACTTAAAGACAAGAGAAGAAGGGAGGCCTGAAAAAATTGTCCAATTTTTTTAAAAATGTCCCTCCTTACAATATATAGGAAGAATATGAGGGAAAGGGGAGAGAAAAAATTTTAAATCTTGCTTCAACCACCCTAGAATGCATTGAATTTTCTGCCTGACAATGATGGATGCCACTACAAAACCCATTCTTCCATGTAATTTGCATTTTTGGAGAAGAAAAGAACCCATAAGTTCATTATTGTGCTAGGTGAGAATCTTTGGGACACCCTCTACTAAAATGGTGAACTGTATTTATTCATTTTGAATAACTTAGTCCCACTAATTTTAAGATATCTAATATCGTAGTTGAGTAGCGGAGACACGAGATCTTTCCAAAAGTACTTTCTTGTGCAAATCGAGAGATCTCGGTCAAAAGTTACAAACCATCCAAGGTCGGGGTGTCTTTACATAAAAATGGTGAGTGGTTGGCTCTGTCTTGCTTTGGAGTCCAAAATGCATGTAACCTCCGAAATCCCGAAATTTGGAATTTCAGCCATTTTCATTTTAGAGATTGGGCTACTATTCATCCTTCTTGGGCACGAAAAAACTTTGAAACTCGAAATCTGAAAGTCTAATTTTTGACCTTGGACATTTTAACTTTGGAGTTTGGGTTACCATTCATCTGCGATTTTGCTTGAGAGTTCCAAAAGTATGAAACCTAAATGTTAGAAAGTCCAAAATTTTAGAATTTCAGACAACGAGGGTGTTTTTATGTTTTGGGGTTTGAGAGTTCTAAAACCTCGAAACCCGAAATTTTGAAATTTTGGACTTTCAGACTTCAGAGATTTCAGACTTTTCTCGATCCCTTTTCCGTTCCCAGCTCACCGAGATCCCTGAAACTTGAAATTTTAGACTTTCAGACTTTAGGATTTTAGAATTTTTGGTCATTTTTCCAACTTCGCACTGAGATTCTCTGAAATCCCGAAACTTGAAAGTCTAAAATTTTAGATTTTAGAGATTTGGGTTTTAGAAACCTTTATTTCTTTTTTTTCCAACTTTGGCTGCGAGAACTCTGAAACCCTAAACTTGAAACTCTTAAATTTTGGACTTTCGAGTTTCGGGTTCAAAACTTTATCCTTTCTTTGAGCCCCCAAAATCCGCCTTAGCCCACCTCTAAAGTCCAAAACCCAAAAATGTGATTACCCCACCAAATGATTGGAAGGTGGTTGGTTCAAGAAGCACTCGGGTCAAGGCCTTCTTGAATTTCCACAACCATCTTCTCCTTTTCCATCACCAACCAAGGATGCACCTTTGGTTGGGCAACCTAGTTCTTCGGTTTCAACTCTAACCACAACCACGTAGAGCCAAGAATTACTTACGACTCGAGAGTTCTTGGAATATTACGTCAACCTATCTTCCATTGTGGTGTTTGTGTAGCCCACCTCATGAGGTTACACACGGTTTGTAGGGAGTAAATGGGGCTAAACACCACTCCATTCAATTTGAGCCTAATAATTCAAAACAAATTCTTAATGCCAACAACTTCTCCATTCTCGACTCTAAGGATGATATTCTAAACGGATAGGGGAGTTTGATATGTCTAATTTTTCATGTATTTTATGTCTTGGAATGTTTGGGGTTCAACGGAACCCTCACATAAATTCTCTATCAGGTTAGCTTACTAATTTATTAGCAGTTTAGATGTTCTTATCTTACAAGAAATCAAGATTTATGGTTTTTTGCTTTTGACTACGTTGACGTGTATTGCCCCCGATTTTGTAAACTTTCAAACTCAACACATTGATGGCAATGGTGGTGCTAACATTTCCATCGCATTGAAATTTTCAACATTATTTATTACTTGAGCCACGGCCTAAGTATTCGCGCGGTGTGGGTAATTTTGAATATTAAAGATATGTCTTTTAGTATTTTCAATGTTTATGCTCCTAATGATGGTACCTTTGTGGCTAAGAGTATCGGAAAGATTTTGAGTAGTTTAAGTAATTTTTATGATGGATCAATGATGGTTTTCACATAGGCCTTTCATTTAATGATCACAACATCTGGTGGTCTCCAATTATATCCGAGGGCAAAAGTCTCATTAGCTAAACTCCCGACATGTCAAAGCCATTTCACGCTTTTTTAAAGGAATTCACACTATTCAGGATCTGGTGCACTGCAGGGATTGGATCACGTGGCCTGATCTCAAAGCTAAATTTACTTGAAAGCATTCTGATTTTCCTACAATTTGCAAGATTCAGGCACTTCTTCCAGATGTGATGCTTCACAAACTTGGCCTTCGTCCACCGGCTACCTGGTGGCGCGATTGGCGTTGGAATCATGATATAGCCTTTTTTCATTACAACACTCACACAATTTATCTTCTTCTCTCAGTGTCAATTGCTACTTATTAATAAACTCAATTCTCGTTGGGGTCTCCAGTCACTACCTTCTACCTGGTTCGCAAAATTTCTCGTGCTTGGAACCCCCTCCTCAAACCCAAAGTTAACCATTTTTTGTGGTGCTTAATTTATCAAGGTCTACCTTTAACCGATCAGCTTTGGCATATTGGCATATCTCCCCCATCCTACCCTTTCTGCTCCCAATCGATTCTTTTTGCATTTATTCTGGTTTTTCCCCGTGTAGGCTATACCACGTTTGATTCATTCCTTGTTTCAATCCTATCACCCTGAGTTTTTCTCTTGGTGTTTGACTTTATTTGGGGACTTTATTCCATGGCCTCCTTATATAGCTAATCCATGGCATCTTTTTCGTGCATGCATTTTATTTCATATCTGGAAAGCTTGCAATGCCTTTATTTTCAAACACGATCTTATAGTTATCAACTTTTCTACTAATGACAAGGTGATTATTCTTTCTATTGTGTGTTCATAGATTCAAGCTCAGCCGTCAGGTTGCTCTGAATTCGCACACCTTCGGAGCTATTGGATCACCACGGGGAGTGTGCCTTGCATTATGAGTCGTGTCCTACCGATATGTCATTCTGCCACCTCGAATTTTTTCCCTCAACGACCACCCCTACTATTAACACATGTTAGAGGAGTCACTCGCGTAGAAATAACTGTTCCTCCCCTCGGGATCGCTACCCCCATCTTCCTCTGGATTGGGTTGGAGTTTGTTCTCGAGGGGAATGGCATGCCAGTACTCTTTGGTGGGGCTCTCCACCACCGGCGATGAACACACTTGCAGGATCTCCACCACCTAGGTGGGGTATTATGGTGCCTCTTCGGATGTGGTTTCTGAGCAAGAGGGCTAGAATGTAGATCCGTCATTGGTGAGTCTTCTAGCGGAGCCTTCATCCCTCCCTGGGATGATCCTCCCCCTCCTTATGGTGCGGTGGCAGCATTTGCTTAATGTTTTTGTTTGGTTAGTTATTTCGATTTCCCCTTAGGCGTGCTCTGTATAAGCCTCATGGTGTTTTGTGGTGAACTCTTGTTTCCTTCGTGACATTTTGTGGGACGGTGAGTTATTCGGTCGTTCCTACTATGTAACTCTAAGAATTATTATCCCACAAGCATAAAAATTGTTATTATCATATGCTATTTAAGAATTTCATTACTGAATATTATATGCCATAATATACATATTACTTATCTTTTAACATAATTTTTTATTTTAATTTATGTTATAAAAATTCAATAAAGAAACTTTTTATATAAATTTTTCTGATTCTATTTATGGAGTATTTATATTATATATTTTAACTCTTGTTTTGAATGAATATGAATGGATGTAGTTCTATATTATTTACTTTAAGAAACAATTTTTCACTTCTAGAAAGTAATGTAATTTAATATGAAAATTATTTAATTGCATTTGTATTTGGTATGTTTTACAGTACGATTGCTCCCAATTCGTGAATGGCTCAACTTCTTCGACACCTGCAATTGAATTTAATACCATGCCACACGATGAAGTTCAAACTTTATCATTGATGGGGCCTCCATATATGCAAGATTACATGGGAATACATGTTTCTGATTGAAATTTCATATAATAGACAGGTTTTCTATTCAAAATACTTCTATGTATTGTAAAATATTACATTTCTGTACGTTCATCCATACCTTTTAATCTTGAATGTAGGCATACATAGACTGTTAAGAAGCAGCTGTTTATAATGCAGACGTAGTGTAGAAAACCGTAAATGGTTTGAAATGTGTGGAATGTATATAGAAATATTGTAATTCAATAAACTGAAATTTTTATGCATTGTAATTGGAATAAAATATTATAATAATATTAAAAATCTATGGACGGAAGTTGATTTAATGAGGGTTTGAAATGATTCATCAATTAGAAGTATTTGATTAAAACTGTATAGTCTTATGTTCAAAGTCAATATATTCTATTTCACTTTGTAATTGTTAAATGTAAAATACAAGTAGTGGTGAATTTGGGAGGAGTAAATCTATCCCACGTTCCCTAAAGATATACATCAAGCATATTTTAATTTATTGTGGCTTCTACTTGCTGGCTTATATTAGAGAATATCATTGTGTTGTGTTATGTGTGATATTGTTTATCACAAGTTGTTTATGGATTACGAAGTTTAATTGGTTGTCCATTTAATTTAGTTTTTATTTTGAGTTAATATTGTTATGATAAACAATGGAATCCAAAAATATTAATGATTTATTTGGCTTTTGAAAATTAAAATTAAATTTCCTAAAGTTATAGTAATGCATTTATTCTTTATTTTGTACTATTATTATAGATGACCTAGTACTTCACCGGTGTAAATATTTTGGTATAAATTCGAAAATATTAATAATTTAAAAGACTTTTGAAAACTACAACTTAATGTACCGGAAACTACTTCTACCTACATAATATCCGTGGAGTGTGGAGTATATTGATGGTAGTTAATTTCCTTCCTTATTTAGCCATTCTGCTGCACTTTATTTGATTAATACTTATGTATTTAGAATTGGTCTTATAAATGAGAAATAAAAGACATGATTACACTAAGGTTCTCACAAATTTTGCTTCAAAATTTCAAATATGTTATTATTATACGGCAAGTTAGTAGACAATAGCCAACCAAACATGATCAATTTAAATCTCCCAATATATTTTCATTAACAATACATGTCAAAGAATAGGTTATTGAAAGTAGAGATGTTATATCTAATAAACTAAAGGCATAAAAATGAATAATGAAACAATAAATAAATAGAAAAGATAGATTGATCAAAAAAAGGGGCCTTTATAAAAGCTATGTTATATACTAGTTAAATTTTGAACTATTAGATTAAACAACCATTCTAACAATCCCCTTTTAAAGTGTTTTCTTCAATATATATTAAGAATGGAATGGTGTTGTTATCCAAAATCCACCCCTCAAGGTAATTTTGATAACCTGCATCATTTCTTTAGGATTGAGCGGGCAAAATTGGTTCAAAAAAAAAACCGGGTTTTAGGGGTACCTTTGGTTCCTCTCGATTTCCCCATCCAGGAAAAATTCAAGGAGTTAGACAAAATGGAAAAAATCCAACAAAATGGCTTTAGATAGTGTATTGTAGGTAAATCGAGATTTGTGTCCCAAACAACACAAGTTCACGTTGGACATCTAGGACCCAAAAAGCTGAAAATGGCCACAGAGCAGTTCAAATCGGTAAAATCGGATGTTTTTGTCGTGCGCGGTCCATGGGACATCGGGACAGTCGGGACCCGAAAATTTGATTTTCCTGAAATGGCGAAAGTAGGAGTCGATAAAGTTGGGTTGAAATGTCCTAGGCCGCACATGGGATGTCGAGACGCGTAGGACCCACATGGCCGAAGTCACCGATTTGCAAGTGGGTCAAGTGACATGCGAAGGAAGGCGTGGTCAATGGACCGATCCAACGATGGGATATATGGGACGTCTAAACGTGAAATTTCCGCACGAAGAGGGAATAGGTAGAAACGGAGAAGGGATGCCCAAACGGTCCAGGTACGCGCGGGACATGATTTCCCCAAAACTCGACTTGCTCGATTTGTAAAGCAGGTCAAGAGGCTTGCGGGTGGATTGGAATTTTTTGTTTGGGACAACCGGGACACGAGGACCCGAAATAGCTGACATGCCCGCATGCAAAGGAAAATAGTGCAAATCAGATCCTGAACTTCCAACGGCCATAAATTTTGACCTCGAGCTCTAATTTTCATGAAATGAGGGTAGCATATGAAAATAAATGAAACATCCTTAGCTCCAATAAATTTAGACTCCCATTCCTGTTAAATGACAAAAATGCGTAGGAGACCCAAAATAGTTACCCGAAGTCAGAAGGCCATAAATTTTGCATTTCTCAAAGAAAACACACAAATTTGTTACCATTGGAATTGTGGTTCCAATCTTGAAGCATAAAAATAAATAAATCTAGAATTTGAAGAGGAATAGATGGTGATTTTGTAGAAAACGTGCCCAGCTAAGAACAATGCTTTTATTTGGTAGTTGGGATGCATTCAATGAAGCATGTGCTGACATTTCTCACTGCTGCAAGTTATGGGACAATATGGGGAGCCATTTGCAAGAAACAAAACATCATTTCACTCCATTTACTACCTTTTGCAAGTTGTTGAAGGACATATTTTGGTATTTTCATTTTCCTCTCTCTCTCTCTCTCTCTCTCTCCTTTTAGAATGCTATAAATTAGAGTGTTGGGCTCATTGTAAAGGGAGATAGTTTTGGAGTAGAAAAAATCTATGTCAAATTTGTTTTGTGAAGCCAATGTGTTGCGAAATCCCTTGTAGTAGACTTCTTACATGGTGATCTAGGCCCTTATTCTATAATAGGTTGAACTGTGCATATCAATGATAGCAATAGATACAAGTTTGTGGATTTCTCTTCCCTTGTTGTGTTTGTTTGAATTCCTCTTGCCCCTTTAATCTCATTGCATATATATTTTCTACCTTATTCTCTGCATGGATTCATTATCATTGTGTATGTATGAAATGTTGTTATGAATGCATTTGCTAAATGTGGAGAACTATTATCACCCTTTCTAGTATGCATTTTTCTTCTACTTTTCACACATTGGAAGAAAATTCTCACTCTCTTTTTCTGGTGTATCACCGCTTTAGTTTAGGATTTGTTTTCATGCACTCTCTCTCCTTGGTTCCTTGGAAAGTTAGATTAGGATTAGATAGTTTTTCCTGCATTAGAGTAGATTGTGGCAGGTAGTTTAGGAGCAAGAACCAACTTTCTCTAAAGGTCTATCTCAAGTAGCAAGTTCCACAACTTTGAGATAGTACCCATGTTGTCTAATCACATTGTGAGCTCAAGCACACACACTTGTGTAAACTTGAGGGTGCTTGTGATTCGGTGATAATATGTACTCAATGGTAACTTATACCTTCATGTCAATATTGGTGAAGAATGTAACATTATATTGATTCTTCGCCATCATCATCTTGAGTGTACAATAATAATTGTAAAAGAAAAACATGGAATCTTATTTCAGCTAAGGACTATCGCATTTTCTTTTGGAGAAGAGGTTTGCATAGTATTTCCTTGAATAAGGATCTCATGGTCTTTGTTTGAGACTTCATCACCATCTCAATTAGTCATATGATATAATGGATTATTTCTAAGAAGGCTCCAAGCACTTTGAATCGGTGTTATTCCAACCACATAATATGTTGGAAGGTCTGTATATGTTCTTAAAATGTGTCTCATTTTTAAGGTGAGACCATAATAGTGTGTACCGTTTATTGGCATTAGGAGGCTATATACACCATCATTTAATCAACATTAAGATATTATTTTTTTAAATTATTACAAACATATTTGTTATATTTTTATATATAAAAAAGAGAATTAATGATTTTTAATAAAACATTAAATTTTAGTTTTTATTTTCAAAGATCAATCTATTAGTCAATTTTAAAATATATATTGGCAATATAGCAAGACACAATATTAGTTGTTAGAGTATCTTGTTAGGATATTAATATAATGCATGATTTATATCCCACAAGGTCTAGTAATGGTAAAGGCTCTAGATTATGATCTTTATGTGTTGTGTGAGAATGCAAAAGTAATATTGCATAAACTATAAATAATAGAAACTAATATAATTAGAAGAGGAATTTATATTTAAAAATGCATGACATACTCTTAATAAATATGTATATTGGGACATACATGGAATATTTCAAAGAGATGTATTCTTTTATGTAATAATGTTGAGAAATTTATTTGGTTGCATGGAATACACTCACTATAAAAATTGAACCAAAAGTATGTCATTGGTTATAGTAGGGAACTCATAGGTTTGTATATTAAACCTCAAATATACCCTAGAGCTTGATTTTCATGACCTTGTTTTTTAAAAATATTAGAAGTTAACAAGACATTTACATCATTAAAAATTAGTTACTCAATATCAAGATCATCGTTTTAACCTCATGTTTGTGTGGTGTACCTATTTTGGTTGCAATTGCATATGTAATAGGTCATCTCAATGAATGAAATTTTCTTTTGTTGTGGTTATTAGAATAATGTTGAATACTATTATTAAGTTCTTCATCATTAGCTCTATTTTATCTAGCATTGGTCATCTCTTCATTATTTTCCAATCATCGGTAATTATATTTGCATCTATAAGATTTGTGAGAAGATGTCAAATGTTTTTTCAGTATTAAATTTCTCCTTGTAACTACCTTATCCAAAGTAAATACTCTTTTGATTTATTCTCATGATAGTTATTCACATATATTACTATCATACGATGTTTTATTAATAACGAGAGGAAACCATTTAAATTATCCTACCAAAATCATAGAAATAGCTCTAAAAATCACATCTTATTATTTAGTAAATGCTTGAAAATGTGAAGAGTCTATTTCTTTCATAATTTTGTTATGAAACTCATCTTATCAAGTAATATATATGTTATGTGACATATTTGTTCTTAGAAAATTTTAATTATTGTTCTTTCTAACTATTCACAATCTATGACATGGATTCTTAGTTGTGAATTTGTCTTTAAAGGACTGATATTGAATGTTTTTAGTCTTATTGGTGTAAGTAATATAATCATGTATTTCTCTTTCAATGTTGTTTTTATAAGTGATTAATGAATGATACCAATTGCGATTGATTTTCTCGCTCATATTATTCCCTTAATTATTAATCATAATGGAAAACAAATTTGAATTGAAATATAGCGTGTCATTATATTAAGTGATAATTTTTGTGTAGAATCCAATGTTCCATTATTAATAGTTGAACCAATTAATCATGTATGTCAATACATTTCATCTGGATAAAGCTACATCATTCCTAGGAAGGGATGTGCCAACAAGGGTTATTACCATTATTGTCAATGTGCCCACTGACCATATTTCCACATATAGTAGAAAGAGAGTGGTGGATCGGGTCCTAAAAATGATAATCAACTAAAGTCTTGTCACCAATCCAAAATTCATTCTGAATGTCAATGCTCACACCATTCCTCGAGTTCCATTTAGTACCCTCTTTCACCAAATGTTTACTACTGATGATAGAGTTCCAAATTGCATAGACTCTCAAAATATCTGAAGATAGAAAGTCCTCCAAAGGAAGTAGGTATTTAGAAACTAGTAGTTGCACCCAAGAAGTGCACTCATTAGTAGCAATAACCTAGTCGAGATTAGCCTACATGGCATCATTCATCTCTGACACTATTCTTAGCCCAACCCCTACGGATAGTGTTTACAAGGTGCATTTCAAGAAACTAGGTGAATTATTTTATGCTCTTAGATCTAGAACATAAAAATTTATTATGAATTTGTTCTATATGGGAGGAAACTGCAGAGGGAATCTTAAGAATCACCATAAAATATATTGGAAGGATTTGAAGAGTAGTCTTGACAAGCTATGAACTTACTGTTTGGCTACTCGGAGAGAGAACCCTTCCAAGCCATAAGTTCTTATGAACTCTCTCTATAATTTCATACCAAAGTATTTTTAGTCTGTCTACCTTTAACTAGAGGAATTCCCAAGTAGGAGGATGGGAGATCGATGATGCTGCATCCAAGTATAGCCACAATCTTTTTTTTTCCTACTAGGAGGTGTATTAATGAAAACAACACTACTTTTGGAAAAGTTTAAAATTTTGTGAAGATGATTAATAACAGAATTTTATTTTTTTAAATTTCTATCTTCAACAACCAAGGATACCCAAAAAAGGAGAGTATCATAAAAAAATTGACTATGTGTAGCTTTCAAAACCAATGGAAGTGATTTAAACGAGACATGGTAGCAGCAATATTAATAGCCCCAGGGGCCCTAATTAAAGTATCATCCATGAGGATCAAGAGAAAAGGTTTGAGAGGATCCCTTTATATAATACCATTGCATTAGAAAAGTACCTAGTAGGAATACCATTCACGAAAATAAAGAAGTGTGTTGATGAGATGCATCTATGAATCTAATTGCACCATTTGTCACATAAACTGAATTTGTAGAGCATTTTGAAAAGAAAGGACCAACTGAATCGATCAAAAGATTTATACATGTCTAACTCAATAATCATCCTTGCTGATTAAGAGTGATGATTTATATGAATAACTCCATGGACATAAATAAATTCTCTTTGGATCATATGAACCCCAATGAAACCATTCTATTGCTCATAAATTAGACTATCCATAAAGGTTTCAACCTAGTAGCAAACATCTTAGTAATGATTTTGTAGGAAGTATTGCAAAGGCTAATAGGTCGGAAATTTCAAATCGATTTGGAAAAAAATCTTTTGGAGCTAAGGCTAAAACATTATTATTCCATTTTTTCAAGGTGAGTCATTATAATGAAACACATTAACTTCTTCCAGTAAGTCAATTTTTATAATGTTCCAAAAGGATTGAAAAAAAATTGCAGGGAAGCCGTCGAGTACTTGGAGATTTGTCACCTTTCATAGCAAAGACAACTTTATGAACTTCTTCAACTGAAAAAGGCTTAGTTATCTTTTCATTAATTTCATCTGAAATCAACTTTGGGATGTGTTAGAGCATTTATGAAATATCCTCCTTGTTAGTGGGACCTTCCTCCTTGAGAAGGTTAGAATAAAAGTTAACCAATTCCACTAAAATGGCATCCTCAAAATTCAAATGCTTCCCATCATAGTTAAGATCTCTTTAATCTTATCCTTATTCTTATTTTTGGTGGCGATGGCTTGAAAAAGTTGGTGTTGCAATCTCCTTATTGAAGCCAAAGAGCAATGGCTCTTTTTCACCATTAAATTTTATCTTCAAAAAGAATATTATGAAATTCACTCAGAAGTGACAATTCTTATTGGTGAAAATAAGGAGTTTTTCCAACTAATTCATTATTGGTTGTGACTTCAACTATCCTCAAGGAAAGTTAATATTTCCTCTCTCTTATGTCTCGAAAGGTTTTGATCTTCCAAAGTTTTAGTTTTTTTATGAAACTAAATTTCTTCGTGAATATATACATAGCTAAGCATTGTATTTCAACCTTCCACCAATCCTCAATGAACATATCCATATTATAGTTTTCTAACTAGGACAATTCAAATCTGAAAGAGGGGTTCTTAGAATTTTGAAATTTTGTTGCACTCAAAAGAAAGGGACTGTGATTAGAAGTAGCTTTTAGGAGGGCCATCAAATAAAAGTCACTAAAGTTGAGATCCAATACCTCTTTTTGTAACACCCACATTTTACACACATGAATACAAAACTAAAAATACCGGAATAAGTTTTGAGACTTACATTTTAGTATACACGACACTATAGGATATCATGTAGGACAACGCGCACAACACAAGATATGTTTGCACATACAATAACCCATATGGGTAACATGAACCACGTGATGCACAATGAGGTCACATTTTTTTAATGACAATGTACAACATATGATTCAACTATAGGATACACTTATAGATAGGGTCTTCCCACAACACAATATTTTAGGATTACACATTTATTACAATCATGTTTCAATCCTTAACTTAATTCCTTGAAAGGTTCATAATGCGTGAATCATACTTTTATTTTCCTTTATTGTTATATTTCATTTATACAATTTAAAATTTGACTTACGGTGTATCTCATTAAATAAGGATCATCTACAACATTTCAATTACTTGTTTATTTTGTTCATTTGTTAATAGGATATTTATTTACACATAAGGTTATTTACATACACACAAAAATACTAGGTATTATCCCTTGGAATTACTCCTAAGGCATGCATATTGAACTTACTTCATAACTCCATTATGCAACACAACAAGTACGATTCCAAAGGAGTAAAGGTTTGTATCTTTTCTCAAGGATTTAGGGTCAAGTTTCTTTCCTTCATTTATAAATTGATAATTGGATTAGTACACAATAAGTATTATAGGAAATAGGTTCTTCATCCATAGTGAGAGGGTTTAATCACATTACAAGGAAGATCATGTTTCCCTTTCTTGTGGAATAACATCCCACGATTACACTTCCCAAGGCCAAGCATCAATTATAATTTTACTATAGTTATGCTACAACGTTTTTTAAAGAATTTTAAGGCTCTAAACATGGCAACATACTTCATTATTTTCTTGTTTCTAAATTAGATTTCTTGATTTTCATTCTATGTTTGAGTTAAGAGGTTTTATTTCTCCCTAACTAGGTTCATATACCTTTTGTTATGAATTCTATAACTTGTTTGCTACTAGGGGCATTTGTATCCTTATGAGACTACTAATCCTTTTCGTAGGGCATTTATCTCTAGGAACATGATCATAGTTTCACATCATACGTCCATTACATAATAGGACAAGTGGGAGAGAAAGATAGAGTAGTCCATCTTTCAAAAGGGTTAAGGTTCACATTAGAGTTTACAAAACATGTATCCCTTTTCTCACCACAAGTTGGTTTAGACACATTATACGAGAGATCTAAATTTTCACCTTTTTCTAAGAACATCATCTTACGGTTTACTTTTCACCAACTAATCATAAATTAAAATGTTGTTATTTTTCACTAGTAACTCTTAGTATTGAACCATAGAAACCAAACGAAATTTGAGATTTTGTATTGAGTTCATTTTTATCCCAACCCCTAAAGGTGACTTTAAGGTTAGATGGTGATCTTTCTGCTACTCAACACGTGTGTCGGCCCAAGAGGGTTTTACACTATGTTGACCATATTCTTCTTAATCGTAAGGTTCGTAATGATGTCGCTTAAGCATACAATATGTGGCAATATAAACTCAAACTTGTGATTTTATTTACTTAAGCTAGAAGGTACCATCGAGTGTAAAGATATAGGTTCATTCTAAGGTTTTAGTTTTCTATATTGAAAGAAATCACACAGGAAGGGTAGTTGTACATGAATTTTATACTAAGGTTGATTTTTTCATTTAGATCTCTTTATTAATTTTTCAAGGTAAGAAACACAACACACTAATTATTTAATCATCAATTGGACACTAAAATTGCACTATAAGCTATTAAATTCAATCCATTTGACACATATATCTAACATTTAACAATACAAAATTTGGGGATCAAAATAACACCCATGTTTAGATGAACATTTCCCTTAAACACTAGCATCTTAAAAATGTTACAAAACTTCACTAATAAACCTTTCAATACTTTGAAAAATGTTGAAATATCCTCTATAATTTCATTTAACATATATATCCAACCCCCTTTTTACCATATGTAAATTTGAATCAAAATAACACCTATAGTTAAATGCACAATTCCCCAAAGCACCCTAAAACTAGCATCTCATTCATATTACCAAATTTCAAGAATGAGTCTTTACTTGTAACATAGCAATACACACACACACACACACATATATACACTATTTTCCCAAAAGTCAAATTTCACACGTCAAGTGATAAGATAGAGTTTCAACCAGTTATTTATAAGTGTTCATAAGTTTTCCATGATAGTTCACTAACTTAACTAGGGTCCTACAACTTTTGTTTAGATTTTTGTGTTAGTTGTAAAAATGCCCAATTTTTTCTAGAGGCTAAGAAAGTGCATTTAAAAATGATCTTCTGATAAGAAAATTCACGATGGGAGAATTCCTATGTGTCCACCTATATACCAAGAATCCACTAGGATTGATAGCTTCCGTAATCGGCGTACGGTGTACAATTGGCGAATGGTTTTTGGAGTCACCGGTCATAATCGGTCAAGTTTGACCTGGTCAAATAATGACTAATGGCCTATGAAATCCCTTTGCCAAAATAACCAGGATGGGATTTTCTAGAATCCCGAAGGTTCCAGAAATTTTATAGTAAAAATACTAGAGGTTTGTGAAGGCAGATAAGCCTTTCATTTTTCAAAGCATCAAAATGGAGAGCCGATACAAAACAAACTTTTCAATTTTTTGATGCCCTCTAAAACAACCCACTTGAGACCCAAGGACAACCTAGGATTAGTTAGGAGAACTATGGAATATTTTTTTGTTTAAAAGAGTCTACATCTAGGTTACAAAACATTAGTTTCCACTAACAAGTTCCAGATCAATTCTAATCCACTAGAATATTATTTTCTATTATTAACAATTATTAGAGGTCACAAGGTCCAAAATTTAGGGTTAGAAAGTTCAATTAGGGTCAGAGGGTAATTCCTCACCATACCCACTCTCTAACAGATTAAAGATTCAACCTACTTTTTTTCTCAAAATTAACACATTCAAAAAATCCATAAATCATTCCCATTGGATAGGAAATTTCCTCACCTTTCCAATGATATAAAGAAGTCCTCCTAACTCCTCATATTTCTCAAGTTATGGGCCGACGGGCCTTGGGGTGAAAATTTTCCCCAAGAGCAGGCCTGTGGGCCCAGGGGAGAAAATTTACCCTAGGGGCGGGTCTACGGGCTGCGGGGAGAAATTTTTCCTGGAGGAGAAGTTGGGTCAGCGAGGGCCATGGGAGAGATTTTGGAAATTTCCGCATGGGGCAAAAATCCACCTTTGCACCCACGCTCCCGCAAGTCCGCAAGAGACAAGTGTTGCCTCCTAAGCCAACGCGGGGAAAGCAGGGCAGCGGGATAAAATATTTTTAACACCCTAAAGGGAAAATAGGGTAAAATGCACCCGCACCTCCGACACCTCGCGATGCCATGTGACAGACTTTCGATTGGCTGCGGTAGGCGAGGAGATGGGGAAACTTGAGAAAATTTCCCATAATTTTCTGAAAACAAAAAGGAAAAAAGAACCCACTCCTCTCACCGATACCTTGCGATGCCATGTGGCAGCTCCTGATTGGATGTGTACGTGAGGAAAATTTAGAAAATTTTCCCAAATTTTTTTTTGAAGTGCTAAATTAAAAAGGATCCGCCCCTCCGTCGATGCCTTGTGGTGCCACGTGGCGATATCTATTTGGTTGTGGGTTTCAGGGAGGTGTGGATAATTTGGAAAAATTTTCCAAATTTTTTCCGAAGTGCTAAGGGAAAATTTGAGCCAGCGAGGCGCACGAGAAATTTTACGAATTTTTTTTTTTTCACACCAAGTGAAGAAAAACTTTAGAAAGCCATAACTTTTGATAGAGAGCTTAGTTTTGGTAAAACGAGGATTTTTGGAAAGCTCTCGATGTCCTCTTTGCATAAGATTCATTAAATTTTTGTTTTGATAAAATTTAAGGATTCAATTTCATGAAAATGTTCTGCAGGATTTTACAGTGTGAACTGGTAAATTTTAACTTATAAAATTTTGTTCAAATTTTTCATTCTTTCTCCTTCAACATGTCAAACAGACATGGAGGTTTCCATTAGGAAGGTGATAGGATAGATTGCAAGTGTAAAATTGTTGGATTGATTTGCATTTCAAAATTTACATCTATTGACAACAAAACGACTGAAAGAGGGTTGAGCCCATTTTTGCTAAGTTTTCTAAGAATTTCCTTAAGTATTTTTGTCCAATTGGATTCGTTTAGGGCATACTACTTCAATTTAATCATTTAGTTTGTTATTTCATTGTTGCAGGTTCGAACTGTGCATTTTTGGATAGAGTATTTTCCAGTTTGAAAATACAAAACAAAGATCAAATTTTAAAGGATCTATTCACCATTTTCATCTTCCAAGTATTAGGATTCATTCCCATTTTAATATAAAACATTTAATCGATTCAATTCAACTATTCAAAAGCTAGAATACATCTCTGATTTCCAATTTTCACATATTTCAAAGACAGTATTACACTTCCTTCATACGCATTTCTTTCTTTCAAACAGATATTTCAATTACCTTTAAAAGATCATATTTGATACCACAATGTAATTTGAGAAAGGTAGTACATCATTTATTGATTTCAAAATGCAACTTTACAAAATACGTATCCTTCTTTCACATTCTTTCCAACAAAACAGAAAACAAAGTATAACTCTTTTACATTTCAAATTTCAACTTTCATTGTCAATAAAAAGTATCTTTCCATTAAAAATAATATACATATCTTCTACTTCAAAGTGGGAAAGGGGCTACATAATATTTAATTTCATAAGGGACTTGTCAAAACCTGTCTTTTTCTTAGCTCTAGAATAGTAACATGCATATTTCTCATTCTTCCAAATTGTGATCACAACAAGAGTAGGGGAAAGGAAATGCTCTCCACCCAACCAAGACATCCAATGAAGAAGAGAAGCCATGCCTCTTCATTCTCTCCCAATCCCCAACCATAGTGCAATAAAATATGTGATCCAACTCATGGCAACAACAAGCTTCCACAAACACACAAGCAAAATTTTAACACAAAAAAAAAGTCCAAAACTAAATGTAGTTTACAACTACATTAAATCATGACAAACATTACTGAGGCTTCATCAACAAGCCAAAGGAGCAAGAAACTATGGGGGATGATTCTTATGCCTCCCAAAAGGGAAATGAGTATCACCACCTGAATTACAAACCGCCAAAATATAATATATCAAAACCACAAATTCCTTATGCCTCCCCAAGTACCCCTTATTCCTCACATTTCCTTATGCCTCCCCAACCTCTTATGGCACCCCATAATGAGTAAATAAATGCAAGATATTTCTTTGTAAGGTGGAACCCAAATCCCAACTCCCTCCTCCCTTATACCTCCCTAAAACACACTTGTGCCTCCCACAAAATAAACCCCATAGTCTTCTCCTACACACCGTCCCTAGGCCATCTACCCAATAGCCCACAAACATGCCAAAACATTCACACATTAACATTTTCATAAACAAAAAAGAAGCATTTCAAGAGCCAAGCTCCTACCTCTCCATGATGGAGTTGTTCCAAGTTCCAAAACAACAAGCTTTATCCCAATGCAAACAATCTAAATCAGCCAAGCACAAGCATGTAACAATCTTCGAAAACTTCTTCAAAGCAAGAGCTCTAAAATAGCAAAAGAATTCACCCAAGAATGAAGTCTCCAAGGTGAAGTAACCCAAAACAAGGCAAGGAATTCAAATTTTATAGAAGAGGGAAGGGAAGAGGATGAGGTGGATCCATGTAGGATGTCACATCACACATCCTCATCCCCAACCTCAAAAGTCAACTTCATTTTCCAATGCATAATAAATAGGTGGGTGAATAATATGACAGTTTACTTACACACTCAAATCCAACCCACACCCCAAAGGACTGAAATTAAATCATGTAAGAAAAGTGCAATTAAAACCTACAATTTTCCTTCTCAAAAAGCATTAAAAAGTCTAATATCAACTCTCCAACCATAGGTATGGTTGGTAATTAAATTTAAGAGGTATGGGACAAGTTTAACTTGTCCCACAAGCCTCCAAAATCAACCTCCAAGGACAATTTCGAATTTCCAAGAAGGTGGAGTGTTTCACACTCAAAAGTTAACTTACACATCACTTACACATCTCTTACACCACTTACACATTACTTATAACACTTTAAATCATGGCCAACAACTCTCATTAATTACCTTCTTATGACATATTTGATTTATTTATTTTAACAATATGATTACTCACAATATTTACACACCATATAATAATTAATGAAAGGGTAAAAGCACCACAAAATAAACACATGTAAACATAAACAAAAGGGACCAAATAAAAGAAATACATAAAACCCCTTGGTCACATTTAAAGGTGATCCCTCCCATGGGAATCCCTAACACACACACAAACACACACAAACAAATACTAGTTGCCATGGTGACCTTGTTGAATTCATCTAGAATTCTAATGTGGTTGGTCTCCAATCCCCCGATGTTTGTTGTGATATTTTAACCTATAAAACACAAATACCTCCTTCGGCCTCGTGGCCATATCAGAACATCCAAAATAATATAAATATAATTCCCAAAATCATCTAGATATATGAATCACAACAACATCAAAGCAATCTAACAATATCATTTACAGTTTTATCAACAACTATATCATCATCCAATAATTTCCATTTCTAGGTCTACTCACAATATCCAAATATCACAAGTCCGAACAACATCCATAATATAACCATGTCAAATAGTATATCATCATCAACATATAAAATGTCTCTAATAATCATCATGCATCATAACTGAATCAAGTCAACAATAATCCATGATCTAACATCTAACATCATACTATAATAAAGTCCATAATCATGTCCATAATATAATCAACAATATAGTGATTAGTAATAAAAAAGGTGTAAAAGGGAAGTGGGCACTACAAGTTTTAACTTCCAAAAAGTGCGAAATGCGGTAACAGGGATCCTTGAGGAGTGGTGAAGAGAGCGCAAATGGTAAGACAAGGTCAAGCTAATACTTGACGTAACTCTCTACACAACAAGGAACACATACGATGCTTGACATCTCTTTTACAACGATTAGAGTGTTGTTTTGCAAGTCTCTAGAAATTACATTTTTTCTAACTTTGCAAGGTAGACAGAAATATTTAGTTTAGCTAACTGATTTAGATTTTTCCAAAACCAATGGACACAAGCACTAAGTTTTGACACCCTAGGTTTAGCACTACATGGGGTTGTGGTTGCGACATGATTGAGGTTCAAATTGTTATTTGGTAGAAAAATCACGATGTGTTGTTTTATTGATTGGACTAGCCGTCTAGTTAAAATATCCAAATTTTTGAGTATATAATAGTTTAATATTTTTATTTTATTACAAATTAATAACCGAATCATATGAAAAATTATAAGACATAAAGGTACAAAGACCATGCTGGAAATACTAGTGTCCCTAGGGTAAGAGGTGCTCCAGGTGGGTTTTCCCGTATTCCATAAAGCTCCAAATCTCTCTTAACATTCCTTCAAACATGTTGTGTGTGCCCACAACCCTCTCTATACCTTTCAAGACAAAATCCATGGCCACATATACGCTAACCCTCTAAGCACAAAGAGCTCCAAAACACCAACTAACTTCTCATAAAATCAACCATCTCATGTGGTGTATTTGTCATGTTTTGTAACTATCAAAACCTTTAAATCCTTCTCACTTATTTCATATTTTGAAACCATTATGTCACTAAAAACACAACTGATAATTTCTCTAGATGAAAGACTCACCAAATGGGCATGATCTTCATAATATAACCTGTCCCTTTAGAAGTTAAGATAATATAGGTGCTTAATTTAAGAGGAGAAATGGATGCATAACATGAAATACAGAGAATATCGATGTTTTGTTAGATTATACTCTTAAATCTTCCATCATATAGTAGCTCCTACAAACATCAAATCTTTCTTACTTGTACAAGCTATGATTGCAGTTCATTCCTTAATATCTGGAGCTATGAGTGAATTGATTTTGTACAACTCACTAGAAATTTAAAGACCATCCACATTTTTAGAGGAAAACAACCATTGCAGTTCCCTCCACTCTTGCGAGAAAAATGTCAAGGGATAGAAACATCCCAAGGAAAGAAAATCAAGCTACATCAAGAAGGTGCTATGTCTTTTCACATGCCCATTGAATAGACATTAAACCACCCATTTCTTCATTTAGATGTTGTAAAATAACATTGTAGAAAACATTTATGCAATAAAAAAACTATATAGGAGAGTTGAGTTCGAATGTGCTCTATATTGCCATGCCATGACCCTTAACCAAACATAAAATATCTTATTTCTTCTTTGGTTTTACTAGATGTCCATACCCTATTCTAGAGCTTGCAATTTTGGCACGAGTTGGGAGGATGCAAAAAATGTAAACCGATTAGGCTAGAGACTTATTTGTTGCATAGGAGAAACAATGTGATTGTCTTGTGAGGAAACCCATGTCTTATGAATTTCCATCGCTGCAACTATCAAAATATTGCTAAATGTTTTCAACGTGAACCTAGAATTCAGCTTGGTTAATACCTCCATATGTTAATAAAGTTGTTGTATTATTATACAAGGGATGTGACAGTCTTAAGGGGCCGTGAGGATGCCCATGTGCTTCCATAATCCTATCGTCAACCCCCTGCCACACTCTAGAATCATTTTAATTTTCTACCAATGACTTGCCTAGAAGCCTCACATCATCCTCTCCAATCACCCCCGTGTGAGCATTGAAACCTTACTTTAGTATTATTTATTTTTATTTATTTACAAAATACGCATTCAATTCTTTCAATTATTTTACTATTATATATATTTCATACGTAATTATTATTATGATTATTAGTATTATTATTATTGAGATCAAATTTTAATACAAATTACCTGCTTCAAGATCGCCACCGATGTCAAGCCTCACACCTTCATTTTGAGCTTCTACTTATTTCTTTCTTTCTTTATATAATTTTATTTTTCTATATCACTTGTGGAAAACGTCCGGTGAAAATTGGGGCCTTACACTTTTGTTCTTCTACAAGTATGTTTACATTTGGATGTCATCTAGGGACTTAAAAATGGTATTTGAAAGAGTATAAGAGTGTGTTCTTTAGTCATGATCATATTGTCTGTTGTTATAATCCCACATAGCTATTATCGAAAGGATGCAACTTGTTCTTTCTACCAATGTCATTATTCAAGGACTCGGGAGTAGGATTTATTAGGTGATGGGTGGGCGAGACAACGAAGAAAAAAAGATGCGAAGTGATTCAACACAAGGAAGAAATAGATTTTATTGCGTACTTGCCAAGAACAACTACAATCACCTCTTTTTATAGAGGTTTTAGAAATTTACTGAAATCCCTATTTTTCATGTTTCTTTTGTGACAAAAAATCTAGAAGCATGCATAAGAATGTGGACATTGAATTAAGAAATTAATGCATTCAATGGTGAGGTGCAATTGATGGTGAGTTTAATGTAGGCAAGTAGATGGTAGAAATTATTTTTTTAACACTCCCCCTAATTTCTACTATCAATAAATAATTACATCAATATTTACAATGCCCAAAATTTCTCTCAAATACTCAAATTGTTCTTGTGCTAATGCCTTTGTGAATATGTCTACAAGTTTCTCCTTTGATCTATAATGTTGTAGGACGAGTTCTCCATTATTGACCAATTCTCAAATGAAGTGATATCTAGTTTTAATGTGCTTTGTCCTCTTGTGAAAAACATGATTCTTTGATAGTGCAATGGTGGACTTGTTTTCACAATAGATTGTAGTAGGCTCCTCTTTCTCATGCATTAGATCCTTCAAGATTATTCGCATCCAAACTGCTTGACATGTTGTTGATGTACCTGCTACATACTCGCTTCATTGATGAGATTGTCACTATTGGTTTTTTATTTGATTCCCATGCTATAATACCTATTCCAAGATGAAATTCATATCTAGATGTGTTCTTTCTATCATCTATACTTCCTACAAAGTCACTATCTATATATCTAATCAACAAAAAAGCATTCACAGAGAGAATACATTAGGCCATAATTTGTAGTACTCTGCAATATGTCTTAATAACATTTTTCCTTCTTGCCAATGTGAGTTCTTTGGTGAATCCATGAATCTTGAAATCAAACTAACTCCATACATTATATCCAGCCTAGTTTCTGTAAGATAAATCAAACTACCTACAAATTTTTTGAATATAGTTTAATCAAAATCTATCGTATTATCTTCTCTACTTAGTTTTTGCCTACTTTTACCACAAGTGTAGAGACTGGACTTTCGTAATTTATCGTTCTAAACCTTCTAATACTTGTTATTCATATGTACTTTGACAAATGAAAATCCCATTATCATTTTATATGACTTCAATACGAAGAAAATATTTCATCAATCCCAAATTTTTCATCTCAAATTATTTTGTCATTGTAGATTTAAACATGTTTATAGAAAGATTTCCTGTAAATATCAAATCATCAACATACAACCATACAATTAAAATTTGACCTTAGTCATTGACTTTAGTGTATAGTCTATGCTTATTAGCACTTCTTCTTAATCCATTCTTTATCATATATGAATATATCCTATTGTACCATGCTCTTGGTGCTTTTTAATCCATAAAGTGTCATCTTCAACCTGTAAATGTTGTCTTCATATGCTTTTACTTCATATTCTTATGGTTGCTCCACATAAACTTCTTCTTCTAAATAAACATTCAACAAAGCTAATTTAACATGCATTTGAGAAACCTTCCATTTTTTTGTTGAGCTACAATTTCTAGTACCAATATAACAATATCAAGTATTTCTACAAGAGAAAATGTTTCATTGTAATCAATTCCATATTCTTGTGCAAATCCCTTAGCTACTAATCTTGCCTTATATTTTTCAACTTCTCCATTTGCCTTATATTTAGTTTTATAAATCCATTTCACACCTATGCATTCTTTATCCTTAGGTAAATCAACTAGATCCCATGTTTAATTTTTCTCAATAGATTCTATTTCATCATTCATTGCATTAATTTAATGTTCTTCCTTAATTACATCTTAAAAATATATAGGATCTTGGGAAAATAAAGAAAAATTAGATTGCAAATCTATCCTATCTCCTTGATCATATATTTCTTGTAAGCTTCTAGTCTTTTTGCCTTTTAGTCTTGGTCTCAATGATGCAAGTGTAGGATTTGAGTCATTACTTACTTGTGGACTTTATGATTCTTCTAGCTCAACATGGACTTGTGATTTTCTCATTGTGATGTTCCTCCTTTATCATTTGATTAGTATCCTTGTTCCCTTGGTCTCCTTGACCTTTTTCCTTTTGATCTTCATATGGCATTGCCACTGTACTTGTAATTGTCTTTTCTATATTGTCTGTTGACAATTTTTGTACTTGAGCAAAAATGGGCAACTCGAAACTTTATCGTTATGATGAAATTCATGGGTGAAGTATACCTAAGCTAAAGAAGTTATGATGTTATTAGTTACTACTGAATTAATTAATGATTAAGTGAAATATGTAGCTATGTGTGCTGTTACAAAACGTAATAGATCACATAGTTTACAATTTCATGATACCTTCAACAAAAGAACACAAAGGCCCTAAAGGACAGTTGTATGTTGTCTTGATGAAGACACTAAATTATAGAGTAGGTGAAGTGTTGAGTTTTGGGACAACAAACATAAGTGCAGATTATAGAAATCAGAGTTCATTACTGAATGTTACAGGTTCTCATCAATGTTCTTTCCTTTATGTTTAAGACATTCAATTATATGACTGAGTTGTTTAGTTCATCATACACTCCATTCAGAAGCTTGAAATGTAGAAGGAAATACACAACTCAATTTCAGAATTCAATGTTTTATTCACAAGGAAGGTCAAATGTTTCCCACACAAGCCATGGGATGTGACTAAAAAGTAAAGTACATCTACTGAAGAAATAGGTACACATGCATGAAATAGAAAGAAAAGGAATATGAGTGAACCCATCATTGCCTTTGTATATTCTTTGTTGTGCAAATTGTCCCCCTTCTAGCTTTTTCCATCTTTTTCTTCACAATTCAAAGCATGGTACCTGAAAAGTAAAAGAAAGGAATCATCAATAAAGAGCTCAGGGTTAATCCATATTCCTACCTATCTTAATTAATACATATGGATCTCTAGCAACAGGAGATATAGATACTTGCAGGTAAAAGTACATGTTTCAGATTGCAGCTAAGGAAGAAAGAATTTTGAAAACACATCTATTACGGCTATCAGGCACAAGTATAAAGTAATAAAGCTTCAATCCAGATAATCATATGGAACTCTGGCTGCAAACTAGGTAGTAAACTTCTACAAGTTATGAGGTTACAGTGGTTGAAAAGATACATGACTCAAAATTTCAGTAAGCAGTTACAGGCTCAAGATCTGAATATCAGAGTGTATATAGTACCAACAAATGATAAAAACCAAGCCTATTACATCTAACTAGAGGATACTCAGTTTCCAAACAATCATACTTCCAGGGGTAGAATCAATCAAAGAAGAAATTTCACTACATATATCAGATATGATGATGATATTACCAAAGTCATAAGTTTCAAGTGGTGAATCCAAGAGAAAATTACAGTTTTAGGCTCCAGTGGAGAACCCATTAAGGGGTATCAAAATCAGAGTAAGAAAAAGGTCATCTAGTTCAGAACTAAAGAAACCAAACTCAGAAACAAGTTTCAACTTGAAATGGCCGAGGTCGAACCAAGGGGTCACATGAAATGCAAGAAATAAATGAATGTCAAATACTCCAAAATAGAGGTCCTAAGGAAAAACCAAACTCTATACTCAGAAATAGAGACTCAAAAGATTCAGATAACAATTTCCACAAGGCTAAGCATGCATAACTAAAGCTCGAAGGCTCTCCAAAAATGAACACCATGAGTAGTTCTAGCACACTAGAGGATCTTGATAGCTCAAACATCAGAACAACTCAATTCATGACAAGGGATTCTTCTAACTGAGAAAGTAATTCGACAACAAAAATGCAAAGAAATGGCATATTTTGGTTCCCCTAGTAATAGAATTAAAAAAACCCATGAAGAAATCTTAGAATGGCTTCATAAAAGAACAAGAGGAAACTGAAAGCAAAAGGATATAGGTTCAAAATTCAGGGCTATACCAAGCTTCGAACCAGGATGACTGGCATTACAATATGTAAAAAAATCAAGGAACCCAACAGGCGGCACGAACTCCACAATTATTCACAAAATCAATTCATAGCACATACTTAGAGCTCGAGATATGGGTACATCTTGATAATGCCTTCAAATTTCACCACAGTTATGAACTTACAAATTTTGGCACAAGTTGCTCGGAGATCAAGAACCTACCAGACTTCAACACCATTTGCACATTCAACTCAAAAACAACAATGGCGGCCAAGGAAAAGGTAGAGATCTTGAAAACCCAAAAGCTCATATAGCTCTGAAGAAGGTAGAAGTGAAATCACGACCGAGCTCGAAAACAAAAATGGTGGCCATAAAAAGAATAACACAGAACCATGTTTGAAAGGAAAACAATGGCATCAAACAAAATTTATCCATGGCTTTGCCCACAAAACATAAATTCCAAATATGAAATGATGTTTAGGGTTGAATTGATCTTACAATGCAAACTCGAGAGATGAATTAGTAGAATTCAACCACAGTTAAAAGATCAATGATCAAAAATGACAAGTACACAGATCAAAGGCCAAAGATCAAGCTCCACGATCAATGCAAACCATGGTTAAAATGCATTTATGACATGGCAGAAACCCTAAAATTATCCCTTGGAGATCAATGGTTGAAAATCAATAAGTACAGAGATCGACGATCACAAATGAGTCATCAAAATCGAGGCAAAAGTCATCAGGTTGGAATGGCAGTTGAACTTAGTCAATTTACCAAAATTTCAAATTGTAAAACTTTCATCCGCAAGCTCGAGAAAGACACGTGTCATCACCACAGTGGAAGCAGAGAAATGGAGGTTGGGGTTCACTTAAGTTTTCAAACTTTAAAAATGCAAAAGTTAAAAGTTCCAAAAATTTCCCGCAAGCCCGAGCCTCCATGATGAGAAAGTCAAAGCCGCGGGAGAAAAGTCAAAAATTGATTCCACATAGTATTGGTGGAGTGGTGGGCTTTCTCAAAGTTTTGAGACTTAATACAAACAGGCCTAAAAACTTCAAAAAGGTCTGAAAGTCTGCACAGGGGACAAAACTTCAAAAGGTCCGAAAGTCCGCAAAGGACTTAAAATTTTTAAAAAATTTCCTGCATGCCCGTAAAAGCCGACAAGGAAATAATAATCAAAGTGGCCGAGTATTATAATGTGCCATATGTGTATTCAAAGGGGGCTGAATTCATTGGACTATGTTAGTACTATAGTCTAAGGTCGGATAATCAAGAGTGGCCAAACCAATGAAGACTAATGGTCAAGTTCAAAGGTGGTCCCCACTAGTGGGAAGGTTAGAGATAATTTACACTATGCTATCCATGTGATCACTAGAAGATAGAACAAGTGTCAACATCAGAGACAAAGGTGGTCCTAATCAAGATAGATATTTGGATGAATTATTTTGTAAAGTATTGCAATTAATGTAATTTATTTTTGCTCAATACATAGGAGTATTTTTGCATGCCTTCACAACAGAAAAAATAGAGAAGAAGATAAAGTTGCATGTTCATGGAGAGAGACTTGCCTAGCAAGCAATCTTATTTTTAGCAAATTATTCACCCTTCTTTCTTAAAAATAGATCAGTCAACTTTAGTTGACCAATTGTAATCAAGGCTATTAAATGCCTATTTGTAATTGCATGCTCTATTTTTATTCCTTTATCTATTATTAAATAAAGGATAAAAATAAGATGCATGGGTGAGTACAAGCCTTAGGCTATTTTAAGGAAGATGGTGAATTAATTTTTGCTATATATTGTGTGCCTTTGCAAAGCACAAAGAAAAATTTTTGAGGACTTTTGGATATAGGAGTACTGAAGCAATTTTTGCCAATTTTACCTTCTGAGTGTGAAGAATTTCTGCCTTACCAATTATTTTTAGTCTTGTGTATGTTTCTATTAGTCTTGTGAATGTAAATTCCTTGATCAATCATCTTACCCTGCAAATTCAATATTTTCTGCATAATTTTAATGTGCATGTTAACTTATCAGTGTTGTTGTGATATTTTTCCCTCAGTACAACCAAGTGTTTTCCCTTAAATTCTGTAGAAGACTGTTGGCTCATGCATCAAAAATCTTTCACATATCAATTGTGCATATACTCAGTCAAAGCCCTCATACAAATTTGGTGTATCACCTTAGTTTTAATTACTTTATAGTCATATTTTACCTTTAAAACCCCAGAATCAATTTAGGATATGCCAACAAGGAATCAACATTGATACGAGACTCACCTCAAAATAGGTATACCCATAGACTTGAGGTGTTTCCATTATATCTACGAAAGAGAGAGATCAAATTTTTGCAAGCTTAGAAAACCTACAGCCATCTCTCTACAAGGTGCACTTTTGAGAGATAACATTGCCATCCCAAGATTTTTCTTATTTGAATACAACATCTCTACTTATAATGACTTCCTTGGTTATAAGATTACACAACTTATATGCCTTAGATTGTTCATCATAACCAATACAAATGTATTTTTCACTTTTATCATCCAATTTACTCCTTATTTCTTTAGGAACATGTGCATATGCAATACAATGAAATTCTCTAAAATGAGAAACACTATGATGCTTACCACTACATGCTTGTTGTGGAATCATGTTCCTCACAATCTTTGTTGGACTCCTATTCAATATATAAATGACACAAGATTTTTCTTTAGTCCAATATCTATTTGATAGATTATTTCCTTTTAACATGGTCCTTTCCATCTCCATGATTGTATGATTCTTCCTTTCTACAACACCATTCTGTTGAGGTGTGTATCTTGTAGTGAACTACTTCTTTATTCCATGATACCTGCAATAATCTAAAAAATCATTTGACTTGTATTCTCCTCCTCTATCTGATCTCAATACCTTGATGGATAGGCCACTTTGTTTCTCAACCAATGCTTTGAATTCCTTGAACTTTCCAAATGCCTCAGATTTATATTTGAGAAAATAAACCCATGTTTTTATACTATAATCATCAATGAATGTTAGAAAATAATTTTCCCCTCTAATGATGGTGTTTTCATTGGACCAAATATATATGTATGCACAATTTCTAATGGTGCCCAAGCTCTATATGAAATTTCCTTTGGAAAAATCTCTCTATGTTGCTTAGCCAAAATACAACTTTCACATAAGCTCAATGGTGCTTCAATAGGGGTAAACCTCTTACCATTTCACTTTTTTAACAAACACAATCCTTTGAATTTTAGATGACCATACATCAAATGCCATGCACACGCTTGAACTTGATTTGTTTCCTTGAAACTTGCTCCAATTTCTTTCATCATTTCACTTTTCATGCGAAGTGGGAACATTCTATTATTTTTCATTTCAACTTTTGCAATCACCATGTTACTTGGGAAAATATCAAATATTGTGAAAACATTATCCTTAAAGACAACTTTATAACCCTTTGGAATAAATTTTCCCATTCTTAAGAGATTATGCTTTAAACGAGGTATAAAAACAACATTGGGAATAGTCTTTTAACCAAGTTTTGTTATCAAATTGATTGCACCTTTTCCCATGGATTCAAATATATTATCATTCCCAATTTGATTTCTAATTTAACTGAAGTATCAAAATTCTCAAACAACTCTTTGTTTCGAATCATGTGATTACTACAACCACTATCTAGAAACTAAATGTTACTAGAACTTTTTGAGCTACATCACATGTAATAATTACAGACCCTAAATTACTTTATGAAAAATTTGAAATTTTTTTACTCATATAAGTGTGTTTCTTTCAAATTCATTATCAAAGTGACCATACTTCTTGTAGTAATAACATTGCACATTTGATTTTTCATAACTTTGTTATGCTGATTGTTATTATTTCCTCTTGAGCTGAAATTTTGATTTCTCCTTCCTCCTGGATCTAGAACTCTTTCTTTCTTCTCTTTGAAAATTGTTTCTTCCTCTTTCTCTTCCTCTAAATCTTAGATTTCCTCTTCCTCTGCCTCTTCCAAATGTCATTTGTGTTTTGAATGCATGCTCCAATGAAGTATTGTCATTATTTTTTATTTTGTCTTCATAATTATTGAAAGAACCAACCAACTCATCTATAGAAAATTTAGTCAAATCCTTAGATTCCTCAATTACCACAACAATTGCAGCAATTTTTTTAGGAAAAAATATTAAAATATTTCTACAACCTTTTGATCTATTAGCTCATCACCAGTTTGTCCTATTTGATTAAACAAATCCATGACATGATATGTGAATTGATCTACTGATTCGAGTCTTTCATTTACAAATTTTCAAATTCTTTTCTAAGTGCTTGTAATCTGGCAATTTTTACCTTACTAGTACCTTGATATGTCATATCTAGGATGTCCCATGCTTTCTTGGTTGTAGTAGCTAGCTTGATCCTTCCAACAAATGATTCATCCAATCCTTGTGCAATGATCTGCAAAGCCCTCTTATTCTTCTGCCTATTTTCTTTAAGAATATTCTCATCATCTGGAATCAAGGTAAACTCATCTTGTGGTTCAATATAACCATTTATAACTATGTCTGATAGTTCACATGAATCAAATGTCAATTTCATTCTAAAATCCCAAGTATCATAATTTTTGACAGAAAATATTGGTATTATAGGTTGATTTATACTAAAAGCCATACCTTGATTTCTTTTCAATACAAAATATTAAATCTTCTTTGAAAATAAAATCTTACTACCAAAACGTTCAATGCAGTACTACCTCAACCAACTACTTGGATGACTCTCCGAGTGCCTTGGCCTCGTCCACCTTTTTCTGTAGCAAAAACAACACCTTCTCTCCCTTTCCCCAAAAACACACTAATTTTTTTAGTGTAGAACTTACTAAAAAAACATGCATCGAGAAGAGTATAGACATCCATATAAAACCTAGTGTCCAAAAATATAAAGTAAAATATGTCCCCTCTAAATTTGTAGCAAGAAAGACGTCATTAATAGAAGTATTTCATAGTATAAATGACTTCTAGCTGTAAAATATATATCACAGGATATTCAGACAGTAAAAATCAAGAGTACACCTCACTCTATGTTACCATATAGCAAGGTGAACTTGATATTCTTCTAGATATAACTACTATAGTTCAGCAACCACGTAGCCTACCCTTATTTCGGGATCAACACATGCACAACTTGGTTGTAGAGCTCTCTGCAAACTGTTCCTATTTAAATGGAGGAAAAATGCAAATGTGGATGAACAGCCTACCAAGAACATAGAAAACAAATGAAAGAAAATCTTCAAAACCAACACTTTGATACCAAACTGATGGGTGGGAAGAGACAAAGAAGAAAACAAACATACCTAAAAGTGCTATGGCACAAGGAAGAAACATATTTTATTGCATGCTTACCAAAAGCAATTACAATCACCTCTTTTTATAGAGTTTTCAGAAATTTTGGAATCCCCATTTTTCACAGACAAATCTAGAAGGAAGTTGAAGAATTTGGGTATTGACTTAAGAAATTAATGTAGTCGGTGGTGAGTTTAACGCAGGTACGTAGATGGTAGAAATTACAATTTTTAACATTAGGGATGTGTATCTTTGAAATGTCTTAAAGTGACCATTCCTGGAGGGAAAAACATTATGATTTATTATTTCTTTAATTTTATTATTATATTCAGTATCGCATGGATTAGTGGCAATGATTGGCTCTTGGGTAAGTTAACCCCATAGTTAAAAATGCATTGCCATCTCCGTTCACAGTTAATTACTTATATAATGAGCATGTTTTGAATTTAGATGTGTTGAAATGCATTAGAGATGTCCAATATATTAATTTTTAATAGCATATTCAATATTTATCTACGAATGTTTTATGCATCTTATGTAAGGCGTTTACACTGTAAGTAATTTTTCATTATTATGTGAAATGATCTATAAATAATTGAGGTGAGGAATACATGAGGGAAAAAAGTAGAAACAATTACAATCACATTAGCAATATGTATTCAAAACTATAGGTGATTGAAATGAAAAAATGTTTATTAGAATGCACATATAATTGAGTAACAATAAAAGAAGCAATTTCAAATAAAAGAAGAATTGTCAAGAGTTATATTACATAGAACCTACTATTTGTAATATTCTATGGATACCTTTTTTTGGTTGAGGGATTCTAAAATAATACTATTTGGTGTATATTTATTTAAAACAAATATGCACATTTTTTTTTAAAAAATAACTTAACATAATTATGGAATCAATAGTTTACACCAAGAGAATAATGTGTTAATATAATTTTTCCTTACTTTATTTGTGCACTATAATGAACATCTACTTTGCTAAAATGTTCATATCATTATTTTATATTATACTCATATCTTTAGGTGGAAGATTTATTAACATGGCATTGCTTTTGTGGCGCGTGAATCTCAAATCTCAATCCATCATAAAATCCCAAGTCATGGATGATTGATGACAAAATATCATGTAACTTCTTATCTTATTATTAATAATTTATTATATGCATGAATAAAGTGCAAGCATTAATTATATTGAAACACATTCAAATAAAGTAATTATAACTCTTAAGGTTCCTATTCATTTCTACTTTGTAAGTATGTGATTAAGTCTTAACTAGAAGTGTGTATAGATAAGGTAACTAACCAAAATAATGTTCCCATGCATGCATTGGAAATAAAAGTGGAAGTCAAATCTTGAGGTATGGTTAATGTTTCTCATTCATGATTTTATCACTTTAATCTCGGATGTCAAAGCTACACACATAAATGGTCAAGCACTAATTCTCTTGGTTATAGAGAAAGGGAAGGGTTGACCATGTGTGGAATGTGTACATTGATAAAATACCATGGAAAATATATATATATATATATTATACCTAAAAGTACTTAGAGGATCCTATGAAATTGATGTTGTGATCTTAGATTAGAAATTACAAGCTATTTTAAAATTATTTATATGGGTAAAATAACGGTTATTGAAATTTCTCTAACTTTTTTATATATAATTCAAAAGACATAACATTGAAAAGATATGAAAAATCTTAAAGAAAAAATGTGTGCTTTAGACCTCACACGAAACATGACCACATAATTATGAACCAAAAAAAAAAAACCCAACAATACTCTTATAGCAACATGATAGATATCTAAGAACAAACTTACAACTTTTTTTATTTTGTGAAACATAAAACAAATAAATGTGTTCTATCTAGATTTTTAAATTCATTTCTTCTTTTGATGAACTATAGTCTTTGGGGTTACTTGGGATACATAATTCCAATATGTCGATAGTTTGTTATAGCTATTTGCAAGGGTTCCCACATTCCACTTCCAACCTAGATGTTAAGTGATATGATAAAATTACAACCATTATGGTACCTTTTTCAGGATAATTTTCAATATTATCCTCTTATTCCTCCTATGAAATAGGAATACGAAGTTTGAATTTTAAGAGATGATCACATTAACTTTCACAAGTGGTGGGGAGTGCACCTTCAACCAAAAAAACCCCTCTTGGTTCCTTTATGATTCAAGCTATGGTAATTTGAAGCCATGTGTGCTACTCAAAACACTTTTGCCATCTAAATGGAAATACCATATAGTCAAAAGGATGAGATTAAGCATGGTAAAGATATTTAGTATCTAAACTACTCTAGAGGTCATTTGACCTATCTAGATCCAAAAATACAAGCACATATATAGAATGGGATAAAAATTAGTTGGAACATCAATCACCTTGATTCAACCTAGAGTGTTACCAATGTGTATAAAACTAGATTCAATCCAAAATTGTGATGAAAGATGTCGTTGTCTTACCCAAACTAGCTTGACATCAAATGATTCAATAGTAGGGTTGGAAGTGGGGTACCATGGATTCATCAATAAATGGATTTTTAGATAGACTTAAATCTCTACAAGGATGTCATCCCTATCTTGGATATGCTCAAAAACACATAAAAACCCCTAACACATGGAAAATGTTAACCATACATTTCATTAGGGGATGCTTGTAATCAAATGTCCAATCATAGAGAGAAGTGGCAACAGGGATAAACTACAATGAATCTTCAAATCACCCTATGCTCAATATAGGAGTTCATATTCAACAACCTCATTGCAAAGGATTCAAGTGGTTATAGGTCTATCTGATTTTGTATTATAAATTCTAGCTACCACATGTGTCAATGATTACTTATTCGAGGAAGAGGAAGGTCCTTTAATGACTACAACACCACTTCTTTTTTAAAAATATGATCATGTAGTTAGTGACTTAGCTTCTCATCCACCAAATAGCTATATCTTCCCCCTAGTCCTAAGCATTAACACATTCAAAAACAAGGAAGGAACCTTACCATCGCAAGGTGCATCCTATTCCTTTCCACTACTAGTGTCTACATCTATCTTTGTCCACCTCAGCCACTCACTAGGTTGAAATAAGAATCCTACCTTGCAATGTTTGTTGCCTTCTATTCCCAAAAAAATAAGGTGACTAGAGGTCATGATTTTAGTTTCAAGTGATATTTTGAAATATATTAAACTAGCTATTTTATATTAACACTTATAGACATCTCTCTCTCTCTCTCTCTCTCTCTCTATATATATATATATATATATAGGCACACATACATGTATATATGTATATATAAATACATATATACATACATACATGTATCTCATGCCTATATATATATATATATATATATATATATATATATATATATATTATATATACACACACACACACACACACACACACACACACACACACACACACACACACACACACACACACACACACACACACACACACACATATATATATGTTTGAAGTGTTTTTTGGAAATAGGGTAAAAGTGGGGGTTTTGAAAGGACCCTTATTGTTGTAAAAAAATCCCTTAAGGAAAGATATAACAATAAAGAACATGCCCAAAGGTATCCAAAAACAAAAATTCAAAATACCCACATCTAGCAAGGGTCATTACATAGTATGAATTTTCATAAGAGTGTTAGTAACATATTTAGTTCTAGCAGTAGCATTTTTGTCATCTAACACATCTACTAACTTGATGAGTTCAATGAAATCTTTATTGATTCTTTCCCAAGTCTTGTCAGTGTAGTTATTCCATTCCTTCATGGAAAAAAAAAGACCTATTAAGTTTCTTAAGAATGTTAAGCACAATATCGCCTTCATCAAAGCATACTGTTGAGCAGGGGGATATTTTCTAGATGTTGTTCCGAAGCTGCAACAATATTTGTATCTCTAGCGGAGATGTTAGGACAACCCAATTTTTCAGAGGAGGGGAGTCGGTGGTAAGTGAAGAGAGACCCAAATGAAAATCAAGAATTTCCAGTGTCAATATTAATATTCTTGGGGTTAGAAGGAGAAACAACATTAGGGACTTTTGAGGTACAGTAACAAAGTATATAGTGGAGCCAAAGCAACATTCAAGGAAACACGATGAGAAACTAGAGTAGCATCAAAATATGTCGAGAGAGGGGAAGTCGAACAACAAGAAAAAGGTCATAGGACTCAAAGTTAAGAAATCCGGCAGAGGTGAAGAGGGAAAAAGATGAGCGGAGGCGGGGTGGAACAACCATATTACTCTAGCTAATGATCAAAACATTTAAATCCAAGTCAAAGGGGACGTTAAGATTATAATGAAGGTGACATGAAGGAGAAGAAGAAGATGGAACATATGGTAGAGGATGAGATTGCGCAAGGGTGTGGCGCTGCTTTCCGAGTTTATGAGGGAAGCGAAAAAGGTCATTTTGGGAAGCTGTCACTTTGAAGATCAAGTAAAGGAGGCCCTGGTGGAGAAAGGGGCTTCCTCTTCCTAAGTGATTTAGAGAGATAATTGAAGCAACTAAAAGATAAAGGTAAGAAAATTTACTTGTCTTTCATGTTGTAGATGGGAAAGAAGAATGAGTTGAGGACCATACATCAACTTATATCTCCCCTCCAGAGTGAAGTATCTCATTAGTTTCTCCACAACCATGTTCCATAGCTGTGAGAGAGAATATATTTCAAATATCGATAGGTATTTCTTCAATTTTTAGTCCTAGCATATTAAATCATCCATCTCACTCTCGATGAGTGTTTGAAGGAAACGCCTCCCACCACAGGAGCCTCGTATGAACTGTGATTGTCTCTAAAAAAATGAGAAATTTAGTTTTCCCCACCTTAACTCTCCCTTTTTCTAGATCGCAAACACATTGATGGTCGCTCTAATAGAATGACCAGACACACTTTCCATGAAAGGCATAATCCCACCCGCTTGTAAGATATTCCAAACCTCATGGTCAACCTTAACCTCTTCATAGGAAGAAGGTTCAATTATTTTGATCTGGCCACCCATTATGAATAGAAAGATAATGACAAGATCTTCAAAAATCCCAAAGTGGATGTTTTTAAATAGAAATTGTGAGCCGCTTTGATCCAATCACTCACACATGTTGATAGAAATTTGAGTCGAGATCCATCCTTAATATTAAAAGAATCCACGCGAGTGAAATATCATTGGGGGATACCATCCTTCACATGAGCGTGATCCATCAAAGATATAAATAGCATTAAATTCCACACAAGTTTTATCAAGATCTCTACCGCCTCCAAAAAGAGGAAAGTGTCTTACTCATGCTACATTTGGGTGAAGGCACAACTAAGAAAATGGAAGTACAAATCAACATCCAAAAGGAACTAAATTTCGGAAGAAAATCATTTGCAATAATTATAAGGAGTTCTCTCGAAAACCACCTATCCAATTTTTTTACCATCACAAAGGACACCTATATTAGCCAAGTAGTCTTGGTGTCCTCCAGATTTCATCCTGAAATATGCGACTACCCTATCCGAAAAATTTTCGTACTTTTAAAATAATGGTTCGTTTGTGTTTTTATTGCCGAAAGTTCCCGTATTGTGTCAAGATATTCCCAAAGAGCCATATTAGCCTTTTTACCCAAATACCCAAATGCCCAAAATTGTTATATTCTGTCGTCGGGATTTGTCTGCGGGAAATTTGTATTTAATTATTTTGAGCCCCGTATGAGGCTATTTGTGCTCCATTTTAACTCTGTTATGATTGAACATGTCATTATTCCTATGTACTAGAAAGGTTTTAACTTGGAATAAGTTTTGGGCTTTATTTGTGACTTTTGGCAATTTTTCGTGTTTTTGTGTTTTCCTGTTTCGTTTTCTGTGAAATTTCTCTAGAACAATTCCTTTGCCGGGTAAGCCCGATTTTTAGCCTGGAGTAGCTGGAAAACATATACGCACATTATGCCCGGAGGAAGTCGCCATCGGAGGTCTGGATCACTAAGAAAAAGCGAAGTCATGCACGGAAAAGCCCCTGAGGGGATGGACGCATTTTTGAAAAACAAAGGATTTAAGCTGCAATGGGAAAAATAGAAGCCGCAGGCATGATGGGAATTTTATACCTGCCAAGCAGGTACTTTTTCCCGTGATATAAAATTCACTTAAGCTGCAGTGGGAAAATTAGAAGCAACAGGCAAGTGGGATTTTATTGCCTGCCTTGCAGGGTACTTTTTCCCATGATATAAAATTCACTTAAGCTGCAGTGGGAAAAATAGAAGCAGCAGGAAGGTGGGAATTTTGTACCTGCTTAGCAGGGTACTTTTTCCCGTGATATAAAATTCACTTAAGCTGCAGTGGGAAAGTTAGATATTGCAGGTAGGCGGGAATTTATTGCTTGCCTTGCAGGGTAAAAATTCCCATGGTGAAATAAAAGAAAAGTGACTTAAGTGAAATCACGGGATTTTATTGCCTGCCTTGCAAGGTAAATAATCCCATTGTCAAAGTCAAATCACTTAAGTGGATCATGGGATTTCCGAGGCTGCCTTGCAGGGTAAAAAATCCCATTGTCAGAAATTCTTAAAAATAGAATTCTATTATGCAAAAAAGTGCGACCCACCTTGGGTGAATAATAATGCATTAAATAAATATTTGTTAATATTTATTCACCCAATTTTGGCACCAGGGCTTGTGGAAAAGTCAATAAGAGCAAATGGGAATAAATCAATTGAAATAGAATTCCAAAATTAAATAAATTTAATTTATTTAATGCAACCCCTTTTGAGAAGGAATTACTACTTTTAAAGTATTAAATGATTATATTAATTCTTTTTTCAAAGGCTATGTACAAAGCACAATCGTGTGAAGCTTAAGTGAAGTGAAGTGTGGATGATTAAATTGAATTAATTTAATTGGTTGGATGGTTGTCCTTAAACATGCTATATTTAAAAGAGAAGAGCTTGATTTTTAATTAATTGATTGCCTTTAATTGTTAGGGCAATTATTAATTATAGAATTGTGAGGGTTATACAAGCATGGGCAGCCATATGGGTGAATTATTTAATTCACAGGTAAAGAATTGCAGCCAAGAGGAAAAGTGCGCCCCCATTTGAAGAAGGATTTTTGCCTAGGCAAGATGGAAACAAGCCTAAAAGCTTCCAAATTTGGGGCATGCTTTGAAGGAGGTTGATCTTTGTCTACATAATTGTTTGCACAGTGTGTTACAGAGCTCGGTATTGTTGAAAGGATTCATGCTCTCTTTATGTCAAAATTAAACACCATTTTTTGGGGCAGCGAGGCTTGAAAAGTGCAGATTTTTACAATTAAAATTCACTATTCATGCTCCGGTGGCCATTTTTGTCTGAATAAATTGCAGGAATTCATCACATGTGCTTTACAAAGGAAAATGAGCTTTTATCAATGTCCAATACATTGCATATATCCTCTGAATCTGAAGAATTGTCCAGATCTGCACCAGTATTGAAGAAATTCGGCCAAGTAAGAAGAAAAAGAATTATTCAAACGAAGATAGAAAAAGCTATGGCGAAGAAAGATGAAAAAGAAAGAACAACAGAGTCATGCATCACTTCTAAATTTACACATACTAGAGACATAGATCTTGTAATGCAACCCTTGTGTCTTCAATCCTCTGATTAATGTAGCAAATAAATACTAGCTGCTCTTCTCTATGTGCTTGAATTCTGCTTTTGCCATGGGGATGCTCTTGAAATAAAGAAATTTCTTACTTTTACAAATTCAAATAGTTTTCTTCTTAACAAGTATTATTACTTCAAGAGATTCTTGTATGCAACTAGGTCCGATTTTTCGATTTATATCTGTTTAGATCTGAATTGCAGCGTATGTGGTTAATTGTAAGTGCATTGTTAATATAAACCTACTTTCCTTATCTACTTTTTGAAAACCATTATGAGGCACCTAAGTTTGCAAAGTAATAAAGAAAAGGATTGGTTTTTGGGTCTATGGTACGCAGTGAAATGCAGAGCTTCCTTGATATAATTTTCATATGCACTTAAACACCTAAAAGTGGCCTTGAGGCATTAGTTATGAAATTGCATGATTCAAGTCTGTGTACTTGTAATGCCCCATAGGGCATCGAATCCTGTTTTTGCCACCTTGGCCTCCTCCCAACCACCCCAACCTGCCAACGATTATGACTGTCATGTCTCTCCTTGCGTGAGGAGTCGGTGGAGTCGTTTTTTTCTTCACCATGATATTTTTTGTTGATTTCCTTCTTGAATGCGTGGAGGTGGAGTGTTGGACGCATTTTTCTTGGATTGCGTGAATGTTGGGTTTGATTTGGTGGTTTAGATGAAGCTACAGGCTAGCAGGCGTGTTACCTCCATTCTCTTGGGCGCTGCACGGTGTGTCGGTTAGGGACCCGCAATGACAGTGTTTAGCCAGTAGCGAGTTGATGGCAATTTGTTCTATGCAGCCTTCTGTCCATTATTTTGGTGGATCTCTGGGTTTAAGAGAGGATGCGACTGCTTAACTCTCCTTCGTGAGAGCACGTGGGATCAAACACGGAAGGAAGTTCACTGCTCCATCCGCATGCCCTTCTTACGCCTCTGTCGCTTCGTTTGCCCCATGCTTTGTGAATGTAGACACCCCCCCCATGGCATGTCATGGCTCCTCCTAGTCGGTATGGAAGAAGTGCGGCGGCAGGTAGGTGGCAGTTTAGTGGAAGCCTATGTGAGCATTTCCAAAGACGTGTTGTCCAACTATGTTGTTTTCTATGCAATATCAATGCATCCTCTGAGTCGGGACTCTCCTTCAAGACATTCCTGTCAAAATCGACCTTGTGACAGTGAGAGAGTTACCAGGAGACCTGATGAAAATTATTGCAAGGATTCTCTTTTGAGACTTTACTTGTTTTACGCTGTAACTCATGGAAGAGAATCTCTTAGGCGTGGATCTGTATCATGTCAGAATATTCATGAAGCACAATTTGCCTTGCAACTATATGAGCATCTTCTACGAGTCACTAAGTTGGCAGGCATAAAGGTTTCTGTTGGAATTATCACACCTTTCAAGCTACAGCTGAAATGTTTGCACCAATGTTTGATGTTGCCCTCAAATCTTGCTGAAGGAAAAAGGTTTATCCATCAATACGGTAGATGCCTTTAAGAGCCAGGAGCTCTTTGCAGTGCAAAATGCAAGTAATCGTTTTGGACTGTTACTACTAATTATTTCATGCAAGCCGCAGCACTCTGTCCCTCCAGCTCATAACCCGTTGGCGGTGTTGGCAAAAGAGTATACACTAGGGATGCACTAGGTGCAATATATCATTATTGTTGCCGTGTCAAAGGCTCATGACCTCCCTTTTCTATGTTCCAATCTAACTATTGCTCGACCTGGTCTTAGTTCCTAACTCGTCATTTATTTGTGCTTGTATTTTATTGTTTCAGCCATGAGCTTGACCCAGATTTGGTATGGCTCTGTTTCATTAGAGGAATTTAGCTGGGTTTGACTTGCTATAGATCCGGGTCGATGGCCCTGAGCTTGCTTTTAGCATTAACTTCCAAGTCACCTGTAGCTTGAGTTACTGAGCCATCTACGTGTTTTATTCACATGTTTACTTGTTTAAATGATCGCCAGCATGGGCCTTCTCATGCCCATGGCCACAATCCACTCCTTTTTTTTCCTTTTTCCTTTCCTCCAAACCCCCCCCTGCTTATCATCCCAGACTTGCACAAGTTTCTCGAAAACAGTTCAATGTCACGGCATCTCCATGATATTGTAAAACGAGGCTTTAACATTTACCCCCATCAGTATATGGGCAGAGATGCACATTGCGGACTATACAATTGATTTCATGAAGTCGAGGGCATGGCCGTTAATAGAGTTTGGACCTTCAAGGCAGGTGAGGAAGAGAAGTTCTTGCGCAGTTGTGTTCTTGCTGCTCGAGCCCCGGTCGACGTGCTTGTTGGTTGGAAGAATTATAATTAGGCATGTTAAATCTACTCCTTGTAATAGTTTTCTACCTTCTTTCAAAGATCTTGAAATGAATATTCTTTCCTCTTGAATGGCACCTAGACAAAATGTTTTCGTGGTTGTTTAAATCACTTTGCCTAAATGTGTTAGTTGTTCCTTTAAATCTCGCTCCAATTTCGCTGGTTTTGCTTGGAATGTTCTTTCCTCTCTAATAGCTTACTCTATTTATATTTGTCTAAATGGGCTACTGCAATATTGAGTGACACAAACTAGTTCATAGGGAAGGAAACATTATTGAGTCTTGTTTGCTTATATGACCCTCTTTTAAAAGAATTTTGTGATGGTAATTATATTACAAGGCTTACTATATGGAAGGTTAAGCCTTCATATCTCTATCTGGTTGAGTAAATACGTATTTCCTGTTTAGGGCTCTCCTGTTTTGCTAAAAGGTACATTAATAGTGACGTTGTGTTCTAAAACTTGTTTAAGCCTGTGGGCATTCCTTACTTTCTGTTTAATTGGAAAATGGCATTAGGGTCTTGTTTTAGAACTGTACATGGTTGAATTTTGTACCTAGTTCTAGAGGAGGAATAACCCGGCATCTATTTTGGCCTCTACGTGTTGAGAAAATTACTATACCTACTACCTGGTTCAAACTCTTGTTTGATTAAAGTAAGGGGGAAACATTGTAAGTTTTATTGAATGAAATTTCTACAAATTTTATTAAGGGTCGCAAGCAAGCTATTAATAGCTGGACCGAAACAAAAGTTGTAGGTGAATCCATGGTATTGTACTTGTGAACTCGTTTCCTGTTGGATGATAGTTGTTTACAGTGATAATATAATAGGTGGTTACTATATTCATCTGTTTGATATTTGCTAGACATGTCCTTGATAAGCCCACATGGATCGGGTAAATTTTCCAACTTCTATACCATTGGCAAGGAGTTCATAGAACTTCTAGGCCTGACTGCCCTGCGTAACCTTCCTGATGGATTGTGCGTTGGTTCTTATTTTGTGCTTGTACTCGTGGTAAGGCCTTTTGAGTCTGGGGCATCGCTGGTGTATTACCCACCGTGTATCGAATCCCTTTGTTTTCGAACTCGAATATCTTATGCTTCGAACTTGGTTACTAAAAGTCCCATTTTGTGGCCTTGTTAAGGAAATCAATTTTTATTTTTTATTTTAAAATACTTTTTGGCTTGTCGGAAATATATAAAAATTACTAACGACTTTTGGGTTTAGCCTTCCCTTATTTTATGTCGAGAGGTTGACGATTAGGATAAGGTTGTTGGTAGAATAATGGCCCTTTTTGTGTCTCTTTTGTATGCTTTGAAAGAGTGGAATTGTTTGGTTAACTAGTCCTATGTTTAAGAAATCCTACATGAAGGTAGCGGTAAAGCTCCTTGGTTAAAACTGAAACTATAGTTGTTTTTCTTTTAAGGGCGTCGAACCCTAATTATTGCTATGAAGCCTCCCCTTGTGAGAATTGGATAACGTCATTTTGCTTCGCGCCTACGATCATGATTAGTAGGTTTTGTCTTCTCTTGGACCCCTTTAGTTGGATGGAGTAAGTTTTGGATTCCAATCATGTAATCCATAGGATTACATGAAGGAGATATCAACACTCTTGACCTTCTTGTTCCTAACCCATAAGGTCTTGCCTTGATTTATGTGATTTTGTTCTTACTGGTGTTTTGACTTTCTCCTTGCTGGATGGTTTAGAATTCTTTCTCATGCGAATAATTTTGGAGTTGTGGGTTGTGTTTTTAATCCATTTTTTTGAATTAGAACTTTCCTTTCTTGATATTGTTAAATGTTAGCTTACTATTGCAATGTGCAGCCTTAACATGCTCGGCTTCCGCGAACTGATTCCAGCTAGTATTTGTGCAGATGGATTATGCGAGTAGATTAAAGGAAAGAGTTGTAAAGTTTTCATCAGTGCAATTTATGAGGTTCCTTGTAAAAATGTCCAATGTGAGGTAAATTTTGTAATAGTGCTTGCAAAGGAGTTTAGAAGACCTCTTGCGTTGGGATATTCTAAAATTTCATGATGATGTAGGTAAACTGTAACTTACCTTTGTAAGAAATGGTATTCAATCTTTACATTGATTGATATGAGTATTGTAAAACTTTGATCTTGAGAATAAATTGTCAAGTTAAATATTTCTAAGACTCGAGTGACAATATATTATAAGTAAAGTCAAATGGGTCGGTTAACCCTTAAAGAAGCTAATCAAAAATAATAATTTTATATTCAACAAATAAAAGTAGAGGTGATCTATTTGAAATCAAATAATTCCATGAGTGATCAAAATGAAACCATCCCTTGTGAAATAAAAACTATATAACTTGATATCCCTAGCTACACTACCGAACATTATTCTTTCTTTGGTGAATTCTTAAAATGATCCTAAGGTGAAACAAATTGTTAGTTGTTGTAAGATAATAAGATTTAATAAGTAGGAGGAATCGGTTTCGAAATCACGCAATCTATCTCTTAGCCATTGGATGGTAAATTGTTTTATTTTTATAAAACTCAATTAGTCAAGCCTAAGTAAAATCTTTAATAATTCTGATTAAGTTCTCAAGCCTCAATTAAATCTTGGTAATATCAAATGAGGTCTTGAAGATGATTTCGACTCAACCTTCTCCCTCTAACCTTTCTCCAAGGTGCCTTGTCTTTCTTCTCTTAAGTAGGTTAAACGCAAACCCATGTTGTCATATGGGCATGAACAAGTTCTAGTAGTGTAAGGGTTTTTAGATGGCCTTGTAAAATTAATTTACACCCCCTTTTTCCAAAAAACGAATTAAGCAAATAAATGTCAAAACAGAGAAGATTTAAATATGATTACTCAGTGTAAAAAGAATAAACTTAGCTTGGTAAAGATGATTTGTAAGAATCATATCTTGAGCCTCCTTGAAAACGTAAGCTAAGAATTGCAAGATGTCCTTTTAAAATAAATAAACCCCAAGAATATCTCTTTGTGGTTGCCCCTAACTGTAAGTGTGTGTTGTGGTTGGACTACTATGTTGTCATGTCTAAAAGAAAAGTAAATTGTCCTTGAAAGATGTGAATGTTTCCGTGCTGCCTTTATGGCCATCCTTGTATCAAGTTGCTCACAGTGTTAGTTGTACCCTTAGTGACGACATGTTGCGTCATGTTATGTGTGGAAGTAAGTCAAAAAAAAATTATCCTGTCTTTTACTGTGTTGTTCACGTGTGTGAATTGGTGGGTCGTTACACTTGGTATCAGAGCGTAGGTTCATGCTCTCGAACCTATGGGCCGGATTGGTGTTATATGATGATGTTACATGGTGGTGGTGGTGTTACATGATGATACTGCATGATGATGATGATGTTGCATGATGGTGGTAGATATTGGAAGAGTAATGTGCTTTAAACGTGATGTGATTAATGTCGTAATTGTGATATTGTGAACGCACGTGATGTGTATGTCACTTTGTGCATGTTTGTGATCATGTTGATATGATAGGGATGGGAGTATTCTCTCTCCTTCTTGTGGATTCTAGGAAGAGTTCACGTGTGAATTATTGTTTATGATGTGTGAAAAGAATTCTAATTTGGATGACGTAGTGTTGGAGCATTGTGGCATATTGTGATATGTGGGTGTATCAATGTGTTGTATGACTAGTTTGATGTTAAAAGAAACGAGTTGTATCATGATGTTTTTACCATGTTCTGAAGAAATGTGTGTACCACCTTGCTATGTTGCAATGGATGTTATGTTGTGATGTACTATGTTCATCGTATGTATGACTGTGCAAATAGGTAATGCTTCATGTTGTGATTTTGGGTCATACGGTGAGTGTATGAACCCTATCGTATGGTGATTGCGCTTTGGGTGCAGAATGTGGTAAAGTGATGTATTACGCCCTGTGGATGTATGATTGTGATCTACCCTGTATACATACCATATGTGAGACGTTATGGTAGTTATGTGTGTGCCACCGTTATGTTAGTGATGTTGTTGTATGTTATGTTGTGAACCCTACGCTAACCGAGCCTGAGGGAAATCGGTAGAAGTGTATGTTGAGAGTGAGGAATGGTGTACCATGGGTCAATAACTCGAGTCAAAACTCGGTTTAGTAGATTACATGTGATTCTTTCCTCTCTCCATATGTGGTTGTATGTACACAACCTAAGTGCAACTATGACTATGTTTAGCCTTGTCGAAGTGGTGGCGGGATGATTCAGATGGAGGTGATGATAGTGGTATTATTGATATGTATTTTACGAGCTGAGGCTCGATGTTCCGAGTGCTAGCAACTCGTTGAGTACCCCTTTGGTGGCTAGATAAGGCCACACAGTTATCGTAATGTGACATCATTATAAGTTGATTTTATTCGTAATTGATTTTTTTCTTTATTTTGTAAGGACCAGCAGCTTTTCTTGATTGCAATGCTTTACAATTTTGGGCATTTCCTTGGTTTGTGGCACTAACATGGGGATTTTGATACTAACTTTGGCTATTTGGCCATTTATTTTGGAATTTTTACCGCCTTGCCCAAGGCTTGTACTTTGCCACTTGGCACTTTGAATTTGATTGTTGTGCTGGTTCTATTGTCGTGATGTGTGGAATAGGGTCATAGGATGCACCATGGATTGGTTGGACCTATGGACCCACTTCATTGTATGGGGGTATGCCCCAAGGAGTACATATAACTAGCGGGTTGTTGAACGACGCATTATTATGTCACTTGGGTTAGGAGTGTTCGAACTCTATGTGTCTTGGACCATAGGGTCAACCGGCCTCCTTGAGGGAGGCATAAGAGATTTGAGGGAGGTATAAGAGTTTGAGGGAGGCATAAGAGACTTGAGGGAGGCATAAGAGCATTAGGGAGGCATAAGAGACTTGAGGGAGGCATAAGGGTAAGAGCACGAAGTTGGTGGACAATTCCGTGGACATAAAAACCCGAAATAAAGGTACCGCGATCGCGGTTTTAAAACCGCGAGCGCGGTCCTAAAACCGCGATCGCGGTTATTGAATTCTAGGTTCGGTAATTACCGAACCTAGTTCCGCGATCGCGGTTTATAACATGAGCGATTGCTATAAACCGCGATCGCGAACTCGAGAAAAATTTAACATCCCGTGACTCGTTATTTTCCTAATTTTCATTTCGAACCGCGACTTTTCCTAAACATTTTCACTCGCACTTTCAATACTATCTCAAAATTTCTCATCGGACTTCGGATAACGATAGATTCAACCATGCCGCCAAGACGAGGAGGTAAGTCCCCGATTGTAATCATTTTTTTGCATTTTAGGTTGTTTTTTTTGCATTTTAGGTTTTTTTTGGCATTTTCATGGGTTTTGTGAATTGTTTGTTTATGTATACAATTTTATTGTTTTATCAGTTGGTCGGCAAGCTCGGGCTCGTGCAAACCGTCAAAACATTCCTCAAAACCCACCGAACATTCCTCAAAACCCTCCGAACATTCCTCAAAACCCTCCTCCAAACATAGATCCGCCCCCTGTGGCTCCTTCTGTCCCCACTGAGCCAACAGGAACACAAGATAATATCATTGGAAGAATCCAAGAAAATAAAATTGTCATTGAGAACCTAATTCAAACTATAAGACAAAATCATGCTACAAATCCATCCCGCATGACTTTAGCCAATACATTGCAAACATTGATTGGCGAAGTCGAGTCTGCAACCAACCAAATACATAGATGGAACACCTTTAGAAGTGACTGTAGGCGGTGGTATGCGGATAAACTATCTCATGCGGCCGTCAAAGACAAAAAAATTGGAAAAGACCTCATTTGTGCATTATTTACCGACCCTAGAACCAATGCCCCCTGCAGTTACTTGCAAACGGTTCCCAATCCATTGGTGCCATGATGATAGAATCAAAAACAATTTTTGGGACCGATGGTGGATGGTTTTTGATTATCCACCATGCAACAACAATGAGGTTCCTCTTTATTTTTTGAAGAAATTATATTGTGAGTTTGTGCTCAATGAGGTCCCGAATTATTTTGACTTTTCAGACTTTTTTGGTCGAGGAGGTGGCTCTGCACAGAGCAGACCTGGTGCACGCGTAGGTCAGCCTAGGATCCCCCATGCCCCAAAACCCCCACTTGCCTTCAGTTATCCCTCCTACAGTGAAGGAGGTTGTGGAGATTGATACATTGCATGCATTGAGGGAGCTCACTGACACTCTCACCCAGCATAGCACCCAGATTGCATCCGGTGATGTTGGTGGAGGCGCCAGTTCTAGTGCACCACACCACTGTGGATCATGTGGTGCCGTATGCACTGCAGGCGAGACATCATTTGCTGGTTCACAGGATTTTTTTCTATAGATGAGATGCTGGGGAATGTTTTTGGAACTGGAGCCACTGATATTGGTCTTTCACAGGTAAATTTTAAATAAATTTAAATAATATATATATGTACAATAGTTTAATTCACATGTTTGAGATATTAATATATATATGATTGTACGTCATGTACATACATGTAAAAAACTAATTTTTTATTTTATTTTAAATAGCAAGAGCCGGTGAAGGAAACATCCGGTGTTGACATGCTAGCTACTGCGGTTGGGCGTGTTTCAAACGTAAGTTTCAAGTTGTACAAACTTACATTTTTAATAAATCATTTAATTGCACTAGATTATTATTATAATTTGTTTCACGTGTATGTTGTACATGTATTAATATTTTTCTCTTTTATACACAGGAGCCTGGCGGGTCATCATCTGCTCAGGGAACTGAAGCTACTGGCATGCCTCGCATGAGTTTTACGCAGGTTAGTTACAAATCTCTTTAAACACTTTGTTTCTAATTCTTGGACCTCTGTGTACATGAGTTTCACTTTCTTATACTCAACGTACATATAAAATACATACAACAGCTACCATATATAAAGTTGTAATTTGCTTAGAATACCATAGTATCTCACACTTGTACACATGCTCTGCTGCATTTTCAATACCTCTAAAATTTTTGTAATTGGAGATACATGTCATAATAGACTTGAGGTGCTTACTTTAGGTGAAGAGGATTATTAAGTGATTATTATGGATGTGGACCCTATCCTCTAGATCCAGAAATAGAAATCTCATAAGTATTTTTTCTAGGTGGTTACTGACCCAATCCTCTTGATCTTCTTGATCCTCTCGGGCCAGTTGATAAATTCCCTTATGTCTCGTTTGTAGTACTAAACTGGATACACATGGTCTACATGTTCCCAACATCCAAAATAATGACACGTCTTTGCCTCATGTCATGGTATATTATTTGTACATGATGAACTTCTCAATCCAATGTAAAATGATATCTTCCCATATCTACTTATTTACCTAGACTATATCTTGATTCTCAATAACTACCTCTAGATATGTAACACCATGAGTCACGAAGGAAAAGATACTTGACAAGGTGGAAGCGATCAACTCGTAATCAAAATGAATGATAAGAGTGATGAAGAAATGTAAAAAAGGTTATTAAATCCTCTTGTACCCTTTATCTAAAAAAATCTATGCGTCCTTTCCATATGATTATAAGTTTTATATGGATTGGTGTACTGAGATTTAAGAATTTACAACATCATTGTATGATCAAGAAGTGAGGTTTGTATTTACTTGTTTCTTATCTATTAATCCAACATTTATCAATACTATATTGAAATGGGGGTAATTTGTAGTACCTAAATGTATTCCCAACACTTGGAAACATGACGTGTGTTACAACTATAATGATATATATCTCATTCACACATAACTTGAACAACTTAAGGAAATGTATCACTCTATATCCACTTCGGTTCTACTAGATAACAAGTATTCTCCATCCCAACCCTCACAAATCACTTTGCACATGTTATTGAACATATGCATAATCCTCCATGTGTCTCGGACCTAATTTATTAGACATCATGGACATGTTTGTAGGTTTAGGATAAGTTAAACTCCAACCTATCCACCCCCTACGAACCTATCCCATACACTTCTAATATTAACTTTTTCAAAAGGGTTACTTGGCTTAGTCAACCTAGGTAGTACTTTTAGGTTTGTTGAGTAAGAAATCTAACGATTGGTCATATATAAATATTCATTCACTAAAACCTAGTAGGGTGACCTTGGAAAATTCAAGGATCCTCTATTCTCACTCTAATAAAATTAAGAAGAAACATTGGACCATTTGATTCCTTAAGAGTACCCATAACAACAACAAACTACCAGTTTGAAGTTATCCATGTTTCTTCCCATAGATCAAACATGAGCTAAATTTGTGCATGTTTCCATGTGTGAGGGATGAATCAAGGGCTTGTATTCTATTATATATTATGCCACACCTCATAATGGGTTTGAGGAGCTATAATGTATTGGTCATATTTATACCCTTATTTAAAATTTCTACTGAAAAAGGTACAAGGATTATAAACAGGTAGACAATTATTATCTAATTAACTTCCAACATCAATTAAGCATGACAAAAATAATTCATTCCAACTTGAAATGGACTAAGTGATAAACAATAACTTTATCAATATACAAGAGGGGAGAGAAACTTAGCTTGTTTAGGAAGATTCTGGGATGAGCTAGATGTGACAGGTAGCGGAGCAGAGAGAAGATAAGACTTAAGATTCGACAAAGAAGATTATAGAACTGGAAAACATGTAGGTTCAAGACCATACATGATATGTATGGTCTATGTAGTAGTTGTACAGTCTAATACAAGGAATTTACAGTCTTAGATCATAAGGTAGTTGAGCTCTCAACTTTCTAGTGCTTTGCTTATTTAGAAATTGTGTGATCATTGTGTTGCTCTTTTTCACACAACATCGAGATGACTGTAATGATCAACAAAGTAAAGTAGAAACCCTAATAACTTACAAAACCCTTCATCAAAGCATTAAAAACCAAAGGAGAAAAATATGTGTGTGTTTGATGCTAGACCACCCATGGTAGTCGGACTCCCAACCGCTTGACAGGTAAGTGCACGAAGTTGGTGGACAATTCCGTGGACATAAAAACCCGAAATAAAGATCTCTAAGCTAGCAAGGTGGAAGGAGGTTATGTTCTTTATTTCCAAAGGGATAACACACAAGTAAGATCCTCTAGGCTCGTGCACCAAAACTCAAACTCAGCTACCTTTGGACACAAATACATATAAATAGTGCATTATAATCTATATATTTGCAACATACACTTGCCCACTAAGGATATACAACTCTAGTCTACTCTTTGGGAATCATTTAAAATTTCAAAATGATTATCCCAAATTTCAGTGGCTTTTCTTCTGATTTGTCGTTCAGAAAGTTTGTCAGACATTGGTTTCAAAATGTTTTCATCAATTTCAATAAAAAATTAGGTTTCTTACGTAAAATCCTAGGAGGTGTTTTTGTCAAATTTTGCTTGTCTATAGTTTCAACATGAATTTCCTTATTCACATTTTCATTGTCTCCTTCAATTTCAACATTTACTACATCATGAGTATTTAATTCTTCTTCAACATTGACAGTAAAAACTTCTTCATCACGAGTATTTAATTCAACTTCAACATTGATAGTAGAAACATTACCTAGTTCTTCATTGCTTCAGGTGAGTTGGGATTGAAGATGAACCTCTTCTAGATTCACGAAGTTTCCGCATTCGCTCAGCATTTTCAATTTTGTTGGCCTCTAATTCGTCTGGTGTTTTTTTACTTAATGACTTCCTTTTTTGACTTCGTTTTTTGTCTCCCATGATGTTTTTGCTTTCGGTGATTAAAAAACGTGCCTGGAAAAAGACAGAATTTCACAGTAATTCATACGGTAAGGTCAGAGAGTAAAAATCACATGGTAATTCAGACATTGGGATGTGTGTAAATATGATTTATAAAGCGCGAGCGCGCTTTATAAACCGCGAGCGCGCTTTATAAATCGCGTTCACGGTATTTTTACAAAAAACGCGATCGCGGAGCTATTTGCCGAACCTTAGCCTTGGAAAATCTTTGTTTTTCCCCAACCAAAGCTATGGAAGGTCATTATGAAGTGCAAAAGGTCAAAAAACCTCAAATCTGCTCTTCCAAAGACTTGAACCATGCTAAAAAACTGAAAACATTTCACAAAAATGGTGCCATCACGTAGGGTAGACTCTTAGCTTTGTAAAAATATTGTTTTTAAAGTGAATAGAATAAGATAAATATCATTTTATAATTTATTACTAACAATAGGTCCTTAAGACATTTTTTCCCGTGAATGTTCATGTCTATGTTTAAGACTGTAACTTTTGTTTCGCTTATCAAAATATGATAAAAATTATACCATCCCAAGCGTGGACAAATTCTATACACCTTTAAAAAAAAAAATTGATTTCGATATTTTTTGATATAGTTATGGCGGGCAAACGGAAAGCGCTCCATTTTCTAAATATTTTCAGACCACTTTCACGGAAAAAATCATAAAAAAAAAAATTGCTAAAAAAAATACAAAATAAAATCCATCCCAAGATAGACAACTACATCTAACGTTTCACCAAAGGAAAAAAAAAAAATAACAAAATTTGGTCATCCAAAATGCGGGCAAACGGACTACAATCTTATAAGTTTTTTCAAAAAAAAAATAAGTCATATAATTTTAAGTGTTTAATATAGCTAAACTTGTCCGTTTTTTACAAAAATTAGTATTTTAGAAACTAGATTCCAAATGCTACGATTCATATTTATATAATTTTTCTAATTTAGAGTGCATGTATAGCTAATAATCCCTACAAGTTGAGATTTCACTGTTTTTGCAATATGACGTCCACGGATGACCCTATATTTGTCCATCAACTTCTTGCACTTACCCATAAGAGATTTGAGGGAGGCATAAGAGTTTGAGGGGGCATAAGAGACTTGAGGGAGGCATAAGAGTTTGAGGGAGGCTTATGATATTTGTCCAGTATGGTTGATGTTTCAGGATATATGTTGAGTTATTGTGTTGTTTAGTAATGGTCTTTTGATGTATGTGTTACTCATGTCAGATGGATATGTGTTATGATGTTGTGGTTATGTCATTGATTCCCTTGTGGACACTATGTACCTATAGCATGGTTTGGTGTTATGTGAGTTTTTCATTGATGCAAATTGAGGAAATGTCTAGTGGATTGTAGTACTGTTTTGGTTAAGTATTTTGGTATGTCAGTCATTGATGTGTGTCGAGTACTATGTTATGTGGACTGTGCCTATTCCATTCCGTATTTGAGTAACCTTTTGTGGTGTAATACAATGTTGAAGTATATACTTATGTACTTGTGAATCCGTAGGGTCTAGTGAACCTGTTAGGGTGTTGTGTTAGCGGCTCATGTTGGGCACCCACAATAAGGAATAAATCAAAACTTTTCAATGATGATATATATATATATATATATATATATATATATATATATAAAAAGAAACTAAAACTAGAAATAATGATAATGGAAAGAAACTAATGAAATGATGAACAAGAAAGAACGCGATCTTCACGGAGCTTGAAAATTAAAATTTCTACCAAATGTTCCTAAGGCTACCCTGTGGCCGTGCTTTAATCGACTAAAATTTTAAACCATAGGGTGTGTTTGCTTCTTTATCTCCCCTTGTTGCGTACCATTTCTTTTCCTCTGTGTAATGTCGCATCGAGGACGATGTTTTCTTAAGGGGAGGAGAATGTAATGCAACCCTTGTGTCTTCAATCCTCTGATTAATGTAGCAAATAAATACTAGCTGCTCTTCTCTATGTGCTTGAATTCTGCTTTTGCCATGGGGATGCTCTTGAAATAAAGAAATTTCTTGCTTTTACAAATTCAAATAGTTTTCTTCTTAACAAGTATTATTACTTCAAGAGCATTCTTGTATGCAACTAGGTCTGATTTTTCAGATTGATATCTGTTTAGATCTGAATTGCAGCGTATGTGGTTAATTGTAAGTGCATTGTTAATATAAACCTACTTTCCTTATCTACTTTTTGAAAACCATTATGAGGCACCTAAGTTTGCAAAGTAATAAAGAAAAGGATTGGTTTTTGGGTCTATGGTACGCAGTGAAATGCAGAGCTTCCTTTATATACTTTTCATATGCACTTAAACACCTAAAAGTGGCCTTGAGGCATTAGTTATGAAATTGCATGATTCAAGTCTGTGTACTTGTAATGCCCCATAGGGCATTGAATCTTGTTTTTGCCACCTTGGCCTCCTCCCAACCACCCCAACCTGCCAATGATTATGACTGTCATGTCTGTCCTTGTGTGAGGAGTCGGTGGAGTCGTTTTTTTCTTCACCATAATATTTTTTGTTGATTTCCTTCTTGAATGCATGGAGGTGGAGTGTTGGACGCATTTTTCTTGGACTGCGTGAATGCTGGGTTTGATTTGGTGGTTTAGATGAAGCTACATGCTAGTAGGCGTGTTACCTCCATTCTCTTGGGCACTACGCGGTGTGTTCAGTGGGTGACCCGACAATGTGTTTAGCCAGAGCGTGCGAGGATGATGGCAGTCTATTCTGTGCAGCCTTCTGTCCATTCTTTTGGTGGATTTCTGGGTTTAAGAGAGGATGCGACCTGTTTAACTCTCCCTTCAGGAGCACGTGGGATCAAACACGGGAAGGAAGTTCACTGCCCATTCGATCATGAGGCCCTTCTTCACCCTCTGCCGCTCTGCTTTTGCCACACGCTTTGTGAATGCGCACCCCCCCCCATGGCATGTCATGGCTCCTCCTAGTCGGTATGGAAGAAGTGCGGCGGCAGGTAGGTGGCAGTTTAGTGGAAGCCTATGTGAGCATTTCCAGTGAGCAGGTTGTCCAACTATGTTGTTTTCTGTGCAATATCAATGCATCCTCCGAGTCAGGACTCTCCTTCAAGACATTCCTGTCAAAATCAACCTTGTGACAGTGAGAGAGTTACCAGGAGACCTGATGAAAATTATTGCAAGGATTCTCTTTTGAGACTTTACTTGTTTTACGCTGTAACTCATGGAAGAGAATCTCTTAGGCGTGGATCTGTATCATGTCAGAATATTCATGAAGCACAATTTGCCTTGCAACTATATGAGCATCTTCTACGAGTCACTAAGTTGGCAGGCATAAAGGTTTCTGTTGGAATTATCACACCTTTCAAGCTACAGCTGAAATGTTTGCACCGAGTGTTTGATGCTGCCCTCAAATCTGCTGAAGGAAAAAGGTTTATCCATCAATACGGTAGATGCCTTTCAGAGCCAGGAGCTCTTTGCAGTGCAAAATGCAAGTAATCGTTTTGGATTATTCGCTAATTATTTCATGCAAGCCGCAGCGCTCTGTCCCTCCACCGGCAATGCTCATAACCCATTGGCAGTGTTGGCAGCATACACTAGGGATGCACTAGGTGCAATATATCATTATTGCCGCCGTGTCAAAGGCTCATGACCTCCCTTTTCTATGTTCCAATCTAACTGTTGCTCGACCTGGTCTTAGTTCTTAACTCGCCATTTATTTGTGCTTGTATTTTATTGTTTCAGCCATGAGCTTGACCCAGATTTGGTATGGCTCTGTTTCATTAGAGGAATTTAGCTGGGTTTGACCTGCTATAGATCCGGGCCGATGGCCCTGAGCTTGCTTTTAGCATTAACTTCCAAGTCACCTGTAGCTCGAGTTACTGAGCCATCTACGTGTTTTATTCACATGTTTACTTGTTTAAATGATCGCCAGCATGGGCCTTCTCATGCCCATGGCCACAATCCACTCCTTTTTTTCCTTTTTCCTTTTCTCCAAACCCCCCTGCTTATCATCCCATACTTGCACAAGTTTCTTGAAAAGCAATGATTCAATGTCACGACATCTCCATGATATTGTAAAAGGAGGCTTTAACATTAACCCCATCAGTATATGGGCAGAGATGCACATTGCGGACTATACAATTGATTTCATGAAGTCGAGGGCATGGCCGTTAACAGAGTTTGGACCTTGAGCAGGCTGAGGAAGATAAGTTGCGCAGGTTTTGTTGTTGTTGCTCGAGCCCTGGTCGACGTGCTTGTTGGTTGGAAGAATTATAATCAGGCATGTTAAATCTACTCCTTGTAATAGTTTTCTACCTTCTTTCAGTATCTTGAAATGAATATTCTTTCCTCTTGAATGGCGCCTAGACAAAATGTTTTCGTGGTTGTTTAAATCGCTGCATGAATGTGTTAGTTGTTCCTTTAAATCTCGTTCCAATTTCCTGGTTTTGCTTGGAATGTTCTTTCCTCTCTTATAGCTTACTCTGTTTATATTTGTCTAAATGGGCTACTGCAATATTGAGTGATGCAGTCTAGTTCGTAGGGAAGGAAACATTATTGAGTCTTGTTTGCTTATATGACCCTCTTTTAAAAGAATTTTGTGATGGTATATATATTAGAAGGCTTACTATATGGAAGGTTAAGCCTTCATATCTCTATCTGGTTGAGTAAATATGTATTTCCTGTTAAGGGCTCTCTGTTTTGCTAAAAGTTACATTAATAGTGACGTTGTGTTCTAAAACTTGTTTAAGCTTTGGGGCATTCCTTACTTTCTGTTTAATTGGAAAATGGCATTAGGGTCTTGTTTTAGAACTGTACATGGTTGAATTTTGTACCTAGTTCTAGAGGAGGAATAACTGGCATCTATTTTGGCCTCTACGTGTTGAGAAAGTTACTATACCTACTACCTAGTTCAAACTCTTGTTTGATTAAAGTAAGGGGGAAACATTGTAAGTTTTATTGAATGAAATTTCTACAAATTTTATTAAGGGTCGCATAAGTGTAAAAAGCTATTAATAGCTGGACCAAAACAAAAGTTGTAGGTGAATCCATGGTATTGTACTTGTGAACTCGTTTCTGTTGGATGATAGCTGTTTACAGTGATAATATAATAGGTGGTTACTATATTCATCTTTTTGATATTTGCTAGACATGTCCTTAATAAGCCCACATGGATCGGGTAAATTTTCCAACTTCTATACCATTGGCAAGGAGTTCATAGAACTTCTAGGCCTGACTGCCCTACGTAACCTTCCTGATGGATATGTGCGTTGGTTCTTATTTTGTGCTTGTACTCGTGGTAAGGCCTTTTGAGTCTGGGGCATCGCTGGTGTATTACCCACTGTGTATCGAATCCCTTTGTTTTCGAACTCGAATATCTTATGCTTCGAACTTGGTTACTAAAAGTCCCATTTTGTGGCCTTGTTAAGGAAATCAATTTTTATTTTTTTATTTTAAAATACTTTTGGCTTTGTCGGAAATATATAAAAATTACTAACGACTTTTGGGTTTAGCCTTCCCTTATATTATGTAGAGAGGTTGACGATTAGGATAAGGTTGTTCGTAGAATAATGGCCCTTTTTGTGTCTCTTTTGTACGCTTTGATAGAGTGGAATTGTTTGGTTAACTAGTCCTATGTTTAAGAAATCCTACATGAACGTAGCGGTAAAGCTCCTTGGTTAAAACTGAAACTATAGTTGTTTTTCTTTTAAGGGCGTCGAACCCTAATTATTGCTATGAAGCCTCCCCTTGTGAGAATTGGATAATGTCATTTTGCTTCGCGCCTGACGATCATGATTAGTAGGTTTTGTCTTCTCTTGGACCCCTTTAGTTGGATGGAGTAAGTTTTGGATTCCAATCATGTAATCCATAGGATTTCATGAATGAGATATCAACACTCTTGACCTTCTTGTTCCTAACCCATAAGGTCTTGCCTTGATTTATGTGATTTTGTTCTTACTAGTGTTTTGACTTTCTCCTTGCTGGATGGTTTAGAATTCTTTCTCATGCGAATAATTTTGGAGTTGTGGGTTGTGTTTTTAATCCATTTTTTTGAATTAGAACTTTCCTTTCTTGATATTGTTAAATGTTAGCTTACTGTTGCAATGTGTAGCCTTAACATGCTCAGTTCTCGCGAACTGATTCCAGCTAGTATTTGTGCAGATGGATTATGCGAGTAGATTAAAGGAAAGAGTTGTAAAGTTTTCATCAGTGCAATTTATGAGGTTCCTTGTAAAAATGTCCAATGTGAGGTAAATTTTGTAATAGTGCTTGCAAAGGAGTTTAGAAGACCTCTTGCCTTGGGATATTCTGAAATTTCGTGATGATGTTGTCTTGTCCTTCTGTAGGTAAACTGGTAACTTACCTTTGTAAGAAATGGTATTCAATCTTTACATTGATATGAGTATTGTAAAACTTTGATCTTGAGAATAAATTGTCAAGTTAAATCTTTCTAAGACTGAGTGACAATATATTATAAGTAAAGTCAAATGGGTCGGTTAACCCTTAAAGAAGCTAAACAAAAATAATAATTTTATATTCAACAAATAAATGTAGAGGTGATCTATTTGAAATCAAATAAGTCCATGAGTGATCAAAATGAAACCATCCCTTGTGAAGTAAAAATTTTATAACTTGATATCCCTAGCTACACTAGCGAACATTATCCTTTCTTTGGTGAATTCTTAAAATGATCCTAAGGTGAAACGAATTGTTAGTTGTTGTAAGATAATAAGATTTAATAAGTAGGAGGAATCATTTTCGAAATCACGCAATCTATCTCTTAGCCATTGGATGGTAAATTGTTTTATTTTTATAAAACTCAATTAGTCAAGCCTAAGTAAAATCTTTAATAATTCTGGTTAAGTTCTCAAGCCTCAATTAAATCTTGGTAATATCAAATGAGGTCTTGAAGATGATTTCGACTCAACCTTCTCCCTCTAACCTTTCTCCAAGGTGCCTTGTCTTTCTTCTCTTAAGTAGGTTAAACACAAACCCATGTTGTCATATGGGCATGAACAAGTTCTAGTAGCGTAAGGGTTTTTAGATGGCCTTGTAAAATTAATTTACACCCCCCCTTTTTCCAAATAATGAATTAAGCAAATAAATGTCAAAACAGAGAAGATTTAAAGATGATTACTCAGTGTAAAAATAATAAACTTAGCTTGGTAAAGATGATTTGTAAGAATCATATCTTGAGCCTCGCTTGAAAACGTAAGCGAAGAATTGCAAGATGTCCTTTTAAAATAAATAAACCCCAAGAATGTCTCTTTTTGTGTTGCCCCTAACTTTAAGTGTGTGTTGCGGTTGACTACTATGTTGTCATGTCTAAAAGAAAAGTAAATTGTCCTTGAAAGATGTGAATGTTTCGGTCTGCCCTTTATGGCCATCCTTGTATCAAGTTGCTCATAGTGTTAGTTGTACCCTTAGTGACGACATGTTGCGTCATGTTATGTGTGGAAGTAAGTCAAAAAAATTATCCTATCTTTTCTTGTGTTGTTCACGTGTGTGAATTGGTGGGTCGTTACAGGATCTAGGCTCGAAACCTCTTGTTGAATTGATAAAAAAATCCAGAGCAGGAAAGACTTCACTCATGCGTGCAGATTAAAAGCAGTGGAATTATTGGAGTTGCAGCATTTCCATCCATGGCCCAGTTGCCCAAGTTTGTTATGCAGGTGCAGATCCATATCCAGATGTAGATGCGATGCAAATCCATATGCAGATCCAGATCCATATCTCATAGTTGCAAAAGCTTGACACAAAGGCTTCATCCTCTTGTTTCAAATGCAGCCCGTGAAGAAGTCAGTGCGTGGAAAATTCCTTCCAAGATCCTGTGCATGTGCTCTCATCTTCCAGTTGAAGCCTTCATTGAATTTTCATTCACCTTGAGTGCTTTCCAGAATTTTAAATTGCTCATATGTAATTAAAAATAAGGATGATGAGTTATCTATGGCCAACCTTGCATTGATGCATGTACAAAAGAAGAACTGCAAAAGCTTCAAGCATAAAAGAGAAGATAATGCGAAGGCAAAATTCTAGCTTGTTTCTAGATCCAGCTGCTTCCAGATCTAGTTTGAATCAGCTGCATGCAGACATGAAAAAGGACAAAGTCAGATTTCCTCTTCCTTCTTCTTTCCTCCGACAAAGTAATTGAGCGATCAATTAAATTATACAACTTAAGTGATTGGTTTAAAAGCCATTACTTGAAGAAGTCAACTACTTAGAGATAGGTGGCATGTGCAAAGTAGAAGGTTCTATTTTTAGTTGCAAATCATACATGTCACGCAAAGAGGAATTCTAGGAGGAAGATTGCCAGCTGTTTCTTTTTCGACTTCCACATGTGCCAGTTCAACTAAAGCTTCCAACTTGTAATTGCCCCTCTACATTCTATAAGTAGAGGAAGAACCTTCAGGTTAATAATGGATCATAATTTGTAAGCAGCAATCCTGTGTTCTAGACTTTGTGTTGAACCCTTGAGAGAAACTTAGAGCAAAGGAATACAAAAGAGCGAGGTTTCGGAGAACTTTGTGTCACGGTGTGTACTATGTTTCTTCCTTGAATCTTAGATCTCTTGATAAACTGTGTTATTTTAGATCTAGATCTAGAGCTTCCTTTGTTTTATAATTCTATGTGTTCATATCTATTAAGTTTCTTCTATGTGCATGCAATTAGCTCTCTGCTATCTACTAATTGGGATGCAAATATTCCCCATTTCTTTTCGTATTTCCTTTACTTCCTTCTTCTATAAAATACTTTCTTTCTTGCAAATGCTTACTTGCTCAGAACTTCTTAGTTATGGTTCATGAACTAAGTGGTTAAAGTAAAACCCTTGAATAGATAATAACACCTTTTATCGACAAATCTCGACACGGGAGCCTCACCGGTTAAATGAGGAGATTTATCTCATGACTACCTAGGTTTTATGCTATGCGAGAAAATCTAGCCAACAGATTTTCTACGACTCCACTAGGGAACAACTATCTTTGCGAGATCAAAGCTTATCTATTGAAGATTAGATTGTTTTCCATACAAATCTCAACTTTGGTGAATGTCCATTCACCCAATCATGAAGGCGTAAGGAAGGATGATCATTTCTTCGATCATGCAGGAGTAATTCAATTTCAATCATCCTCCTCAAGTTAGAAGCCGTAGATCTAGTCTTTCACCAGGAAGAAGAGTGCAAACACATCTAGATTCAGATCATCTTCAGCATAATCCGGCAGCTAGAATTATTCATCAAGTCTACTCTTGGAGAGAACGTGCCCCGTTCATCATGCTTTGAACCGAAACCCACTTGCCCCTGCACTTGGTTCTGACTTTGTTCCATGGGGTGCAACCTTTGACCTTTGAATCTGAATCCTCCTATGCATGATCTACCTAAAGGGATGAGAAATAATTTTCCAAAATTCTTTGGAGACGGCAAGTAGAATCTAGATGACCACTTAGCTGCATTTTCATATCCTATGGAGTGCTTGCAGTCGAAGATGAAGATGTATCAGTTAGACTCTTCATAGAGACTCTGCATGACTTGGCTGGAGAATGGTTCTATCGGCTAGCTCTTGGCACCATAACCAACTGGGCCACTATGCGGGATGCATTCCTAAAAATATTCAAGGCAACCAAAGATTCCAACACCTTGATAACTCAGCTCACTCAGTTGAAGAAGGAGCCACATGAGCACATGCGGGATTTTATTACAAAATTCCAAAGATTACTATACAAAATTCCAGCTTCTGCTTCTCTGAATGATGAGAATCAAAAGGTGTTCTTCATCAATGCTTTGCTTCCTGAAGTAAGCTATCAACTGCGAAGAGCACGTCCTGCTGATTTGTTAGTAACTCAAAACATGGCGGTTGAAATTGAAGACGACCTCATCATGGCTGGAAAGATAAAGAGCAACACTTCTAGAGCTGAAAGTTCATCTTCTGCCTCTACATCTGATTCACTATTGCAAAAGTTAGCAAATGAGATGATGCAGATGAAGAAACAAATGGCTCAAATGGCTCAAGGCAATAATACGCCTTTCTCGGAATTTCAACAACAACCACGAAACCGCATTGCTAGTTCCTAAAGATTAGCAATTGAAGCTGCTCCTAGAAACAACGTGGAGATGAATGAAGAAGACCAGGAAATTGACGCTGATCAACTCGAGGATGATGATTTTATAGGACCTGCTAGTGACTCCAACATTAATTACCTGAACTACAAATTTGAACATGACAATGAGAAACTTCATGAAGATGATCATGGTCATGCATATGCAGTTTTTACGAGATCACAAACTCACCAAGCTGAGGTATTATCTGACGAACAAAGAAGGGGCAACCCTTTACCTTCTTCTTTAGCTCCTAGAGATAAGAATGCAAGTTCTTCATCTCAACCGCAGAAAGTGGCTCAGGTATCTGAATCTATTTCTTCTTTTGACATTATTGATCATGTTAAGAAAACCAAAGTTCAAATGTCAGAAGCCGAATACCTGAGAGCTTTTCCTGGGCAGTTAAATAGGCTAGTCAAATATGTACAATCACCAGAAAATCCAATACATCAAAAGGCCTTTTTCCTAAGCCCAAGGATACTTCTCCCTAGAACAACACAATAGTTGTTAAATCCTCACCATCTTCTGAAAGAGTGGAACCTTTCTATGTCTCCCTATTGCTTAATGGTTTCAAGTTAAGCAACTGCATTTTAAATTCAGGTGCGTCTGACAATGTCATGCCAACTAAAGTTGCAAATGCTCTTGGGCTTACCCTGACAAAGACCATAAAAAGGTGCTACTCCATAGAGAGACAAGTCCCTTTAATCGGACAAATCAAAGATGTGCAAGCTGTTCTGGCAGTTTTTCCTGATAAAAGATTAAAGATGACAATTCTAGTTGTAGATATTCCTGTCTCCTACGGGATGTTGCTAAGTAGAAACTTCTACAAAGAGCTGGGAGGAGAAGTAAAGATGGATTGGTCATGTGCACATATTCCTATCAAAGGGCTTAACCATAAACTGGAGCCGAAAAGAAGTCCAAGTACATGGTGACAAATCTGAGGATCCTAGATCTCAAATTCTTTTTCAAGAATTTGACCGTGGGGTCTATTTCTTGGAAATGGATAAAGATGTACCAGAACAAGAATTTCAACCAGAGCCAGAGACAACAAAAGAAGAAGGAAAAGTTTGGACGCTAGAGTTTAAAGGCACATGTTGTTCTTTTGGATCAGGAGTTGGCGCTCTACTAATATCTCCAGATCATGAGGTATTTCCATACTCCCGCAAGCTGATGTTCGAGAACACCAATAATACGAGTGGAGTATGAAGCATTGCTTCTAGGAATGGAGCAAGCTAAAAAGAAAGGAGTAAGAATCCTCAAAGCCCAAGGAGATGCTTGAACTTCTGTAAAGAAGGTTCGAGGGCAAAGTCAAGTCAAAAGAGATAAGCTGGAGCATTACAAAGATAAAGTGCTTTCCATCCCACATTCATTTTACAGCCTTCTCTATTGATTTCATTCCAATAAATCAAAAATCCAAGGTAGATTCTTTGGCAGTCACGGATGTACTATTGAATCCGTATAGATCACCGTCCATATTCAGACAAGGAAACTATAAAGTGGAGATGGTTTACCACCCCAAAGTCCCTGAACAAACATCTGCATGTCTGCATGTTGAAGGGAGTAAATCACCACCATGACAAACAGTCACAGAAAAAGATGATCCATGTTATGGTGATAGCAGTGGAATGATCCAACCAAAAGGTAACAAAATACCCAAGGGTTTGGTTTCCTTAGTGGAAACTTTCAACAAGCATGATCAGTACCTGATGAAGAAGAAGGAATACGGTTCTTCCTCGAAATGCAAAAATAAATGGGAGCGGAGCAAGTTGATGCAAACTTACCCGCCAGAGAGAAGAAAGGATGAGCCACCACCAGATGAATTTGATAAGGACTTGCCCAGAGTATTTGACAAGAAGGCCAGAGAAAGGAAGTTCAAGACCGGCGATTGGGTACTCTGGTGGGACAAGAGATCTGAACCGAAGGGCCTGCACGACAAATTTGATCCACTCTGGAAAGGGCCCTTCATGATCAAAAGAGCTGCAGGAGTGGATACTTTCTTCCTTGCCTACCGGGATGGAATTGAGTTACCATTGCCTTTCAACGGGAAACATCTAAAGTTGTTCAGGAACTGAAAAAGTAGGTTAAAACCTGTATGTATATAAATAAAACTTTGTTTGTTTTTCCTTGTTTTGTTTTTGTTTTTGTGTTGTGTTTGTTTTCCTAACCCCGTGCCCAAAGGACAAGACATGAAACCAGAGATGCTAGGATCTCATCTTTTCCCTTGTCATTTTGACAAAGAAAAAGATGTCCACAACGGACCCAATTGGTGTCCTCCAGATTTCATCCTGAAATCTGCGACTACCCTATCCGAAAAAAATTTCGTACTTTTAAAATAATGGGTCATTTTGTGTTTTTATTGTCTGAAAGTTCTTGTATTGTGTCAAGATATTCCCAAAGAGCCATATTAGCCTTTTTCGCCAAATACCCAGATGCCCAAAATTGTTATATTCTCGTCAGGATTTGTCTGCGGAAATTTGTATTTAATTATTTTGAGCCCCGTATGAGGCTATTTGCGCTCCGTTTTAACTCTGTTATGATTGAACATGTCATTATTCCTATGTACCAGAAGGGTTTTAACTTGGAATAAGTTTTGGGCTTTATTTGTGACTTTTGGCAATTTTTGTGTTTTTGTGTTTTCCGTTTCGTTTTACGTAATTTCTCTAGAACAATTCCTTTTCCTGGTAGACATAATTTTTGGCACAGGAGTAGCTGGAAAAAATATACGCACGTTATGCTCGAAGGAAGTCGCCATCGGAGGTCTGGATCACTGGGAAAAAGTGAAGTCATGCACAAAAACCCCTGCGGGATGGGCGCATTTTTGGAAAACAAAGGATTTAAGCTGCAATGGGAAAAATAGAAGCCGCAGGCATGATGGGAATTTTATACCTGCCTAGTAGGGTACTTTTTCCCGTGTTATAAAATTCACTTAAGTTGCAGTGGGAAAATTAGAAGCAAAGAGTAAGTGGGATTTTATTGCACCTTTACAGGTACTTTTTCCCATGATATAAAATTCACTTAAGCTGTAGTGGGAAAAATAGAAGCAGCAGGAAGATGGGAATTTTGTACCTACTTAGCAGGGTACTTTTTCCCATGATATAAAATTCACTTAAGCTACAGTGGGAAAGTTAGATGCTGCAGGAAGGCGGGAATTTATTGCCTGCCTTGCAGGGTAAAATTTCCCATGGTGAAATAAAAGAAAAGTGACTTAAGTGAAATCACAGGATTTTATTGCCTGCCTTGCAGGGTAAATAATCCCATTGTCAAAGTCAAATCACTTAAGTGGAACATGGGATTTCGAGGTTGCCTTGCAGGTAAAAATCCCATTGTCAGAAATTCTTAAAAATAGAATTCTATTATGCAAAAAGTGCGACCCACCTTGGGTGAATAATAATGCATTAAATAAATATTTGTTAATATTTATTCACCCAATTTTGGCACCCAGGCTTGTGGAAAAGTCAACAAGAGCAAAGGGAATAAATCAATTGAAATAGAATTTCAAAATTAAATAAATTTAATTTATTTAATGCAGCCCCTTTTGAGAAGGAATTAATACTTTTTAAAGTATTAAATGATTATATTAATTCCTATTTTCAGTGGCTATGGTCAAAGCACACTGTGAAGCTTAAGTGAAGTGAAGTGTGGATGATTAAATTGAATTAATTTAATTGATTGGATGGTTGTCCTTAAACATGCTATATTTAAAAGAGAAGAGCTTGATTTTTAATTAATTAATTGCCTTTAATTGTTAGGGAAATTATTAATTATAGAATTGTGAGGGTTATATAAGCATGGGCAGCCATATGGGTGAATTATTTAATTCACAGGTAAAGAATTGCAGCCAAGAGGAAAAGTGCGCCCCCATTTGAAGAAGGATTTTGCTCAGGCAAGGTGGAAACAAGGCTAAAAGCTTCCAAATTTGGCACATGCTTTGAAGGAGGTTGATCTTTGTCTACATAATTGTTTGCACAGGTGTTACAGGAGCTCAGGTGTTGTTGAAAGGATTCATGCTCTCTTTATGTGCAAATTAAACACCATTTTTTGGGGCAAGGAAGCTTGAAAAGTGCATATTTTTACAATTAAAATTCACTATTCATGCTCCGGTGGCCATTTTTGTCTGAATAAATTGCAGGAATTCATTACAGGTGCTTTACAAAGGAAAATGAGCTTTTATCAATGTCCAATACATTGCATATATCCTCCGAATCTGAAGAATTGTCCAGATCTGCACCAGTATTGAAGAAATCTGGCCAAGTAAGAAGAAAAAGAATTATTCAGACGAAGATAGACAAAGCTATGGCGAAGAAAGATGAAAAAGAAAGCACAACGGAGTCATGCATCACTTCTAAATTTACAGATACTGGAGACACAGATCTAGGCTCGAAACCTCTTGCTGAATTGATAGACAAATCCAGAGCAGGAAAGACTTCACTCATGCGTGCAGGAGAAACTTCACTCATGCGTGCAGATTAAAAGCAGTGGAATTATTCGAGTTGCAGCTTTTCCATCCATAGCCCAGTTGCCAAAGTTTGTTATGCAGGTGCAGATCCATATCCAGATGCAGATGCAAATCCATATGCAGATCCAGATCCAGATCTCATAGTTGCAAAAGCTTCCGGCACAAAGGCTTCATCCTCTTGTTTCAAATGCAGCCCGTGAAGAAGTTAGTGTGTGGAAAATTCCTTCCAAGATCCTGTGCATGTGCTCTCATCTTCTAGTTGAAGCCTTCATTGAATTTTCATTCACCCTGAGTGCTTTCCAGAATTTTTAATTGCTCATATGCAATTAAAAATAAGGATGATGAGTTATCTACGGCCAACCTTGCATTGATGCATGTACAAAATAAGAACTACAAAAGCTTCAAGGATAAAAGAGAAGACAATGCGAAGGTAAAATTCCAAATTGTTTCAGAACTAGTCCGCTTCTTCGATCTAGTTTGAATCAGCTGCATGCAGACATGAAAAAGGAAAAAGTTAGCTTTCCTCTTCCTTCTTTTTTCCTCCAACAAAGTCATCTTTCCTCTTCCTTCTTCTTTCCTCCAACAAAGTAATTGAGCGATCAATTAAATTATACAACTTAAGTGATTGGTTTAAAAGCTATTACTTGAAGAAGTCAACTACTTGGAGATAGGTGGCATGTACAAAGTAGAAGGTTCTATTTTCAGTTGCAAATCATACATTTCATGCAAAGAGGAGTTCTAGGAGGAAGATTTCCAGTTGTTTATTTTCCGACTTCCACATGTGCCGATTCAACTAAAGCTTCCACTTGTAATTTTCCCTCTACATTCTATAAGTAGAGGAAGAACCTTCTGGGTTAATAATGGATCAGAATTTGTAAGCAGCAATCCTGTGTTCTAGACTTTGTGTTGAACCCTTGAGAGCAACTTGGAGCAAAGGAATACAAAAGAGCAGGTTTCCAGAGAACTTTGTGTCACGGTGTACTATGTTTCTTGCTTTGAATCTTAGATCTCTTGATAAACTTTGTGTTATTTTAGATCTAGATCTAGAGTTGCCTTTGTTTTATAATTCTGTGTGTTCATATCTATTAAGTTTCTTCTATGTGCATGCAATTAGCTCTGCTATCTACTAATTGGGATGCACATCTTCCCCATTTCTTCTCTGTATTTCCTTTACTTCCTTCTTCTATAAAATACTTCCTTTCTTGAACAACTGCTTACTTGCTGCAAAACTTCTTAGTTATGGTTCATGAACTAAGTGGTTAAAGTAAAACCCTTGATAGATAATAACACATTTTTATTGACAAATCTGACACGGGAGCCTCACCGGTTAAATGAGGGAGATTTATCTCATGACTGCCTAGGTTTTATGCTATGCAGAAAATCTAGCCAACAAGTATGTAACCACTGTTTCTGTCCCTAAAGATATAATTAAATTTGATCCTTTGAAAACGAGGTTGTAGGAGTATAATATCTTTAACTATGATGCGTATATCTATTTTATAGGCTCATTTGAGTTGAGAATTATCACAAGATTAAGAGAATAAATTTCAACAATGAGTTTTCCAAAGACAATGTTAAGAGACAACTCAATACCTTTAAGAATAGCTAGGTATTCACCTATGTTATTTGTACCAATTCTAAAACAAGCTACAACAGGTAGCAAGGTGTTTACCAAACTTATCCTTAAGAATTGCACCTCCACATGAAGCACCTAGGTTACCTTTAGTAGCACCATCAGTATTAAGATTCATCCAACCCATAGGAGGGGGGACCAATAGATGTTAGCCTGTGTCAAAATTGTAGAAGTAGTTTCTATGGGGATGAGAAGTTTTCTTTGTTAAGGTTCTCAAAGGCTTAAACAAAATTTCTATTTATACTTCCTCTAGATATAGCAGGTTCAATTTCTCCTGCAATCTAGAGACCACTCCAATGAATACCTACCACAAATCCTGATTTTCCCCCTTCATATCTACTGTTCCTTTCTGTCCAAATGCCGCAAAGATCATGGGGAAGCAACAAGTTCTAGGGAATGGAAGCAACACAAGTATCTTTATGGAGATCTCTATTGAGAAAAAGTTTTAGATAGAGAAGAGGGAAACACCCATGCAATCTTAAATCTATTCAATAGGAGATTCCAAAGAGAATGGGAGAAGGGATAGTGAAGAAGAAGGTGAGAAATTCTTTCTATACCACTATGGTAGAGGATGCGGTGACTAGGGAGAGAGAAGCCCCTTCATTTAAGGTTTTTCCCAGAAAGAATGGCATCTCGAAAGGAAATCCAAGAAAAGAAACCAATTTTAGGAATAACTTGAGGGATCCATATTTTTCTAAGTGGTGGACCAAAAGTAGGATGAGGTCTTAAAGGATAGGCAGCTTTAACCAAGAAATAACACAATGGGAAATCATCCAGATGGATGCATCCTGAGACAGGGAAAATTGAATATATTGAGAGGAAATAAAAATCTTGAGTTTGTCAATATGTTGCATTTGGATCAAGCTACATCCTTCCTAGGAAGGGATGTGATGATAAGGGTTATTACTCTTATTTTTAATGTACCCATTGATCGTCTTTCCACATATAGTAGAAAGAGAGTGGTGGAATGGATCCTAAAAAGGATCGGTAGCTAAAGGCTTGTCACCAATCCACCAGTCATTCCAAAATTCAATGCTCACACCATTCCCCAAGTGCCATTTAGTACCCATTTTCAACAAATGTTGACTATTAGCAATAGAGTTCCAAATTGCGAGACACTCAAAATATCTAAAGATAGAAAGTTCTCCGAAGGAGGTATGTATTAGAAACTAATAGCTACACCCAAGAAGTGCACTCATTAGTAGTAATAGCCTAGTCGAGCTTATCCTACATTTCGTCATTCATCTTTGACATTCTTCATAAACAAAAGCCCACTTATAGCCATAGGTTTACAGGAGTTACATTCCAAGAAAATAGGTGAATTATTTTATGCTCTTTAGATCTAGAACATAAAAAATTATTTTGAATTTGTTCTATATGGGAGGAAACCAAAGAGGGAATCTTAAGAAGAACCATAAAATAGATTGGAAGGATCTAAAAAGTTGTCTTAACAAGCTACAACTTACATGTTTGGCTACTCGAAGACAACCCTTCAAACCCATAAGCTTCTTTTGAACTCTCTCAATAATCAAGGTCCAGAGATTTTTTATTTGTCTACCTTTGAAGAGAGAAATTCCCAAGTAGGAGGATGGGAGATCAATGATGTTGCATCCACTTATAGCCACAATCTTTCTTTTCCCTACTTTGGGGTGTATTTAATGAAGAAAACACTACTTTTGGAAAAGTTTATAAGTTCAAGTGAAGATGATTCATAAAAGTCAAAAATGTTTTTTTAATTTATATCCTTAACATCCGAGGATACCCCCAGAAGGAGAGTATCATTAGAAAATTCAATATGAGTACCTTCCCGAACCCTTGAAGTGATTTAAACCAGACATGGTAGAAACATTTTTAGTAGCCCCAGGCGCTACTTAAAGTATCATCCATGAGGATCAAGAGAAAAGGTTTGAAAGGGTCCTTTGTCTAATACCATTGATTTAGCAAAGTAGCTAGTAGGAATACGATTCATGAAAAAAAGAATTGTGTGGATGAGATGCATGTATGAATCCAATTGTACCATTTTTCACATAAACTAAATTTGTAGAGCACTTTGAGAAGAAAGGACCAACTGAATCGATCAAAATATTTTTGCATGTCTAACTTAATAATCATCCCTACTGATTTAGAGTGATGATTTATATGAATAACTCCATGGAAATAAATAAATTATCTTTGGATCAGACAACCCCAATGAAACCATTCTATTGCTCATAAATTAGACAATCCATAAAGTTTTGAACCTAGTACCCAACATCTTAGTAATGATTTTGTAGGAAGTATTGCAAAGGCTAATAGGTTAGAAATTTGAAACTGATTTGGAAAACAAATATTTTGGAGCCAAGGCTAAAAAAATATTTTTCCATTATTTTAAAATGGAGTCATTATCATGAAACTCATTAATTGCTTCTAATAAGTTAGTTTTTATAATGTTTCAAAAGGATTAAAAAATTGTAGGGAAGGCTGTCGATTACTGAAGATGTTTCACCTCTCATAGGAAAGATAGCTTTATGAACTTCTTCAAATGAAAAAGGCTTAGTTATCTTTTCATTAATTTCATCTAAAATCTACTTTGGGATGTGTCAAAGCATTTATGAAATAGCCTCCTCATTAGTGGGTCCTTCCTTCTTGAGAAGGTTAGAACATAAGTTGACCAATTTCACTAAAATGACATCCTCGAATTCAAATTCCTCCCATACATAGTTAAGAGCTCTTTAATCATATCCTTATTTTTATTTTTGGTGGAACTAGCTTGAAAAAACTTGGTGTTACGATCTCCTTGTTGAAGCCAAAGAGCCCTGGATCTTTTTGCCAATATATTTCCTCTTCAACAAGAGTATTATGAAAGTCACTCAGAAGTGACAATTCTTGTTAGTGAAAATAAGGATTTCTACCATATAATTAATTATTGGTTGTGACTTCAACTATCCTTAAGGAAATATGATGTTTCCTCTCTCTTATGTATCGAAATTTCTTGATCTTCCAAAATTTTACCTATTTTTTTATGAAGATGAGTTTCTTCATGAATCTATACATAGTTGAGCCTTGTATTTCCACCTTCCACCAATCCTCAATGAGCTTATCCAGGTTATGGTTATGTAACCAAGACAATTCAAATATGAAAGGGGATTCTTAGAATTTTGAAATTTTGCTACACTCAAAAGAAAGGGGCTATGATCGAAGCAGCCTTGGGGAGGGCCATCAAATAAAAGTCACTAAAGTGTGAGAGCCAATCCAGGGAACCAATAACTCTATCCAACCAAATTAGTATATCATTGAAACCTAATCTTCTATTTGACCATGTAAAAGATGCTCCATGAAGGTCAAAATCAAAGAACTCACCTTGTCTAATAAATTTGGCAAGATATTCCATACTACTACAAATAGTAATGAGCACCACCCTATTTTTCTGAGGAAAAGAGAGGTGTGTTAAAATCCCCAAAAATGATCCAAGGTAAATGTTTTATATTGTTTATGAATTCCAGAAGGTCTTTCCAGATGTTATCCCTTTGAGATTCCCAGTTTGGGCATAGACATTTACAACAATTCAACCTAAACTGGATCCAATTTCTTGAAAGAAAATACCCAAAAAATGAGGAGTGTTGATGATACATTCCCCAAAAAGGACCGTAGGATTCCAAAAAGTACAAAAGCATATGTAGTTTCAAGTTGAAGCATGAGAGGCAAAGGAGGTGAGGGCCATATCCTAGGGAGGATATTATCCTCCTTGAGTTTAGTTTCTTGCAACATGATGATGTCTAGAGAATGTTTTAATCTGATGTCTTTGAGTACTCTTATTTTCTGGGGAGCATTTATCCCCCTAATGTTCTAAGAGAGAATCTTAATTTCTTGGGTTTACATTTGCATCCACCCTCAATGGCAAGGATACCTTGAGTTCCTTGTGTAATAATTTGAGTGGTCTCATGTTAAAGCTTGACTGTTTGATGGGCCTCCCCTTATTTTTGTTGTTTCCTAGATCCCAATTTTTTTACAGTTTCTTCTAGTATTTTTGGGTGGGCTAAATTCTTCAATCACCAAAGATGAAGGAGAGGGAAAAGATTATTTTTCTTCCAAATAGGAAATGTGAGTAGGGGAAATAGGAATAGAAGAGATATCCTCCTTAGAGGGTTGAGGGGGAAGAAGAGGGAGATAAAAATTAGGCAGGAGTGCGGAGAGAGCACGAAGCAAGGGGGAAGAGGGAGGAACATGGGTATATACCAAAGGATCAAGGACTAGTTAGACAAGGGAGCCTCTCGAGAAAGGGATATCACCTTCTTATATAAACGTAGCAAAGGTATTGAAGGTGCTTACCTCCAAAATGTTTTTAGGAATATATTTTCCCTTCGACTTTGGAGTGAGGAATGAGTCCTTCTATTTGGGAGCTAGCTTCGAGGGGCCTTGTGGCTAATGCTATTACAAATGGAGAAGACATGAGGAACATATTCATACTCTAAAGCTTGTGACCGAATTCCCAAATCCAAGAGGAGGTCAATGGAATTTGATAATGGGTTAGTTACATCAGCATTAACACATAATCTTGCATGAATGAGCCTAGATTTTGCTTTGGTATCTTGATCAATTGGAATGAGAGAACCTAAGGACAGAGCAATACCTTCGATAACCACAACATCCCAAAACTCTAGTAGGAGACATAGAAAGAGAACCCAAATAAATGCTTCTTTCAATGTTTTTATATGAGGGTTGAAACCTAGGGTCCATTTCCTAAGATAGAAGCCACGCCTTCCAAAGAACCAAGGACCCCCAAGTAGCACTTGAGAAAAATTCTCTTTATGGCTAAAAGTGAAAAGGATGAAACCATTTGGCATTGCTGCAATTGCAATAGGTTTGTAGGAGGGCCTTTTGAGACATGACTATTTTTGATGTCTTACGGTGGGAGATGTTATCATAAAAAAACACCCTCCAATTTTTCATGCCTGTGTGAATGAGAAACTAGTTTTTTTGGGTAACATTGGACCATCTCTCAAGTTATAGGACTTGCTACTTGAGATGGACCTCCAGAAAAGGCTGGTTCCTCTACCTAATCCTAGCACTAAACTACTTCTAAGGAAGGAAATGCAACTATCTACTCCTAATCTAAATATTCTAAGGTACGAGGAGAGAGACAACATGAAAATTAAGAAATCCTACACTACAAAGGTGATAGCACCAAGAAAAGGGGGAAAATATCCTATTGAGGGAGAATACAAAACGAAAATGGTGTTGAGAGAGGCCACACCAATGTGAAACAGACCTAGATCTTCATTTACCACTAAATCTCCATGAAACAAAACATCCCACACCTAAAAATGAGACATACATGCATAGAAAAAAACAACAAAAATAGAGGGGAGAGGAGATACAACAAAACAATGCAAGTGTTGAAAGAACACCACGAACACAATTTTATTGCTCTTAGAATATGCACAATCTATTACATTGTTGAAATAGAGGCACAAATACACTTTTCAGGCCCATGAGAGGGTTTTTAGCTCAATGGTGTTGAGAAACAAATTTTACAGAGTTTCCCCGCATCCCAGAATATCTCTCTCTCAAATGAGAAGTGTTTTACAATATATAGAAAATGAATGGGAGAAAGAGAAAGAGTAAAACTAAAATTTCTTCTCTCGTCAACCAACAAATAAAATTAAATGGTTTGAAAGTTGCATGGGCACCCTTACAAATAATCTTAAATATGTACTTTAGCTTCTAGAAGAAGGAATGGGGTACCATACTTCATTAATTACGGTGGTTGGGCCTGAAACTGTGTATTTATGTGATGGAGACGTTTTCTAATTTTTTACACATCTAACCTTAGTAAACTAAAAATACAATTTATGTGGCATAAAGGGCGTCGTTCTCATTTGAAAAGTCAATTTTTATAAAGATCGAGCTTTGGGTCAAAAGTTATGACCTTTTGAATTTTAGGAGTCAGCAAGGCGCGGAAGGGAAATAGAGAGAAGGCGCACACATAGGTGCATGCATGAGAGGAAGGCATACTTGCGAGAAGGAATGGAAACAGGGGCATGTAATCATTCAAATGGAGGGCAAATGATTGTAGAATAGAAAAGAGGGTTCGTGACCAAACATTGTGCAAGAAAGCGCGAGACGAGGAAGAGCATGGACTTAGCCAATGTTAGGAAATTCGAAGAGGGGGCTCACGGGGAGGGTGCGAGGGATAAGAACAAAGGAGAGCATGTGGGAGGAAGGTGCAGAAGGTGCATGCACAAGACGAAGGTGTGGAGGGGGAACCGAAGTAGAATAATGTAAAGGAGAAGCAAGAAGGTGCGCTTGAGGGTGCACGGAAGAATTACGAGAAAGAAAACATGGCACGAAGCAAGATATAGACACATGAAAGGAAAGCGAGGGAAATCACGTGCATAGGTGTGAGCTCATAAAAGAAGGAAGGCATACCCGTAGAAGGTAGGTATGGAAGCAGCGAGGATGAGAGCATCCAACTAAGAAAGGGCATGTGGCGCAGGCAGACGAGAAAAAGGTGTACGATAGGAAGAGCAGGTGTGACAACTAATTTTGAAGGCAAGACTGCAAAGGGGCACGCACAACTTGAAATGTGAAACATCGAGCCGAATGAAAGTATAATTTATCTAAATAACTAGGAGACTGATTTGGATAATAGTTTGGAAAATTTTAGGTCGATATTCCTGCTAGATGAAGAGATCAGTAGCCTTAGGATTATCCATTGGGCATGGAGTCAAGCTTGATAAACACAATTCTGATCTGAAACTCTGAAATCTGGTCCATGAGACACTTGAAACACTACTAGAACTGGAGATGATCTCACCAAACACTACCTCTAATGTACTGTGCACGAGCAAGAAAACACAAAAACACACTATGTACAAAAGAGAAAGATCATACATGCCCCAAGTGGAACATGTAGAGTGTGCACAAGCACTTGTTCTTGCTAAAAGAAAACTACATACTCTATGCTAACCAGAAGCCAAGGGAACTCAAACAAATCCTGCAACTGGCATGGAGAAGTATCTTCCTTTCTCAAAATCGATAGCCATGTATATGAGTTGGATCTCGAACATGGTTGTTATTATGAGTAAAAAGCTGACAAGAGGCCAATCCTCCACCCAAATCATCAAGGTATCAACATCAATAAAAATACCTCCTCAAGCTAATTGGCATTGGAATTTTAGAGGTCTTGATGGTGACCCTTGGTGCTTTGATACTCATCCTCATGCTCAAGAACAAGCATGACTGGTGTTGTCTCCTCTCTTGGCTCTAGTGAAGCCAAGTACCTAATCGGCAAGGTCTGGTCTTTCGAATCTTTACTGCTACTCTAATATTTAACTCCAAAAATGGAGTCCTCTTACTCTCCTTCATGGGTGGATGGTATGGAAGTGATGGGATCTTCGTGCTCTTTTTCTTCCTCCATGGTAGTATGGAACTCCTCTCTAATCTACAACTCATGTTTATTGAACGCAACATTCAATGAATTCACTTTTACATCATTATAATTTGCTTTGCAACACATTTTTGGCTCCAGAGATCCTTTGTTGTTTCCTAAAGATTGACTTAATTTTGGATAACCTCTTCATCTAGCATGCAATTTGTCAAATCAAAATCTTTAATTCGCTGCTCTAGAGGACTATTTGGGGCAACAGGTTCTTCTTTATAGCTCTCCTCCATCATGGATTCATCAATCAAATCATGCCCTTCAAATGAAAGCAAAAATTCAATAATGCTTTCTTCATCAAGTGGCTTCAACTCTGATTTGATCTCTTCCATCTACTCCTCTTCAATAAGACTTGGAGCTGGTTGTTCTTCCTCCCTCTTGACTGATTGTGCAACTTAGATTAGATCAAAATTCTCTTTAGAAAAATTACCATTATGGACACTGAATTCAAAGAAAACAGATTGTTGATCTTCTTCTTCTTGTTCTCCTTCTGTTGCAAACTCATCTTCCACCACTTGTGGTCCTACCCCAGCCTCCTCTGAAGGTTTAACCATCAAGGGGATTTTTTCAATTCTGAATATGAGAGAAAAACTCACCAAGCTTCTAATCATTTCTCTTTTCTTGGCTCTTCTTCTTGCTGCTCTCCTTGACTGGTTGTCTGATTGTTTGCTTCCCAAGATGGACTTGAGACAACAATAGGAGGAATGGACTGGGTTACAACAAATTTTGCAATCGCTTGTGGTGGTGGAGGAGATAGAACTTCTTGTTTTTTTGGAGGGGATGAATTCTTGGAAGGGAAAAGGGAAAAAGAATTGAGATGAGATGGAAGATTAGAAGATGGAGAAGGGAAATCAACACTTGGGGCAGCATACAATGGGCTTGAATCTTGAAATTGCTGAAATGATAAAGCTTGGGATGGAGAAAAAGGAGCATAAGGAGCTAGTGATTGACTTACCCATTGTAAGGTTGTCTTGTAGTTTTCTGATATGCCTTAATATCCTTAGTCCATTGTGCGAAGATGAGGCAAAGCATTTCAACCATGAAGTCAAGCTTCTTCTATGTGTTGCAATGTCTTGGAAAAGGGCCTTCCCATGGAGAAGGTGCCCTGCAACCAATTATGAAATCTTTCATCTGCATTGTATCCCTTAACTAAACAATGCTAGCCTCCATCCTTTGAATATTCTTTAGCATATCAATGTTCTCCATTTGATCGTTATTGTATGCATACCGTTGTTCCTTATAAGCTCCATAGACAAACTGATTTTGGCATTGGTCATATGGATAGGCATAATGGTCAAAGTTTGTAAAAATGATGCTATGGGTCAAAAGTTATGACATTTAGAAGTTCGGGAGTCGGATGCACGACGGAAGGGAAACAAAGAGAAGGCATGCATGTAGACTCGCACGCACGGGAGGAAGGCATACTTGGAAAAGGCATGGAAAGAGGGTGTGAAATCGTTCAATCAAGGAGGGCGCGCGGGGTAACAAAAAGAGGGTGCATGACAAAATATGGTGCAAGCAAGCATGCAAGAGGAAGAGCATGGAATTAGCCAATGTTAGGAAAGTTTGAAGAGGGGCACGCCGGGAGGGCGTGAGGGGATAAGAAAGAAGGAGAGTGCATGGTAGGAAGGCACGAGAAGGCACGCGTGCAAGAGGAAGGTGCAAAGGAGGAACTGGAAGGAGAATAATGTAAAGGGAGAAGCAAGAAAGTGCACAAGGGCATGCGGAAGAATTCTTTGAAAGGAAACAAGGCACGAAGCAAGAGACATGCACGCGAAAGGAAAGTAGAGGGAAATCACGTGCATAGGTGTGCGCGTAACAAGAAGGAAGGCATACCCATAGAAGGCCGGTATGGAAGCAGGGCGCGAGCATCCTACTAAGAAAGGGTGCGCGGTGGCAAACAGAAAAAATGGTGTGTGACAGAAGACTAGGGACAACTAATTTTGAAGGCAAGATTGCAAAGGGGCACACAAGAACCGTGCGCTACCCGAAATGTGAATTATCGAGTGAGAATGAAAGTATAAGTTATCCAAATAACTAGGAGAGTTATTTGGATAACAGGGACTTAGGGCCCATAAGTTTTCCAATCAACGATAGGTCAGGAAATGCGAAAGTAACATCCATAATCTATGATGAAATCTCCAGAGAAAGCATCCCATAGAAACTTGGGTTATAGCTTAACAACTTGTGCCACCTTTGGTGACCGAACAACCACATGTTTCCATGACCCGGGAGGGACTCATGATGATGTGTCACCGAGAGGCGTCAAGAGGGGTATCGGAGGCTAGACCAGTAAGTATCTGTGATAGTTGTAGAAAAGCCTCTAAAGTAATTTCAAAATTCGAGCAGAAAGCAGGAAAAAAACTTTTCACAAACTTTGGATGGTAAACGATTTAATTATACGAGCTATGAACTTGAGTGGTGGAGGAGCACTTTCTCTAAGTGGGACATGGTGGTGGGCTTGGGTCCTTAAAGTCTTGAGTGATCCGTATTCAAAGTGCCCCGCTATGTTCTCGCTTGGTCCATATGCATAAGTTCAACCCCTACGTTTAGGTGTCCCCATGGCCACTTATTGAAAGCATCCAATGAACTCAATGGGAATGGAACTTGGGTTGATGATTACAAACTACTTACAGCTCATCAATAGCCCAGGACCTTGAGTTCAAAAGGGTTTTGGTAAACCATGGTGAGAGTCGAACCGGAGACGTAGCACTAGGATCATAAGCCTAACACTACACCTCACAACACGCCTTCATCACCGACTCGGCTATCCTCCACCCCTTGTTTGAGGTGTTTTTACTATATAACAAGGATCTTCCTTTTTATGCATCACAATGTATTGTTTGTCATGTATATCGTATTAGATATTATATTTTCCTTAATTTTATGAAAAAATTTAGATGTGAGGATTTATTAGTGTTCGTATATTACTAGTTTAACATACAGATACTAATTTTTTTATATATGTGATATGAGAGAGATTCTAGAATTTGTTACCTATCCTATACTTAGAAACTGATTATGTGTAAAAAAATACACAAATTATAAGTATGAATTCCAATGTATGGGACATCAATACGTGTTATATATGCAATCTTCTCTCCTTACGAATATTGTCTCAAAGCTTTTATACCAAAATAATATTTGGTGTCGGAGTGGTTTTCATTCTGCTCTTATGATGGAGCCAAGGAGGGTATAAGCGAGTGTGTTGAAGCTTATAGTATTGTCCCAGATGTATGATTTGATTTTTTTGTTAAGAGTGTCGATAGAGACATTAAATTTTTAGTCATTAATGTTTTCTCTTCTACAGCTATGTGCGCATCACCCGTATAACATCTGTCTTGTCTTGTACGCGTAACTCAAAATCTATCCTTAAGTCATTTCAATTTTCCGTAAAATCTGGGCTGACAGTCCTCTAATAGCGTAAATGTGAAGCATCGTATGCAATGACATTCTAAGATGATTGTGAGGACTATATTGCTTTTGTTTTTCATCAATCGTGTGGTATTTGGAATTGGACTCCACCCTGGTTCCAGCTTGACAGTGCACTGAGTATTGTATTCTGATCAGTTTTACACACCTTTAACATTGAACTAAGCATTTGCTGACTGCACCAAATCCTGCAATGCATTTGGTGACTGCATCATCACATTTCACTAAGCATTTCGTGACTGCATCGAAACCAACAACCGTTTACAACTTACACGCAGTTTGACAATCAAAGCATGCGGTATTTTCAATCACAAAGCTGTGCTTGCAATTCAATAAGCCGAGTACATTCCAAAGTGATTTTGAAAGGTGTGATGTGGTCATTCCATGGTTCCAGATAGTGTTTTAAGTCTTTCGTATTCATTTAGTTTTTGTTATTCATTTTTATTTTGTTTGTAAACTCATGGTTTCCTCTTAAATCCATAGATATTTGAAATACCTTATATAATTTATTGTAGGATGTGTTCAGTATAAAATGTTTTCATGTTCAAAGGATCGATAGTAGAGTTTCATTAATTCTACTCAAAACATAAAAGTTAATTGTCAGTCGAAAGTACACTTAGTGACAATAAAAAGGTTGTTTTATAACTAGTAATCGTCGTGAAGTGTACAATGGAAATGCCGAAGGGGATGCATTGAAGAAGTGAAAATGGAGGGACTGGAATAGTGGAAGAGGAAGAGGGTTGATAAAGAAGGGGTAGATGGATGAGAAGTCCAAGGACAAGGAAAGTGTTGCGGGGATCAGTGCCCAAACTTTTCTTTCCTACAACCACATGTCATTCTTTTTCAATTGTTAGAAGGAGAAAAGGGTTGCGGTGTTCAAGATATCAAGGCAACGTATTTTGGAGATATCTTAGAAGGAAAGGAGTGGTTGATCAATACTACTAATGTCAATAGTTGCTTGTAATTTCAGTCCTTGTGTTTTTATGGTAGTTAGAACACACGTAAGTGTAAAGTGAATTCACTTGCACATATTGTAGGACACTTTAGAGATAGGGATATGTGTAATAGACTTGACATCCAAGGGTAGCAATTTCATGCACATTTGTGATCAGAGAATCTCTCTAGCTATCAGGGTAACGGTTAGGGTTTCCCTTGTCAATAGTCTTGATAGAGTTTTCCATCAATAACCATTGACATAAAATGGGATTTGCTATTTTTATCGTGATCCACATTTTTGACATCTCTATTTCGCTTGCATTTTTCATTATTGTACAATTTGTTCTTAAAGGGGTCAAATTAAAAAATGGGCAAAATCCAATACATTCCGAGTTTGAAACTTAACCTCATGAATACAACATACCATGTTCCTTGTTCATGGCTTGGGAAGAAATGGCTCTTATGTCCTTCATGCATGGGTTCTATTTATACTTTTATTGGCAAGGAGGACAACCATTCTCAGCATGTGCAAAGGGTTATCCAATGGTGACATCACAACCACTGACATAAAAAAGGGTTTTGCTATCATTTTATTAGAATTTAGATTCAAAAACAAAATTTTCACCTGGTTTTTCAAGGCTCCATCATCTGACGTGCAAACAAGAAACCGTAATGACGCACGCCACCGGCGCATTTTACAATAGATCCCGATGACGCGCGACAATCGAGCGACACTAGATCACAATGACGCCGCGACATTGTTCTCAATCGACGCCGCGACATTGTCCTCTATTGACGCGCGACATTGTCCTCTATTGACGCGCGACATTGTCCTCTATCGACGCGTGACATTGTCCTCTACGCGCGACATTGTCCTCTATCGACGCGTCCTCTATCGACGCGACATTGTCCTCTATCGACGCGCCTCTATCGACGCCGACATTGTCCTCTATCGACGCCCGACATTGTCCTCTATCGACGCCACGACATTGTCCTCTATCGACGCCGACATTGTCCTCTAATGACGCGCGACATCGTAGACTATCGACGCGATACATCGTAATTCAAATGACGCGCGACATCGCAATCAAATGACGCGCGACATCAAAAACAAATGACGCGCGACACAGCCTTTCTATCGACGCGCGACGATAAATTTCTATCGACGCTGCGACATCGCTTCTCTATTGACGCGCATTCATTCAAGCAAATGACGACGCCAATAGGGGACAAGACGCCCTATTTAGGTTATAAATACCCTTATGCCGCTCATTTTCTCGCTTTTCATTTTCCTTTTGAATTTTTGCAGTCTAAATCTTTGACAAAGACGCAATTACAAATTATAATGTCGACTTCACATGCTTCCCAATTGCAAGTTCAAGAAGAAAATGAAGAGAATCCAAGTCAATCGATTTCCAAGATAACCTACAGAATCCCTTATGCCCTCACATCCATACGGCTTTAAAGATGTCTTCTGTAATATCAAGCTATAATGGAGGAGTGTGGATTTACAGGCTCGTTAATATGCCCCATTTCAAACAGATCCGGATATTTTGAATTACCTTCTCATCATGCTACAATTCGAGGACGGTATATTTTATGTGACTCAACGATGGCCAAATGTTCCAATTCACTATCAACCGAATGACATACATCGGTTTACGCCTTCCTATCGTAAATTTACCAACCGTTACAACCAAGGCAACACTGTGGAAGAAAACAAGAAATTTCTCGAATCAACGTACGGTTTCCATGTTGATTGTAAGTATAATTCGTTTTGATTCAAATTTTTTATTCTGTTTTTTATTCTGATACAATTTGCTGTTTTTTATAGTAATTTTCACTGTTTCGCATTTGCAGCCCATGTCAATAAATCCCGGCGTGGTGTAGATACACAATCAATTGCACACCACTTTCTTGCTGCACTTATTGCATTTTTTCAAGCCAGAATTGTTATGCAGGGTCGCCAAACAGATATACCAAATTGGGCCATTGCATACATTTGTGCCACTATCTCAAAACAAAAATTCGATTGGTGCACATTTCTATCCAAAAAAATAAGAGCTGAAATATCAAATTCAAAAATCTCAGAAAAACCTTTCATTTATTCGACAAACTATCTCCTCGGCTTCTACTATGAGGCACTTTTTAATTTAAAAGCTAAAGAAATTCCTACTTGCTCTGATGAGGCTTTGAAGAAATTCTCAATTCCATTTGCAGAACAACAGGTATAAACTATTTAGTTTGTAATTGTATTACAATTTTCTTCATTACAGTGCACAGTTATTAAAACTTAAATTTTAATGTTATGCAGAGAAGATATCTTGAAGCCATTCCCCGAAAAAAAAAGATGTCGAGAGGAAGAGGCCAACTACACGCGGAGGCTTCGGGGGACTCCCAATCTGAAATGGAAGCTCACTCCTCTCCAAACCCTCAACAGTTTGAACTCGTTAAACGCCAGAGAAGTAATACATTCTCATATATTAATTACAAATTCCAAACTTGCAGATTTATTTTTCAATTTAAATTTTAACAAAATGAATTGACAACATTTAATATTGATGAATAGCAGGGACTATGGAACCTTCTTCCCCAACTCACTCCGTACAGTCGCATGCATTGATATCTTCTGAACAGCCACTGAGTACAACTCCTACAAGGCCACCCGTAGCACCGAAAAAAAATACCCCTCGACAACAAGGTACAACTTTTCTATACAACGTTTAATTTCGTAGTTTTGACTTTATGAATTGTTTTAATATTTTTCATTTTTTCTTGTACTTTTCAGCACATGTCAGTCATGATCAAACCACGGCACCGACACCCACTCAACCATTAATTTTTAAAATGCCAACCAGAGGAACAGTAAAAAAGAACATTGGTAAACGCATGCCTTTTGCTCCGGCCCCTAGTGGGACACTAAACCTTGACTCCTCGTTTCGAATTCCAACTCTCTCACTTGGTGGCTTGCCCAAATGCAACGAACGGCATATCTGCTTTGAACAATATAAATTTAGATGAAGATTATTTGGGCATCGATAAGAATGACCCAACCGGTTTTTTTCGATACCCGCGAGATGATTCAAGGCCAAAGCAGTATACTTCAAATTTCAATTTTAATATGCTTTACAATTTTTAATTACATTCTCGATTTAAATTTATTTATCTAAATCTTGATTTATTTTTTCAAAAACAGATCAGCCCACCCAAAGACAAAACAAGGAGCAGCTTGATCTTTGTCATGGTGAAAGCCCCCACACTTCTCCAAAGAAGATCGCCGTCGCATCGATTCGATAGTGAAGAGTTTCCACCTTTTCCTTCGAGAACTTAATTGGTAATGATTGTCAATCCCATGTCGCTGAGTTTATTATTCCTCAAATCCAACAAATTTATAGAATGGGAGAGAAGGGCTAAAGTTCTTATCAATGAGATTATTAGTCGTTATGAAAATTATTGGCAACGGATAGTTTATACGCTGCACCCGTAATCAACCTCGCGAAGATGGATTCCTTACTTACCCAAGTAAAATGTGGGACTCTGCACGCTTAACAACGACTATAAAGATGGCATTTTAGATAAGGCACTAAACAAATTGGAAAATATTAGTGCCGAGGCCCAGGCATATTTTAACAAATGGTCAAAGGACAAGGATTTGGTATCAATCGCAAATGCCGAAAGAGATAGAGCGGTTGTAAGTACTATTACATTCAAACAATCATTTTTGTTAATTTGAAATTTTGAATTTACATTAATATTTTGAATTGACGTTACTCTTTTTGTGCAGTTGAAATATGAAAATTTGAAGAGTCAGGCGAAGGTTTTGCAAGTTCACTTGGAAACAGCAAAGAACAGCTTATCCGCAGCAAAAAATTTGAAGCAAAATATTGTTTTGGTTAACAAACAAAACAATACACTAAAGCGGATAATTAAAGAGCATGGTCTCGACCCTGACATCTTGTTCAAAGCCAAAGCAAACATGATCCAAATTTGTCATGCCGTATGGAGATGCAACAAATCAAGAAGAAAGAATTATAAAAAATCTGGACAGTGCTGCAGAAGATCTTATAAGTTCAGGAGTTATTTCTGGTGTTGGGGAAAGAGGTGCAGCCAGAGTGGAAGAAGCCGTTGGGGAAGAGAGCAGAGCAGAGTTTTCTAAAGAAAAAGACGGTTCTGAAAATTAGAAACTTTTATTATTGACTAAACTTTAAATATTGAATTTGAAAACTTCAACTATTGTGTTTGTACTATGCTATTTGAATTTAATTATATGGTGATTAGATGGTTATTATCATGAATTATATGTATGTTTCTTGTTTACTTGCATTGTCATGAATAGTATGTGTACGTAGATGATGAATGATGACAATTGATAATCAATGATAGATGATGATGAAAGACGATGATCAATTTAATGTGTATAATGTAAAATTTAGTGCCTAAATATCTTGTGGGACTTTAATTATCTTGAAAATTATGTCGTGGGACTTTAATTGTATCTGTGGGGTTATACTGTCTATGAAAGTAGACTTAAGGTCTATAGTTGGTAAAAGGTGGATAGGTTAAGAATCTGTGTTGTACTATGATTTTTCAACGTGTTGAGGACTTCAAAGTGTGTTTGGATTTTATGAATGACCTTTATCAGTCTAAAATAAAGATATCCAAGTCAATGATGCTAAGGTCTAGCAATCTGTCCTGTTATCTAGTTGGTAAAGCTCATCCTTGTTAAGGAATTCATGAATTGAATATTGGATTGTCAAGTGCAAGTTACTCACAAGCTTTTCAAGCCGACTCACCCTAGTTGGTGATGATGAAAATTATCAGTGCTTCATGATGTACAAAGTGAAAGAATTTCATCAAGGAGATTTATAATTCTCTAAAAGTGGTATAAGACCATGTCAAGGTGTTGATTCATCAATGTCTTGTAGTTCTAAAAGGTGACATATTAAGAGGACCTTGTTTTATGCCTTAAGAAATGTTTTCACATCTTTGAGAAAAGCTCAAGGTCTGTCAAGACCCAAATGTCATGCTATATGTCATTATGTGGTCTATCATGGTGTTGAGACAAGAATGTATTGCTACTACAAGAAGATGTATTGTGTAATAGAGGTTATAATTCTGATTCATGCTCAAAGTTGGGAAAAATGAGTATCTACAAATGTTATAAAGTTGAGAAATCTCATATTGATGTTACCTTGTCATAAGATTTGTGCATAGTAAGGAAGAGTATAACACATTGTTTCTATATGTCATTATGTGGTCTATCATGGTGTTGAGACAAGAATGTATTGCTACTACAAGAAGATGTATTGTGTAATAGAGGTTATACTTCTGATTCATGCTCAAAGTAGGGAAAAATGAGTATCTACAAATGTTATAAAGTTGAGAAATCTCATATTGATGTTACCTTGTCATAAGATTTGTGCATAGTAAGGAAGAGTATAACACATTGTTTCTTAAAGGATTCTTAGAGGTCAATGCAAGGTTTGACAGTGGCTCCAGGAATGCGTTGATTCAAATGCTTATCTATCTTTGCAACTTTGTTTGGTCAGGTTATCTAAGATGGGCTTTGTAACTTTGTTTGACCTGATGAGTGCAGTGGAAAAGTTTTAAAAAAAAAAAAAAGATCTTAAGAAAACTGATGGAACCAAGAAGGGGAAATTAATTGATGTTCCCAAACTTGATGCAAATCAAGCAGGAGGGAAGAATTCTGATCAATGTACTTTAATATTAACGGAGGGTGACTCAGCCAAGGCTCTTGCAATCGCTGTAAGTGTTTGTGGCTTGAATCAGGGAAATGTGAATATTGAATTTGGTAGTATTGTGACATGTTTCGACATCACTTTCCAATTTAATTTTTTGTTATTTTAGTTATCTTTATCCTATCAGGTGGCAGGAATATCTATTTTTTGGGAAGCTACCACTCACCAACAAATGGAGAATAAAGAGATAGTAAATAGAAAAAAAATCCTTGGTCTACAGGAAGATAAAATATATGACAGCATTAAATATATGGCCATCTGATGATAATGACAGACTGTGTACATGATCTTTGATAAATACTGCTTTTAGTTTCTATAAATGTTCCCCCTGTATATTTGGTTGTGTTTCGAGACTTTTTATATTTGTTTTCTAAGCCTCCAGATGTTATGTATCTCCATGTCTAATGTCGGCACATGTTGATGTAGGCAACTCACAAAAATGGAAATGTGTTATCTTTCTACACAATTCCTGAGTATGAAGCTTGGAGAGAATCATTGAGTGGATCGATAACCGGCTGGACCATATAGTACAAAGTAATGCTAGTTTGTTTCCTCTTTATATGTTTTCGAGTTCTGGTTTTGTTCACTTGCTGATTAGGTATCACTTGTTGCTTGGACCATACAGGCCCCAGGGTTTGGGCACAAGTACCTCTAAAGAGGGCAAGGAGTATTTCATAGATCTGGACAAGCACAAAAAAGATTTTGTGTGGGTTGATGAGAAAGATGGAGATGCTTCCTCATATCAATCAGCTTATAGAATGGGACAGAAGGGCTAAAGGTTCTAATCAATGAAAATTATTGGCAACGGGATAGTTTATACGCTGCAGCTGATCCAAATTTGCTGTCGCATGGAGATTTCTGGTGTTGGGGAAAGAGGTTCAGCCACAGTGGAAGAAGCCGTTGGGAAATAGTGCAGAGGAGTAGAATTGAATAAAGAAAAAGAGGGTTTTGAAAACTAGAAACTTTTATTATTGAGGAAACTTTAAATATTGAATTTGAAAACTTCTACTATTGAGTATGTACTATGGTATTTGAATTTAATTATATGGATTTACATACAATCTTTAATTTTAATTGCATTAGATGGTGATTATCATGAATTATATGTATGTTTCTTGTTTATTTGCATTGTCATGAATTGTATGTGGACGTAGATGATGAATGATGATAATTGATAATTAATGATAGATGATGATAATGAGGATATGATAATGATATGGTGATGATATGATATATATGGATGATGAGGAATTTTATGTGGACTTATATTTAAAATCGTATAATGTATTGTTTATCCCAAATTTTATGTGAATTTTATGTGGACTTGTATTTAAAAATAAATTAAATATAATTCTAAGAAATCAAGAAAGAATCATCACTGGTAAGAAATTAATCATAATTGCAAATATGCTAGGGTTTAGCTTACCTTCATGTATTAGATCATTGCCAGAAATCATCAAGGGTAACGTGCTAGATCTTTGTTTCACATGACATTGTAGATGGAGGGGTGAGTTGCTTGACATTGTCAGTCCTGAGAAGTGCCAGCAACATCTTAAAATATATAGACCAACAATATCTTTAAATAAATGTAAATATAAAGAATTAGACTTGTAATGTCTTTAATGATAACAAGAGCTGAAAAAATGTAAGGTAACAAACAATAAGATTATGTTGAAGAAGATACCTATTTAAAATTGAAATCATCACCGGTAATGTGCTAGATCTTTGTCTTAAAAATTCAACACAAAAATTGATTAGTAGATAGATGGGTGAGTTGCCCGACATCACAATTCCGAGAAGTAATAAATTTTTCCTGACGGATGTCAACCCACGTTTTCAAAAAATAAAAATTTTGTATTTAACTAAATGTAAATACATACACCTGTAACATCTTTAATAATAACCAGAGCTGAAAAAATGAATAGTAACAAACAATAAGATTAAGGGGAAAAAGATACCTGCTTAAAGTTGAAATCATCACTGCCACTGGTAATGATATAGATCTTTGTTTTAAAAAAATCCAACACGAGAAATGGATTAGTAGATAGATGGGTGAATTGCCTGACATTTTTAGTATATAAAGATAAAAGATAGATAAAGAAGATACCTACTTAAAGTTGAAACAATCCATTATCAATAGCTTCATCAAAGTCGATGTTGTCTTCTGTAGAATGTGACGAAGAGCCAATTACACTCTCAAGGTTGGGAATATTTGTACTTGTAGCTGTATTATTTACACCTCTTTTTTCGCAAAGGGAATTCCAGTGAGCAATTGCTCTGTCAAAAAATGAATAGTAACAAACAATAAGATTAAGGGGAAAAAGATACCGCTTAAAGTCAAATCATCACCGCCACCGGTAATGCGCTAGATCTGGTGTTTTAAAAAATCCAACATGAGAAATGGATTAGTAGATAGATGGGTGAATTGCCTGACATTTTTAGTATATAGACCTGTAACATCTTTAATGATAAAGATAAAAGATAGATAAAGAAGATACCTACTTAAAGTTGAAACAATCCATTATCAATAGCTTCATCAAAGTCGATGTTGTCTTCTGTAGAATGTGACGAAGAGCCAATTACACTCTCAAGGTTGGGAATATTTGTACTTGTAGAAATGTATTATTTACACCTCTTCTTTCGCAAAGGGAATTCCAAAGCGCGCAATTGCTTCACAAACGGAAAGGTTTCGAGGGAGTATCGTGAAACGTAACACCTCATGCAACTTTCCGATTTTTATCCAACCTGCTTTCTCGCTTTTGATTTTATAAATGACAATGCACTGAAAACTCTTTCATCCTCCACAGACCCCAAAATCATTGTCTGGCATAACTCATATAGTCCGAAATACTCACCGATATCTTCTTGTAAGATAGAACTTTGATAGATTCCTCTCCACAAATTTGTAATAGCACCACTTTCTAAGGTTGATCTAAATTCTTATATTGGTTCCTCATTGTTGTTGCAAAATTGGTCGATCAAACTTTAATAAATCGGCATTCAAGATACCTTTGATTTCCGCACTTCTTGAGCTCGACGCCTTTGTAAATTGTTCCATTATTGTACCCATTGATTTATGGAAATGCTTATCGACAAAGTCTCGCACGCCACCTTCTCGTATTCCAAAATTCGATTCATCACACCCATGGCTTCCGTAATTTTATCTTTACGTAAACGCTCCTAATTTCTCTCTCGATGACAAGGTTTCTGAAATTTTTTAAGCTTTATTCTTGTTTCAACTATCACAGACTCAAACAAATTACGTGTCACAGAACATCTTCTCGCTCCGATCCTCGTAATATCTTGACGCCTTTGCAAAATGTGCATAGGTATTTCCCTCCCATTAACAGAGATGCATAGGTGATCGTGGATATTAAATCTCAAAAAGGTGTTAGGATTTTTAAGATCTAATAAATCTCTCCAATTTTCAAAAACAGGTGCATCAAAACTATCCTGGGAACAAGATAATATATCAAGACTTTGACATACCATTTTCCTCATCCGTATAAAATCCACAATATAGATCAATCTGCCCCGCATGCTTCATCGTTGTATTGATCTCCTTTAACATTGGAAGAATACCAACCAATGTAAGCAAAGTCTCCAAATCAGTTAAGCGGAACAACAGGTCCCTTGCCCTATCAACTTCATGACGGTATTTGTGCATGAAACCAACCAATGAAGGATACTCCTCACGAACTCTGCATGCTGGTTCATACAAAGAGATCCATCTAGTCTCCACATCCTTCGTAAGTTTTTTTTCGTCTCAGTAATTCCAATTGCAAATTTTTGGAACTCGAGAAAACGCTTTGGGCTGCTTGACATATAGGCATGAAGTTCTCTTATGAGGTCTTCTAATTTAGCAACATTTTCGTGGTTGCTTACCATTTTATACGCTAAATTCATTCTGTGAGCCATACAGTGAATTGGTAGCATATATATGGGGCCACCGTTGTTTGTAATCTAACACACACTGCTCGGTGACCCCGCATGACGATGCACCATCTGCGCTCTCCAACGCATACCAACTTCGTAGCAATTTCATAATCAGTCATACCAGCAACATCTTTCAAATGAGAAACAACTATTTTATATAGGTTTTCAGATTTATTGCATTTTCAACCATTTTCATAACACCCAAATGATGAGGAGTCCTTATATGATTTTCTAAAGTATATATGTGGATACATACCCATGCGGTGTTGTCGATCATTGTCACTTCATCAATCAAAGAGAGATAAAGTTTGCTTTTTTTTTACATTCTCTTTCAAATCTTCCTTCTCTATCATCGAGAGGCATTTTGCCATTTCCCATCCACTACTCTCGCACTCAATGAGACCGAGGTACATTCAAAGATTCCGTTAAATTGATACAAAACTTTGAAATCAAGGAAATCTGACATCGCCTTTCCTTTTTTAAGTATTTGAAAAGAGTAGAGAATTGTATGAATTTTGCATGTAGATTTGTTTCTTTCATCTTACCAATATGCGATGTGATTGCTCCTCCCTTTTCCAACAGATGTCTGTGTTTTTTCTACTCTGCCTCATATTCCGCTGCGTATCTGACATGCATGCACTCCTTTTCAGTTTTCCACCTATGTGTTTTGATTTTCTGGCCATCCGCCCTCACATACGCTTAAATATTGTTTTCCACAATGTTTTTCTATAGTGTCCAAATTTCAACTTGCATTTTTGTTGCTTTCCCAATTTCCACGTACATATTTTACATGTACATTCACATGGGATTTCTTCAGAATTAGATGATTGTACAGGTTCAATAAATGGAAATTTAGCTGCCCAATCAAACTTGTATGTCCTGCCAATGGTCCACATATTCTTGTTCGTTTTCAATGCTTTACTTTTTTGAGTAGAATTTTGAGCAATATCGCAATCACCTGGTTTCCTCTTTCTTGGACCAGAGTTTGATATTGATTTCTGTCTTCCATTTTGCTGAGTGTTTGTATCTGTGATATCTAGCTGCACTTCTGGTTGCACCCCAACAGGAACAATATCTTCAAGATCTGGCATATTATCGTAGGTTTCATTTGTTTGACTGTGATACTGCAAGTGCAATGCATGTCCACCTCAATAATACCTTCCACACAAATAAGATTCTCGATTCTTTTGGTGGCATCTATATGATTGGTATTTACATTATCTGTATCCGCAGAGTTTCCAAAATACTTGAAGAGTGATTTCTGAGATTTCTTACTTACTTTTAGGTTATTCGTATTCTTTGAGCTGGCACCTTCCATTATTCTCAAAATAGTCCTCGTCAAAGAAAAGAAAAGAACCAAGACTCTGCCCAGCCTCTCGAGGTCTTGTCGCGGTGAACTCGCTCGATGTCGCGCAACACCGCCCAAGTCGCGCCAACACAACCTCTCTGCCGCGCCAACCCTTCCTCTCGCGCGCGCGTCACTTCTAGCCCAAGTCACGCGCCAAGATAGCTTTGCCGCACAAATCAATACAGCTTTTGCCGCGACGCAAGATAAGACTCTTTGTCGTACGCAAGATGTTCTTTTGTCACGCGTCAATATTGCCCTTGTCGCGCGTCAACACCGCATTTTTGTCACGCGGCCAACAATCACAGGATAACAAAGAATATGAATCTCTGCTCAAGGGTATGCGTGCTCAAGGGTATGCGAGTTCAAATTTCACAAGATTGGTAATTTGGTAAGCTACTTGAGGTATACTACCCTTTTCGAATCACATAGGTTTTTATAGAGATGTTTTCAAATGAAGGCGGTTTAGCCGACCCCAAAAAAAAATATACTTTATATTTTAGGCTTGACAGACACCGACCCACTCCGAATAATTCACCTTTTCAAATTTTCCTAAAATGAACACCAAACTTGTATGAGGTCTTTGACTGAGTACATGCACAATTGATATGGAATGAATTTCTGATGCACAAGCCAATAATTTTCTAAGATAATTAAGGGTAAACACTTTGATGTATTGAGGGATAAAATCACAACAATACTACTAAGTTACACATACACATTAATATCATGCAAAAATTACTGAATTTGCAATAGGGTAAGATGATTAATCAGGGAATTCAACATTCACAAGATTAATGGAAACATACACAAGACTACAAATAATTGGAAAGGTAGAAAATACTTCACATTCAAAGGGAAAAACTAGCAGAAAATTGCTTCAACACTCCTGTATCTAAAAAGTCCTCCTTTTGTTTTTCCTAAGGCACACAATATATATAGAAAAATTGATTCACCCACCCTTCCTAAAAATAGACTAAGGTTGTACTCACCCATGCATCCTATTTTTATCCTTTATTTATATAATAAATAAAGGAATAAAATAAAGAAAACTAATACAAAGAGGCATTAATAGCCTTTGATTACATCTCAATCAAACTAAGTTGACTGTTCTATTTTTAAGAAAAGCATGGGTGAATAATTTGCTAATAATAAATCTTGCTTGATGAGAAAGTCTCCTTCCTTTTGCATGTAAATTTGTCTTCTTGTTGATCTGTTCTGTCCTTTTGCTGAAGGCATGCAAAAATACTCCTGTGAGTGAGCAAAATAATTACAATACTTGCAATATTTGCAAAATAATTCATCCAAACATCCACTTGATGGGGACCACCTTTCAAGCTCATTATTTGTTCAATTCCTTTTCTTCTAGTGTGTCACATGGATAACATATTTATTTGAATCATCTTTTAACTCCTCATAGTGGGGACCACCTTGATTGAAGACCTTTGCATTAGTCTCTCATTGGTTTGGCCACTCTTGTGGACTTAGCAAATTAATTACTGTTTTTGAAATAATACAAGGGCACTTTTTTGTAAAAACATTTTACCATATTTACATTCATTTTGAACATATACATATTATAAACACTTGGACCTTTTCGATTTTTTGCAATATTTTATATTTTGGCCACCCTTTGTATATATATGGCACATTATAATATGTTTACACCTTTTGATTATCACATACCTTGTATTACTTCGATTTTGGAAATTTGAAGAGACATGAGGTTTAAATTTTTATTTGGATGATGATTTTTTAATGGTTGGTTTTGATTTCATTTATGGTTTATGAGTATATTTATTATTCATAAAATGCAAATGATAATTTTTTGAAATCATGGGTTGGCCCCTCAATGATGATCACCCCACCCTTGGCATGTTTTTTTCAAAGGGTATTTTAACTCGGGTTGAGTTAAAAATTAAGTTTGGTGGTTTGCTTTTGAAAATCGATGATTGATTCGGGCCATCGATCTCTATCCTTGAACTCTTAGATGATTGATTTCTGATCACCATTCTAGGGTTTCAACTTCTCTTTTAATTTAGGCAATGGGGTAATGATATTTTAACCATGGTGGTTTTTTGAAACTTGAGATCGATCTTCAAATCGTTGATCTTGTACTTTTCATTCTAAATTTGATTCTCTTTTGATTACATGGTTGAGTTTTTTTTAACTCATCTCTCAAGTTTGGTTAGTAAAGCTTACTTGAACCTTATGATCACTTTTTTTTGGTTTTTTTGATTCATTTGGAGAAGCCTGCTTTGAAAAATTTTTGACGATCATTGAAGTTTTTTGAAACTTGAGCTCCAATCCAAATTCACATGGCTCTTCTTCAGCCTTCAATATATATTTTGTCTTTTCTTCTAGTTTGAGATTTTTTTCAAGCAAGCCTTAGCAGATTATGGCCACCATTGTTGATTATTTTGAGCTCGATGTTGTATTTCTTTAGTTTTTTGTGGCTTTATTTTGTTGACCTCTTGTGTTGTGATTCTCTCTCAAGCTTTTTTTTTAGCATTTTGGTGTTTTACTTTTTTTGGAGGTATGATTCATGAAATTTGATTTCCTAAAGACTTCTTTTGATTTTTGATTTTGAACTCCAGCTTTCTTGTGTCATTTTCTAAATGATTTTTAAGCTTCAAGATTTGGGATCTTTTTTTTTTGAATTGCTCTCTACATTTTTTATTGAAAGGATGCATTCTATTTTTTTCTCTTGAGGGTTTTTTATGGCTCAAATTGCTTGGTCTTTTCAATTTTTCCTTCATTTTCAATATTCTTTTTCATTTTAAGATTATGATTTTTTTTTTTCATGAATTTCTTCGAGATTTTTGTCTTTTTTTTTTTGATTTCTTTTCTGAAATTTTCTAATTTTTTTTTATTTCATTTCATGGTTTTTACCTTTTTTGATTTTGAAATCAAAGTTTCACTTTTGATTTATGAGTTTTGATCTTGATACTTCATTTCTTGAAATTTTCCTAAACTTTTTTTCAATTATTAAGAATTTTTTGTTCTTAATTTGTTTTCTTTTTCATTTTAATTTTTTTTTCTCAAATATCTCATTAATTTTTTTTCAACATCATATTTTTGAAATTAATTTTTTTAATAGAAATTATCATTTTTTGACTTGAATTTCTGATAAATATTTGAAGTTCGATTTGATGAAGTTTTTCTATTCATGCATATTTTTCTTCAATTCTAGATTTTCTTTTTTTGAGATCTCTGGTTTTTTTGAACTTGTTCTCATTTTATTTTGATTCTATAAAATTTAAGATTTTAATTTCTTTCTCTTTTTAATTTTTATCAATGTTTCTTTTTTCATTTTGATATTTTGCATATTTTTTCCTAGTTGGGTTTATATTCTTTGGCTTATTATTTTTCATTTGGTATTTTTCATCTGTTGAACTCATTTCACTTAATGTTTTATACATTCTTCTAATTCTTGATTATTTGAATTTTTTGAATTTTATTTTTGTTTGAATTTGTGTTTGATTCATTTTAAGAGTTCTCCGGTTTGCTTTTCTTTTCCATGCTTATAAAGTTTATCCAATGAATCATCCTTTTTAAGTTTATTTGATTTTTATTCTTTTTTCATTTTTGATACTTGATTAGCTTGATAATTAGGTTTGATTTTCATTTAAAAATCTAATCTTCATGAATTTACATTTTTCAAAGTTTTTTCATTTGATTGTATCTACAACTTTTTTCATGTTTTTTTCTCTTGAACTTTGAGTTTTGATTTCCTAAACTTTGTAAATACCTCAACCCTTGATTTGTATTCGGAGCATGCATATGCTCCTCTTGATTTCAAGCATTACTTAAATGTAGTTTTGTAAAATGAATCTTTTTCTATTTATGTTTTCTATTTTTTCTCATCCCTTTATTTTTTGTTTTCATTTACATTCTATTGCCTTTTTTTTGCATTTTTTCTATCATGAAAATGCTTCTAGTTTTCTTTTTTACTACTCTGTCTTGTGATATTGATATTGTCCATGATTTGACATTTTCCAAAATATTGACTTTTTACTCTTTTTTTGATTGTTGCTCATGATTTTTTTTTTATTTTATTGACTTATAAAATTCTAAATCATGCATTTAATCTTAAAGATTCATCATTATACTTAGGAATTTCACTTTGATTTACTTGCTTTATTTGAAAATGTAATTATCTAATGCTTTATTTTATAAAATTATCTTAATTTTAACTTCATGGTATTATACATGTGCTTTGAATGATTCCAAAAAACTTTCAATTTGATGATGATGTAGTTTAGTTCATTTCTTTTTTTTTAAATATTGCATTTTTGATCTTTTTTAACTTTGTATATGCATGTTATGAAAATTTAAAATGTCCATTTTACATTGTTTGCCTCATTCAAATTTTCCTAGAATTTTTTCTTTATTTCCTTTTTCAAATTGTAATAGATGTATTTTCTCATTTTAATACATTGAAAAATGTATCTTTTTTTTAAAAATTTCTAAGAATTTGTTGTTGGAAATTAAACATAATAACTTCATTTTTGATCATGGCATGTTTTTCTTTTTCTTATATCAAACTTCTTATTTGATTTACATACAACTTTTAAAGCATGTATTTAGTTAAAACAACATGATGGAAAGTTGTAAATGTCCATTTTACATGGTGAAGCCCTGTCAAAATTTTCTCAGATTTCCTTTTCTTTCATTTTCTATTTTCAGCTGTAATCTTATCTTTCTAGTTAACTTCAGCCTTTAAATTTTGATTCTTCTTCTTTAGTTGTAATCTAAACATGTACTTTTGTTAATAAATTCTCTCCTCTGTTCTATACTACAACTTCTTCTATTTCTAGAATAGTTGTTGAACTTTGAGTTGCATTCTTCCTTCATTCCAATATGTACTTATGACTCATCTACTTCATGTACCATAGGATAGAAGTTATTGAACTCTGCAATCTTTATCTATAGTGAGGACTATAAGATATGATTTATTTCTTCTTGGTGCAAACCTATACCTACACACTTGAGAAAATAGTTAGAAAATATTTAGGCTTTTTGGCCTCTCTTATGTCCATGTTTTTTTTTTCTTCTCTTTATTTCTTTTTGAGTGAGTAAATCATGTATATTGTTTGATCTTCAAGTAATCTATATCTCCTGTTATTAAGAGATCCATGTGCATGAATTAGGATAATATAGGAATATGGATTAACCTTGAGCTCATAAATTGATAGTTTTCTTTTTTTTGTTTTTAGGTATAGTGCTTTCAACAATGAAGATGAAGAGGGAACAAAGTCTGAAGATGAGGATGCATCAACCAAAGGAAAACCTCAAGGCAATGATGGGTTCACTCATACTCCTTTATTTTCTCTTTCATGCATGTGTACCTCTTATTTCAAGTAGTTGTACTTTACTTTCCTTTCAGTTACATCCCATGGCTTGTGTGGGAACATTTGAAATTCCTTATGAATAAAACATTGAATTGTGAAATTGAGTTGTGTATTTCTTTCGCATTTCTACTTTCTGATATGGATTGTATGATGAACTAAACAACCCAATAATATAATTGAATGTCTTAATCATGAAGGAAAGAACATTAAAGAATACTTGTAACATCCAATAATGAACTCTGATTTTTGTAATCTACAGTCATGATTGATTGCTTCTTCAAAACCTAACACTTCATCTATTCTACAATTTGTGTCTTCATCAAGACAACACAACTATCCTTCGGGGCTTTGTGTTCTTTTTGTTGAAGATAGCATGAAATTGTAGACTATGTGATTTGTTATGTTTTGTAATAACACACATAGCTATATATTTCATGTAATCATTAATTAATTCAATAAACAATATTATTGTCTAAAAGAACTCCCTAGCTTAGGTATACTTCACCAATGCTATCCATCATAACAAAGTTTCGAGTTGCCCATTTTTGCACAAGTGTAAAAATTGTCAACATTTCTAGATCCTATGGGGAAAGCTACTTCTATAGCTTGTAAACCAGTGCCTTGCTCTTGTCCATTGGGCATGGAGTCTAAAGCATGTAACCAAAATCTACCTTCCTAAGGTCCAACCCTTCCAAAATGAACTAAAACTGGGAAAGGATCTAGTAAACTAGATCACATGCACAAATGCACTTATTGAATTGAAAAACATTGCAATGTGTAGGAACTACACTTATTGAAGGGAAATCCTACTCTAAATAGACACTGTAGGATTTTCAATAATAGTGTTTGAGAAACATACCATTCACAGAATGGGAAGTTCCTCTCCATTCAGCCTCAGAGATGAAAAAGCATTGTGTTCTTTGCAAGCTGAAATCATGTAAGGACCACTCTAGATTGTATCAAACTTCATGTGTCTTCCTAGCTTTGCACGATCAACATCCCACTTTAACACAATATCTCCTTCATTGAAGATTCTAAATTTGGATTTCTTATCAAAAGTCTTCTTCATCTGTTTTTGATTCTTTTCCATGTTTAATGAGCTTGATCTCTTAGCTCTTGTAATTCCATTAATTCTACATAACGAACCTACAATGGTTCATTTTCAAGTAAGCTCCATTTGATGCAACAAATCTAATGTGGGTAACTCAACTGAAATAGGCATTCTTGCTTCTCTTCCATAAACAAGCTTGTATGGTGAATTGCCAACTGATCTTTTAGGAGTCACTCTATCATCCCAAAGTGTTGAATTCAACATTAGATGCCAAGCTCTCTAGTTATCTTTGAGTGTTCTTCTGATGATCCTTAAAATATTCTTGTTAGTACTTTCAGCTAACCCATTACCTTGTGGGTAATAATTAGATGAAGAACTTAGATAAATTCCATGATTAACAACCCAATCTGTTACCTTTGCACCAAGAAATGCTAAAGCATTATCTAATATGATAGTTGTTGGAACACCAAATCTGTAAACTATACCTTCATAAAAGGATAGTATCAAAGTTTCATTAGCATCTTTCAAGGCTATTGCTTTAGTCCAACATGTAAAGTAATCTATGTAGTAGTCAAAATCCACTTGTGTCCTTGTGATGAAGGTGGGTTTATCATGCCAATAAAATCAAGACCCCACTACATAAAAGGTTGATCAACTAAAATAGGTTGTAAAGGGAGAAGCTAAACATTCTTTTCCAACAAAGAAAGCACATTTCTTACACTTTCTAATCCATTCAAATAGTCCTTGAAATATACTGGGCCAATAGTAACCAGCTTTCATAATTTTTAAGGTTGTGGTACATGCTGAGAAATGACCTCCTACAGGTCCTTCATGGAATTCTGATAATAATTGCTGAATTTTATCATAGTCAACACATCGCAACAAGATTCCATTTATATCCTTTTTGAATAATACACCATCAATGAAAACATAGGGTACAACTTGTAATCTGAAATACCTTCATTTATTCTTGTCCATACCTTCCGGATAGATGCCATGTTGTAGATAGTTAACTAAATCAGTCATCCATCTTGATTCCTGAATTTCTTGAGCAAGTTCAGGTTGCTGATTTTCTAGTCTGAACCATGATGTTTGATTGCTTGATACGTAATTTCAGCATGTTGTTTTGAATCTTCTGGGTTCTACAGCTTGTTGTTTTTCCATATCAGCAATTAGATGTTCACACAAGCCTTTTCCTCGAACTTGTCTTCGCAACATGAATATCAACATCATATTCCATGACCTTCATTATCCAACCTACTCTTTTCTCATTCAATTCTTTATTTAACAAGAAAGCTTTCACACTTGGATGAGAAACAAGAACATGAATTTTGTTGTTTGAAAGCATGTACTTAAAATTCTTTAGCCCTCTGACTACTGAAAGTACTTGTTTTTCAAGAAATGTGTACCTTGTTTCATAATCATGCAAGCTTTGTCCAAAGAAAGCAATTGGTTGTTCAACATTTTCATCATTAACCTGAGTTAATATGGCTTGAGATTGTTTCAGCTCTCTAAGTGCATACATTGTAAAATCTTTATCAAAATTTGGATTTGCAAGAGTAGGAGCTTGAGAGATGGCTGCTTTGATTGCTTCAAACCCTTCTCTCCCTTCATTGGTCCAAGAGAAAGTCTTCTTTCTTTAACATAGTTGTCAATGGTTTAACCAATGCTACAAAATCTGGAACAAATCTTCTAACAAAGTTGATTTTTCCAAGAAAAAACTTTGTAATGCCTTCTTATGATGAGGTAATGATAGTTGTGATATGGCTTCAATTCTAAAAGGATCAATTGCTAAACCTTGTTAGAAACAATATGACCAAGTAATTTACCTTGATGTACTAAAAGATAGACTTTAGGGATTCAAAGATATTCCAAATTGTCTGCATAACTAAAAATTCTACCTTAGATGTATTAGATGTTCTTCTAATTTTTTGAGAATATACAATAACATCATCTAAATAAACAAGGATGCATTTATTTAACAAGCTATGAAAATCCATGTCCATTACACGTTGAAATGTTGCACCAACATTTGAAAGGCCAAAGGCATTCTTTTGTAAGCATAAGTACCCCACTTAGTGGTGAAAGTTGTTTTGTACCTATCTTCTTCTCGACTAAAATCTGATTGTATCCACTATAACCATCTAGAAGAGATAGTCTATCTAAACCAGAAACTGTTCTCAAAATCTGATCCATATTTGGAAGTGGGTAATGATCTTTTAATGAAGCTTTATTAAGATCTCTAAAATCCACACATAATCTGATTTCTCCATTTTTTTTCCTAACAGAACAAGATTGGCTACCCAACTTGAATGCTTAACTGAAAGATAATACCTGATTCAATCAACTTAGATAACTCTTTCCTCATTAGAGGCTCTATTTTGGGATTTACAGCCTCTATTTTTTCCTAACTAGCTTGGAATTTGGCTATAATTCAATAGTATGTTGTGCTAAACTGGGATCAAACCCTTTCAGGTCTTGGTATTTCCAAGTGAAAACATCTTTAAATTCCTTGCAAAGATTAATAAAAGAATGTTTTTTAGCTAAAGAACATACCTTTCCGAGAAACAAATTTTTCCCTTCATCAACTGAGATCTCTTCATAGTTATCAACATGTGTTGACATCTTAGTCTTGACCTTCCTTAACTAATCATCAATGCTAAAGATGTCTTCTAATGTGACCAAACCTCGAGGTAGTTTATTTGTCTTTAATTGAACAATCTGGTCACCATATAAGTGTTGTAATTTATCTTGATTTACTTAGAAAAAATTCAGCTTCTTGCTGCAAAAACCTACAGATTTGATCATCACTTTCAAAAACCTACCAATTCAAGTCATTATCAGGTATCAAAGGCCTAACAATTAGCTTTATATGAGGCTGAATTTTGCTATTTTCAATCTATTCCAACACTTCAAAACTAGCACCAATTGCACGCAAGTCTATCTGCATGCTTATTTTCTGTTCTAGGAATGGATTGATGTTAATAGCTTCAAAATATTCCATTAAGTTTGAAACTCTATGTCTGTAAGACTTCATTAATGGATTCTTACAAACATTGAAATTTCTTACTTGATTGATAACCAACTCAGAATCACCAAAAATCTGTAGCATGCTAATACCTCTCTTTCTGGCCCAAAGTAAGCCATGAATTAATGCTTCATATTCAGCTACGTTACAAGTGCATGAAAATTGAGACTCAAAGCTGAGAAATACCTTTCATTTGTTGGGGAAGTGAGCATCAAACCTGCTCCTTGTCCTTTCTTTTCTTTTTAGCTCCATCAAATGAAGCTTCCAAATCCCTTCCATTGCATTTTTCTATTTTTGGACAACAAGGGAATTGGTGTGTTTTTCTTCATGCAAGCAATACACACCAAACATATGTTCTTCAACTTCTTTGAAAGGATCATGAGCATGTTCTTCATGTGTCTTTTCATCCATAAACAGGTTAGAAACACCATCTAATGCTGAAACATGAGCTATATTATCAAAATCAGACTGGTCTAAGGCTGCATAATTAGCTACTACATTAGAAGCATGAGGCTCAATGTGAAATCTAGGCCAATGGTTCTGAATTGATAGTAACCTTGGTCCCATAATGTGTAGTGAAAAATAAGAAAGACCAATCTGAAGAGAGATAACCTCCTATCTTTGTTGTGAAATCTCTTGATAAACATATAGCAAAGTAAGGAGGTAAATCTACAACAATAATATCTTGCAAAATGGAAACATTTGGGCAAGCATGCAATGTTACCTCTAGATTTCTAATGACACCAACTATATTAGTTGTAGTTCCATCCAACTGTAGGACACTCTTTTCTATAGGTTCATACTATGCAGACCCAATTTTTCTGCAATTGCTTTTGGCATAACTGTGTTACTTGCACCATTGTCCACCATACAATTATGAACAAGATGTTCTCCAATAATCAGTGATAGATAAAATGGTGGTGGCTTCTTGATGTCATGAGCATTTAAGAATTTTTTGAACCATCCATTTAACTTCTTTGATGTGGTCTTGTTCCATTGTTCCAAGGACCATGTCTACTTTCTAGACTTCCTTTTCGTTGTTTTAGAAGAAATCTGCAGCTTAGCTAGTTCATGAGAAAGTAAATCTTGTTGTCCTAGAATACTTAGAGCATCCCACATTGAGATGTTAACATTATGATTTTTCATTACATCAACAATGTTAAAAGAAGCAACAATTTTAGAGACAGATTCTACTGTTTTAGCATAGGCTTTGGTGAAAATGATTCTACTTCAGTTACTTTTGATATCTAAGGTATAAATAACCTTCTTGGATCAGGTTGTAGTTGTTTTTTGTTGTTCTTTACCAGCTATAACACCTACTGTTTTTTAGGAACAAAACACTATTAGCTGGTTTTGGGCTTATAGTTGTTGTTTTATCAGTGATAGTAGGTAGAAACAGGCTATTCTGTTGTTTTTTACTCTCTCTGTAGCCTTTTCTGAGCCCTAGTAGTAACTGCAATGAAATCATCCTCACTAAAACTAACTAAGTTCTGTTCAGGTGCCTTCTGAACCTAAGTATCTTGCTGCCCACCCTCCATTTGAGGCATGAACAATGTCTCAGATTGAGGTTGTGCAACAAGACTTATGTTCGAAAAGCATTTGGGCAACTTCAGCTAAATGAGGTTGATTACAAGGTTGACACCACTCTTCTGTAGCCATATTAACTAGGACTAAAGTGTTAGATGAACTAGGAGCCTTTGGGTCAAATTTCCTTTACTGATAAGGCTGCCTATAATTTTGATTCTATTGGTAAGGCTACCTATTTTGTTGATTTAGCTGATTTTGCTGATAAGGAGCCTGATAAGGTCTAGCTAGGTAATGCAAGCCTATTCTCAATTGAAGTCAACTTGTTCCCCATAGTCTACAAAGCTTTAAATACGTCATCTGATGGGGCTGCAACAACAAGTTCTATAATTGTGATAGGTTGAGGAATAGGTGCTAAATCTACCAAAAAAGGCATCAAGGCCTTGGTGCTAATTTTCTAGCTTGAATAAGACTATTTTCAGCTCAGATGGTGATATCATAGATCTTGGGAGAGTCTCTCCTCCCATAGACTGAATCATAGTTGAAATATCACTGTTTAATGCCCTAAGATAATAAAGAAAAGCATGATCAACTTGAGGCTTGACACTTGCTGAATTCTTTCCCAAGTTCTGGAAAATGGATGTTGAAACTAGACATAAATTCATTGGGAGCTCTTTTAATGGTAGAAAACTATTCTATGAGAGATAAATGATCTGAATTATCTTGAAATTGTTTCAGAAATTTATCACCTAAATCATCCCAAGTTCTTATGCATCCAATCTCTAGATTTCTATACCATTGCAAGGCTTTCCTTTAAGAGATGTAGCTAAAAGTCTCAAAGCTACATCCTCATGAGTGATATTATGAACTACACATAAGGCTGTGAACATCTTTAATGTGCTCTATAGGTGTAACCTGATTTTCACCAGTGAATGATGGAAAATTTTCATGGCAAGCATTAGGGATGTCATGATAAACTGGGATTACTAATGGGATGCCATTAGTAAAGGTCACAAAATTCCTAGGTGGTTGAATAGCCATTTGAAAAACTAGGATCTGAATAGAGAAATTGATACATGGTGAAGGAATATTAGGAGGAGGGTTATCAAAACTAGGCCTATTATAAGGTAAAGTATTACCAACTCTTCTCCTTCTTACATAATTCAAAGGTAAAGAAATAAACTCAGAGGAATTCCTCTTACCGATGATCTTGTAGTCACTTTAGGCATGGAACATGCTGCAATACTAGTCTGAAATCAGCCCTACAGAGTCACCAAATAGATCTTTAAATCTTTAAAAAATTGTTGCAACTTGTTGTCCTCAAAAGTAACTTTTATCTGATGTAAAATATGTTATAGATTTATTGTAAATATCTGATAACTTGCATGTAGATCTGATTCGTTGTCCCACCGGGCATGCCAAAAATTATTATCTCTCGAAAGTGCACCTATAGAGATGATGGTCTGCAGTGTTCTAAGCTTGCAAATTTTATCTCTCTCTTTCGTAGATACAATGGAAACACCTCAGGTATGTGGGTATACCTATTTTGAGGTGAGTCTTTGTATCAAGGCTGATTCCTTATTGATGTATCCTAAACTGATTTTCTAGGGGTTTAAGGGTAAAAGATGACTGTAAAAATGAAATTAAAACTGAGGTGATACACCAAACTTGTATGAGGTCTTTGACTGAGTACATGCACAATTGATATGGAATGAATTTCTGATGCACAAGCCAAACAATTTTCTGAAGATAATTAAGGGTAAACACTTTGATGTATTGAGGGATAAAATCACAACAATACTACTAAGTTACACATACACATTAATATCATGCAAAATTACTAAATTTGCAATAGGGTAAGATGATTAATCAAGGAATTCAAATTCACAAGATTAATGGAAACATACACAAGACTGCAAATAATTGGAAAGGTAGAAAAATACTTCACATTCAAAGGGAAAACTGGCAGAAAATTACTTCAGCACTCCTATATCTAAAATCCTCTTCTAACTCCCTTGTGCTTTGCCAAAGCACACAATATATAAAAAAATTAATTCACCCACCCTTCCTAAAAATAGACTAAGGTTGTACTCACCCATGCATCCTATTTTTATCCTTTATTTATTAATAAATAAAGGAATAAAATAAATCAAACTAATAGAAAGAGGCATTAATAGCCTTTGATTACATCTCAGTCAAACTGAAGTTGATTGTTCTATTTTTAAGAAAAGAATGGGTGAATAATTTGCTAATAATAAATCTTGCTTGATGGGAAAGTCTCCTTTCTTGTGCATGTGAATTTTTCTTCTTGTCTATTCTATCCTTTTGCTAAAGGCATGCAAAAATAAACTCCCTGTGAGTGAACAAAATAATTACAATACTTGCAATATTTGTAAAATAATTCATCCACTGTGGGGACCACTTGTCCATGTGCACATGATCAACTCTTGTCTTCTAGTGGTCACATGGGTGACATACTGTAAATAACCTCCAACTCTAGTGGGGACCACCTTTGCACTCACCATTAGTCCTCATTGGTTTGGCCACTCTTGTGGACTTAGCAAATTACCATGGTTTTTTGAAATAATACAAGGGCACTTGTAAAAGGGGCACCATATTACATTCGACACCTTTGCCAACATATGGCATATTATATAGTTGGACCTTGATGCAAATAATGTCACTCGGCCACCCTTTGTATAGTATATGGCACATTATAATACGTGACACCTTTTGATTATCACATGCCTTGTAATTACTTGTTGATTTTGGAAATTTGAAGAGACTAAGGTTTAAATTTTTACCTTTTGAGTGATGATTGTTGTTGGCCTTTCATCATGGTTTATAGTATATACTTATTCAGTCAATGCAAATGATAATTTGGAACATATGGGTTGGCCCCCTCCAACGTTGAATCGACCCTTGGCATGTTTTTTCGGTGGTATTTTTAACCTGGGTTAAGTTTTCTTTGATAATCGGTGATGATCTCGGGTCATCGATCTCTATCCTTGATGAACCTGCACTATTGATTTCGACCCTCGGTTAGGGTTTCACTCTTTACATTTAATGGGGTAGGTGACATTTTAACCATGGTGGTTGCATTGATTTTTTGGAGATCGATCTTCAGCCCTCGATCTGTGTACTTTTCTTTCCCTACCTTTGATTCTCTGACTGTGGTTGAGTTTCATTTAACTCATCTCTCGAGTTTGCGTGTTAAAGCTTACTTGACCTTAATGATCACTCCATTTGGTTTTCTGGCTTGGGAGAAGCCCTGGAAAATTTTTGGCTTGACGCCATTGTTGAAGCTTTTGAAGTTCGAATCAGTCCATTTTCTTGGCCTTCTTAGCCTTCGAGCATCTGTATATTTTGTCTCGATCTGTTAGAGCTTTTCTGAGCAAGCCTTCTAGGAGATTCTACCATTGTTGTAGACTTTGAGCTCGGTACTTTGTATTTCTATAGTTTTCTGATTACATTGACCTCTATGTGGTATGTGAATCCTCTAAAGCTTGTTTCTTGAGGGTTTTACCTATGTAAAGAAAAATCCTTCTGTATTTTCATCTTTTTGAACCTTGAGAGATTCTAGAAATGAATGGGTGCCATCGTGAAGATTTGGGGCTCTTCTTTACGAATTCACGTTCTCTGCATTTTTAGCATGAAGTTTGCATTCTTGGCATTCATCTGGAGGGTTTTGAGTATGTTTGACCCTTGGTTTATTTATTCCATAGAAACAATCGTTCATGGAGATTGTTCTTATGATTTTTTTAAATTCTCACGAGCTTTCTCGATCTTCTCGGTCTAAAGCCCTCGTGGGATCTTTTGGCCACCATTGATAAGAACTCAAGCTTCACTACTTGATGATGGGTTATCTTTATACTTACTTTGGAACGTTTTACTTTTGACAAGGTAAGAATGTTTTGAACTTGAGATCTTCAGGGTAATATATTGTTTGTAATGTTTTGAGATATCTCATTTTTCAAAATGACATCATATCTTTTGTATTTACCTTAAATAGAAATGGGTATCGTTATTTCTGTTCTAAATGATAAATATGAAGCTTTGTTGATGAAGGGTTTTCTTTGTTAGTGAATGTTTTGTCTTTAATTCTAGATCTGGACATTTTTTGAGATCTTTGGAAGTTTCATTAGCATCTTTCAAGGCTATTGCTTCATCGACATGTAAAGTAATATGTAGCATTCAAAGTCCACTTTAGTCCTTGTAATGAAGACGAGTTTATCATGCCAATAAAATTAAGGCCCCACTAGCATAAAAGGCCGATCAAATGAAATAGGCATAAAGGCAGAGAAGGTAGACAAAGAAAACACATTTCTTACATTTCATAATCCATTCGAAATAGTCCTTAAATATATTGGGCCAATAGTAACTAGATTTCATAATTTTTAAGGTTGTGGTACGTCTTTGAGAAATGACCTCCTATAGGTCCTTCATAGAGTTCTCGATAATAATTGGTGAATTTTGTCATAGTCAACACATTGCAGCAACATCCTATTTATATCCCATTTGAATAATACACCATCAATGAAAAGATAGGGTATAACTTGTAATTTGGCATACCTTCATTTATTCTTGTTCATACCTTCCAGGATAGATGCCTTACTATAGATAGTTAACTAAATTAGTCATCCATCTTGATTCCTAGATTTCTTAAGCAAGTTCGGGTTGTTGATTTTCTAGCTCGACCATAATGTCGATTGCTGATACGTAATTTCATCATGTTGTTTTGAATCTTCGAGTTTTCAGTTTTTTTTTTCCATATCAGTAATTAGAGTTTATTTAGTGGTGCTCCTGGGTTTGAATGTGCAGGTTTTGTATGAGCTGAGGAAGACCAAAAATATTAAAAGATTGATAAAAATAAATGGTGATTTGTTTTTGCAAGCTCTTGCTTGATGACAATTTTAACCATAGAAAATATTAAAAGGTTGAGAATAACCAAGGAAAATGCATCCCCATTCCAAACCATTGATTGGATGAGAATTTTTAAAAATTATATCTCGTTGATGCTGCCTCAACATAGTGTCAAAGTAGGGTAGGTTCCATCCATATACAATATAACTGGGAACATGCCTTTAGTGTAATAAAAATATTTTTTTAATGTTTGATGAATTAGCTATTGTCGTCATATCTTGTGTAAAGTTATCCAAATGTGTGTGGATAGAATCGATGGCATAACTTCCTTGGCTACATCTTCCTGAAGCTTCAAGACATTCTTTCTTACTTCAATCACTTGATGCCCATTCATCATTTCTCAAACAACCTTCTCCACCTCCTCTCTTTTCTCCGGCATGATCATATTATTCCATGCGAGACTTGATATTCATAGCTGTATTCCATATCATTTTGTAAAATCTAGCATTTTGATATTTTCACTCTAAAGAGGCCATTCGATCATAAGAACTCCCATGCTTATAATCTCCATGGTAGATTTCCACTGTTGTGTGTAAATAATCCCCTCAAAAATTGATGAGCTATCTCATTTAAGCAAGGTGACCACTTCACTAGCATTCCACACCCCTCAAATCTCTCGTGAAACCACGTAGGTAGGATAATTTTTTTTACATAATCTATTTCATCCTCAAAACCCATAGAAAATTTTCTCGCTCACCTCAAGCCGTAAAGTAGGTTCATGTAGCCGGATTATAGACATCATTATGATACTTCCAAATGACACACTAAGTACTAAAGAAAAGTTATCTTTCCAAATCTTGGTAGCGATATTTACACAAGTGTCGGGGACTTCTAGGAATTCTTGGAGGAAAACATGGTGGACTATCACAACGAGTCACCCTTTTGAGATCCCTCCTTTAATGTTGGATGAGAAAAATAAAAATTATATATCGTTGATGTTGACTCAACATAGTGTCATAGAAGGGTAGGTTGCATCTATATACAATATAACTACGAACACGCCTTTGGCTTAAAAAGTTGTATGAAATTAAATAAAATAAAAAATATATTGTAATTGCTTGATTAATCATCTGTCAATTGTTGTATTTTGGTTAAAGTGCCTGAAAATTTAAACATATTGTGTACTTGTCTAAATGTAGAATTAAGAGAACCCACATTTAAACTGAGGTGGGATACTAAAATTTGTTTATCAAATTCCTCAAATGTGTAAGTAGCCAAGAAAATAGAGGATGGAGACAATGGACACTTGATAACAATCAACATCCTCTCTTTAGCCCGTAGTATTAATGTTTTCAATGTGAAATGATTTTATACAATGGACGTTTAGATAATGTGACATGATAAATGTAGTTTGATCCATCCTACTCTAATACTTTTTATAATGTCCATTGTCTAAACATACTTGTATAAACGTAGTATTAATGTTCATTGTATAAAATCTTGTCATCATACTTGTTATTGATGATTTTATACAATGGACATTGATAACAAGTATGATTAGACAATGGACGTTTATACAAGTACACATTTTCAAAGTACACAATGAGAAAATAGTGACATGATTTTCAATGTTTTCATTTCATTTGTGGATTGCAAAGTAAGCCCCTATTGTGAAATTTTAGAAAATGGTTGTATTTTGTTGAATTTCCGTTTTGGGTGAAGGAGAGGATTTCAAGGTAAACTCAAAATAGTTTTATGTTCATATGTGTGTGTATGTGTGTGTGTGTGTGTGTGTGTGTGTGTGTGTGTGTGTGTGTGTGTGTAGTTGTAGGAATCTAAAGGATTTGGATTTTAGGAAAAAATTCAATGGAAATTGACATACAAAATTCAGCTCAAAAGCTACACTTTACAAAAGGATATGAGACAAATTGATGAAGTTGTCTCTAATCTATGGAGTGATTTTAGTCATATTTGTGACTATTTAAGAATATTATTTTCTTTTACCATGTACATGCTAAGGTGGGAAATGTGAATATTATCAAGTTCTAACATGTTAGTAGGCTATTTTGTGAATAATAAGATAATATTACATATGATACTTGAAAAAATCTACAATATATTAAATATTATTGTGTGCCCACAAATCTATGACATTTTATGAACACATTAAAACCCTAAACACTTATCCCTAAAGTTACGGCAATTTTTTTAAGTTAAAAGGTTACAAAGGTGTCAAACCCTAACGTACGTCAAATTAAATTTTCTTTTTTTTTCACCATTACTCACTACATTACAAAGGATGAACCAGTCTAGGATAAATGATTAAATGTTCTTAATTTAGTTAGAAGGTCAATTAATTAAAATCAATTAGGAAGGTGCCATAATTAATCTCTTGGGTTAAATGTTTTTCCTCCTCCTTAAATTTACATTCATACCCAAAATGATTAACCTTATACTTAGTTAATTTAGTTTCATTAACTTAATAGCTTTAATGTCCATTTCATTAATTTTTCTAAAACATACTAGGAACTAAATAATTACTTTGCACACCAAGACAATTAAATGGCCCCATTCACCCATCTACACATACCTTTAAAATTTATTTAAAACATTTATAAAATTCATTCCTACTAAGCAATAGTAGGGTTGATCCTCAACCCTTGGATCAATCCAATTGTGGCCACTAGATCCTAGGGTTCCAAACTAACCCTAAAATTCCTTATGAATTCTTATTAAGTCCTTTTCTTTACCCTATTCTCCTCATTTGGTCTATTTTCTTTTGTTTAATTTATAGGTTGGAGAAATGGAAGCCATGGGAGCAAGGAAGGAAGAAACTATGGAGGAATTCTCAAAGTCAAGCTTAGTTTAGTCTAGGTTGTAGATTTTTCATTGTAATTACTTTCATTCCAAGATTGAAAGGATTTCCACTCCAAATCTAGAGTTATTACAAAGTTATTTGTATTTGAGTTCTCTATTTGGGGCAAACCCTACCTCCATTAATATATATGAGATTTAGCACTTTTTAATTATCCATTTGAAGTTTTACTTGCTTGAATAATGAATTTTAACCATTATTTGTTTGCTGGAGGTTTCCTCTTAATTTTTACAAGCTTAAATTTCTATTTTGACCAAGTTAAAATTTGCATAGGTGCGGATTTACATTATTCGAGCTAGTGATAAAAAAACCGACCGCCTTAAAGTAGACCGGTGGTCTTGGGACCACCACCGTACTTGGAGTGACGATTTACAAACTTCCGCCGAATGACGGTTCTAAGACCGCCTTTACCATGTGTAAAAGTTACTCAAGATCGTCACTTTGGACAGCTAGCGGTCATGTTCCTTAGAAAATAGAACCTTCAAAACCAATATTTTTCAAGAAACAAAAGTCACTAGGGTGTTCTAAAGGTCATTCTAAACTTAATTTTATATGCCTAAAGTTTCCATTTGCAATATTTAATTCATCTATTCATTCCATAGTAAAATTTACTCAATTTAAGAATTTCCTAATTCAATAGCAATAACTACAAGATCATTTTCATTTTGTTCAACAATGATAATGAACGTTCTTTTTTCCTTGAGCATAGCTCATTTCTTTTAATGCAAGGAATTTCTTTTCTCATAATACAACTATAACTAACATTTAAACATGATTTCCATTGGATTCATTTAATGGCATACTAAAATTTGAGGAGGAAGGAAATTATAACATTCCTCAAAATAATAATACAAATTACAATGTAACATTTCTCTTTAAATAAAATACAAATTACAAATCTTCCACCTTAAGTGGGAATAACAAGAAGATTTTCTCACAAGGAAGGATTCTTTTGGACACCATCAATGCTCCAATTTTTACATCACTAATGAGCTCCACCATGCTTCACTTGATCAACAATAAAAAAATTGGGTAGAGGCAACACTCCCCACCCAACCAATAATCCAATGAGGAAAAGAATCTATCCTCTTCATTGCCCCCGAGCCCCAAACCACCTGCAATGAAATATGGATCCAACTCATGGCAAAAAAATAGCTTCCACATCACAATACAAATATTCCACAATCATACCAAAAAAAAATCAACACAACTACAATCACAAGAAGGAAACAAAATAAAAATACAGGACTTAAAATGTAAAGCCAAATGAGCAAGAATCTATGGGGAGGTCACTTATGCCTCCCAATGGAAAATGAGTTCCCTTTTAAAACCCTCAAATATACATCTCAAACCCCTACACAAATCTTATGCCTCCCTCAAGATCCTCTTATGCCTCCAACATTCTCTTATGCCTTCCTACTATCTCTTATGTCTCCCTCATAAAAAACCAATAGAGAAATGCAAGCATTTCTTGTCCAAGGTGGAGAACCCAATCCAACTCCTCCAAAAATGAAATAAAATCTTATGCCTCCCTACATGTAAGATCCCCATAGTCCCCTCCTACACCACACTCAGGTAATTTATCCAAGAACCCAACAATCATACCAAAACACATAAAAACATATACATATACACAATCTAAAAGAAAACATTTAACAAGAGTGTAGCTCCTACTTTTCCATGGTAGAGTTTGATCTAAGAGTCACACACCAAACTTATTCAAGCCCAAACTATCACCAATAATCTCCAACAAGATCCCCAAGCATCCAAAATCCTCCAACTCCAAAAATACAAGAGCTCAAAAGAAATGAAGTAACCCCCAAACAAGCAAAAGAACTTGAATAAATAGAAAAGGGAGAGAGGAGGGTGAGATGGCTTCATGTATGATGCCACATCATTCATCCTCAACTCCACCTCACAAGTCAAACCTCAACCCCAATGCATAATAAATTTGTGGGTGAGAGGAATGACAAACCTCTTACACACACAAACCAAGCCCACACCCCTAAGGACAAACTTTAAAACCCATGTTAAAAAAGTGCAATAAATGTCACTTTTTGTCTTACAAAATGCATAATGGGGTATAATTTTTACCCCACCAATCCATAGATAGGGTTGGTATAGCAATTTAAGAGGTGTGGGACAAGTTTAAATTTTCCCACGAAGCTTCCAAATTTGGCCCTTACGGCCAAATGTGAATTTCCAAGAAGGGGTAGAGTGTACAAAACTTAAGATCAAAAGCACTCAACTTACAATACATAACCCAAAGAGCCATCAAATCTAATAAAAGAACTCTTTTGTCCCATCGTTAATTTGTTTAGCAACATGATTAATTAACTTAAATAAGACACTTAAACCAAATTTTTTTTTAAAAGGAAAATACACCACAATCTAAATAATTAATACAAGGAAAATACATCACTAAAAATCACATACTAAAATTAAATAAAGGAAACTAAATAAAAGAAAAACACACAAACCCTTGGTCGCACCGAGGTAATCCCCCATGGGGACCCCTAACAACAATTCAAACACACACACATAACAAAATACATGTTGCCATGGTGACCATTGTTGAATTCATCTAGCATTCCAATGTGGTTGGTCTTCAATCCCCAGTTGTTGTGATAATGTTTACCTGCAAAACACATAATACCTCCTTCAACCTTGCGGCCGCATCAAAACATCTAAGATAAACTACACAATATAAATCCATAATCATCTACATATGAATCAAATCATCATCTAGGCAATTAATGTTATCATTTACAATTTCTAACATCTCGATTCTACATTTCATCGGTTTCAATAGGATCACAAAATTTGTTCAATTGTTAAGGTCTACTCAATATGACGAAAATATCGCATGTCGAAATATGTAACCATGCCAACAACATATCATCATCAATATAAAATGTCTCAAATAATCCACACACATCATACTATGAATCGAGATCTAACAATAGTCTCAAATTATCTCTAACATCTAACATCATGCTAATTCAAAATAATGTAAAATGTCCATAAGTATAGTCAACGATTAAAAAAAATAGTAATAAGTGTCGAAGGAAGTGGGCACTACAATTATATAGTTAGATTTTGATTATGTGAAAAAAACCATGTGAATTATAATTCCATGATATTAAAAAATATAACTAAAATTGTATTGGCATTAAAGGTAATAATTTTGACACCTAAATTATAGGATATTAATACTATATATATATATACACACACACTCAACATTTTTATTTCTAATAAATATAATATTTTGCTTTTTTTATTAATATACTCAAATCTGACAACAAAATAGTATTTCCCTTATAAAACAATGCTTATTTGATGAATTTAATGGAACCATTTTAAATTAGGAAACATGTGCAATATTTCTTCAATGATGATCTTTATTACACCGAATTCATGTCCAAGAAGTAAATATGTCATTACTTGTACAAAATTTAAGATCCAAGGATCAAATTTGGTTTATAGAAACTATAGGTTATTCCTAAAAATATTATGTTCGAAGAAATTTCATTAAGCTTTTAAGGATTTATGACTATCGGAGATGACTATCCTATTAAAGAAGCCTAATAAGGTCTAATTTATCTCTGGATGATTCTAGAACTATGTAAATATCCTATAGGAAATTCCTACAATATTTTTCCATTAGATAATATAACTTCCACGTGGATATCTACAAATTACGATATCCCTATGTGAGACCCACTATAACAACATTTATCTTTATTTTACCTCAAGGAAAATGCTAGTAGAGCGATAAGGTAGAGTTGTACATTTGATCAATAATCTTCTATGGATGGATGGATTATCAATTGTTTCTCATCAGATGATTGTAAATAAATATAAAGATGTATATAACTACAAATCAGTAAATTGAGATTTTGGATGCCTATTAATCTAGTTTTGGATAGGTATATTCTCAAAACCAAGGTCAACACATAAAGAGAATTCTAATTACATATCTATGTGATTTTAAAGTGATTTTCCAATGAGGGGGATGGAGGTGAGAGGAAATAAATATTTGACAAATAGAATAAAGGACTTATAACTCAAGGTCATAATATGAGAAAGTTATAACATGTTTTCTTATATTTTTCTAATTGTTGAGTAGAACAAAATCATAGCAAGTAGAGATTGGTTGGAAACCTCAATATAAGGTCTCTGACAATAGAATTTACAAGAAATTCATGTAATCCTTTTTTAAAAAAATTTGCTTATTGTTGAATTTAAATATTGTGTTAATCTAAGGACCTCTCGTATCATTTTGGTATCGTAGAGATAGGATAAGATATGGGAATTTAGAGTATACAATATTTTCCTATTATTTTAAGTGTATTTTATGATTCAATTTGTTATGGTGCTTGCTTTTCAATGTTGATATAAATGAATTAATAAAAATAAATTCAAGTTGGATTTATAGGTTTCTTGCATCGAGAGAACCTTTAAATACATAAGATAAGAGGTGTTAAGATTGGTTGTAGTAGTTAAGATAAGAAAATAAGTTTCCCTAAAGTAAGATCATAGTAGCTTGAGGAGAAAAAGTTCATTGAATCTTTTATGAGGGAGAGTTAATTGAAAGTAAATAATAAGGTTTGATAAACGTTTAAAGAGAAACAAAAGATGGATGAAAAATACCTTTGTGAGGTATGTAGAATAAGAGATAATGACATAGTTGAAGGGAAATAGAATGAAGAGTGTGAAGAAGAGGTGTAAGAAAGAGACAAAAAGAAGAAATAGAGTTGGAAAAGGAAATGATTAAGTTCGGAGAAAAATAGTAAGGTTAGAGCTTTTGGTAGAAAAATATGGAAAAATATATGTAGAGTGGATGGAGGATGACAAGAATTGTAAATTTTCCTATTTAGATTCTTGTTTAGAGAAATAGAAAACACAGATTGGTTGTCTTAATAAAGTAAGAGAGAAGAAGGAAAACAACATATAATGTCATGAAGGAAAAATGGATAGTGAAGGAAATGTTCCTAGTGGAAGAAAATAATGAGCATGAAGAGGTCATAGAAGCATTTAAAGAATATCTCATAGAGTAAGTGAAGTCATCAAAAGAAGCACCAAGAGGAAAAATATAGGATCAAGGTTTTGAACCTAACATTTCTTTTGAGTGTGTAAATGCAAGTTTAGAAGATGAATTCACAAATGATGTTGAAGTGAGTGATTTATTCACTTATGTGAATGCAAAAAAATTGGAGGATGAGATAAAATATTTATAAATATCTATTTTTAATGAAGGTGCAGTTGAAGAGAAGAATGTGGAAGATGATTGTAAAGGAGTGAAGATCAAAGGAAATAAAGAAGATATTGAAGAAGTAAAAAAGGAGTTGCGGGAAGAATTTGTGAGACTCAAAATTGTAAATGATTTATATTTAAAAGTTCATTTGATTATGTGCGTATATATTTACTATTTGTGGAATTGAAGAGCATAGAAAAATATCTCTTGAGAGAGTTCAAATGAAGAAGTTCTTGTAATTCCCACAATTTACACACACAAAAACAACAATAAAATTACCAGGATACTTTTTTTTTTTTACTTACATTGCTCACTACACAACACCACAAGGGTTCCAAGAAGAGAAACTCAACAAAACATCAGATGATTACATAATTCATCGACCCACATAGACACACGAAAATACCATATACATGTTGATGCCACACATTCCCAAAAGAATGAATACTAGAAAGACCCAACCACAAGAAAGGGACCTAAGGATTGGCAACCCACAACACATCATTTTTGTGATTACATCTTTGTTATGATTAACATTCCAAGAACATTCTAATGCAAGGATAATTTTATACTTTTTCCACCTAAAAATTCTTAAATTCATTTCACATTCAACTTACAGTTCAACCATTTAAGTTGGCTCTTATCCCTTACGACAATCCCCATAACTTACATAATTATTTGTCATATTTCAAAATATATACAAAGTTCCTAATTCTCTCATTCTTATGTTAGGATTATGCTTCCCAAACGTTTATTCAAAGTTTAAAATTTTACCCTTGCTACACAGTGAATTTGACATGATGACCAAAAAGCAATCTTAGGATTAAGGGAGGTTTAGGTTCAAGATACATTTTTCCCATAAGCATTCTTTGATCACGGTATCTTTATTTACCTACCACAGTTAATATAATTTAGTAACTTGTTGAATCCATTCAACATTTCCACATCAAGAAACTTTATTTAGATTTACATTTTTTTTTGTTTTCTCAAGTTTTATCTCACCAAGGGCAATTCATATTCTTTTTAACACAAATAAATTTCTAATTGAGTTATAAGGACTCAAAGAGTGACATTATTCATAACCTCAAATCTCATTTTACTCTTATATGCTTTACTCTAACATTGCACTATGGCTCTCATTATTAGCATCACTTTAGAACAAAAGAGTTACAAAAGTGCTAGTCAAAACATGAAGAAGTATATGATTGAGAACATTATAAACTACTTATGAAACACAAGTGATTTGTGTTCAAGGTAAGATCCCATGTTTCAATATTTCATGATTTCACATTTGAAATTTATTTTATTCTTAATGTCATAAAAGGGCATAGCAAGGGATTATGGAACCACATTTCTAGTATCTTGGGTTCTCTAAAGTCAACATAATTCAAATCAATTTCGCTTGCCAAGAGTTACTTACAAATTTCTACCCACTAGTTAACCTCCAAATCAACCATGGTTTAGTTTAATTCCAATATACACTCTAGGATCTATGCCCTATAAAAAATTAGGTTAATGTGTAGAAACATATTTACCATATAAATCCTCTGTAAAATACCAATGCAAATTTTCATACCAAGGTAACATATTTAGCTATGAGGATATAAAGATATCATTAACAAGAGTCTAAGTCATAGTACAACTATTTCACTAGGTCCATTTGTGTCATCTAGATCCCACAAGGAATTCATTTGATGATGAAGAAAATTCCTAGATCTAACTTTGTAAAACTTGGTAGATGACTAGGATACTAAGGAGGTGTTAGTTCTACTTACTCCAAATAAAGTTTTTCTAGGTCGTTCCTAACCGTCGGGTTCACGACGATAAAGCTAAACATACCAACCATGATGATAACACAAACTAGGGATCTTATTTACCTAAGCTAGGAGGTTCCATCGAGCACAAAAGTTTAATTTCATTCTATGGTTTCAATTTATTCTACGCTAAGAAGGATCACACATGAAGACAAGTTATGCACGAATCTTATACTAGGGTTGACTGTTGTGGTTAGATTCATTTATTACATTTTCAAGGTAAGAAACACAACACCAATTATTTAATCATCTATTGCACACTAGAACACACTACAAGATATTAAATTCAAATTCATTTAACATATATATCCAAACCCACTCCCTATTTTTTTTTTTTTTTAAACATATGGAAATATGAAACAAAATGACATCTATGATTAAATGCACATTTCCCAAGGCATTCCTAAAACTAGCATCTCATGCATATTACCAAATTTCAAATATAAACTTTTCTATTACATTGTAACTACATTAGACATATATACATTTTCCAATAAAATATATAAATTAGAATAATAATTAATAAATTATGCCATGCCTTTTCACCATCTTAATTCCATCTTCAAAACCATGTGAAACATGATATCAACGATAAATCGTTGGCATGTCATCCACCCTAACCTAACATAATTATCATTTTTAGTTTCCCATTTACATATTAATATTAATAATTTGCATTCAAAAGGAGAAGGTTAGAGACACATATTTATTTCATTTTAGTTCACTTCATTTCTTAACCAAGGAGAGAAAGAAATAGGAAGAGAGAGAAACACTATTTTGCCAAAAGTTCAATTTCACACAATAAGTCACATGATAGATTTTCAAACAGTTATTTGCAAGTTTCAACAAAATTTCCATGATGGTTTGGTTACCCGCTGGAGGTCCTACAAATTTCTTTTACGTTTTCCTACTAGTTGCAAAAACATTCAATTAAGGCTCGAAGGCTAAGAATCCACTTTCAAATGTTGTCATCCGATGAGTAAACACACCATGGGTAAATCTCTACGTATCCTCATATACACCAAAATTCACATGAACTTGCGGAATTAAGAACTGGTGAACAATTTACGATTAATGGCCTAGTTTTTGAGGCCATCAGTTGTAACTAGCCTAGTTACAAATGATCAAAAGTTAGCTCAAGGGCTCAGAAAAACACATCCAAATCTAACGTTCAATGGACGAATGTGCAATGAGAAATTTCCTACAAGTCCCCTTATATATGGATAATTCAACAGAGTTGATGGAATTGAGAATTGGTAAACAGGTTGCAAATGGTGATGAGTTTTCTAGAGCCACCGGTCGTAGTTGAGCCAGTCTGACCTAGTCAAACAATGACCCAAGGCCTACAAAATGCCCTTTCCAAACTATCTAGAAGAGTATTTTTTTCCAAACTAGAGGTTGTAAGCAATTTCTAGTAAATATACTAGAGGTTTGTGAAGGTAGAAAGACATTTCGTTGCTCAGGGTTCGAATGGTGGTTTAAAATGAAAGCCAACTTTTTTGTTTTGGTAGCTTCCTAAAAGTGTAAAACAAAGCACCAGGGCCTAGAAGAGGAGCTGTGAAGAGAGTGCAAATGGTCAAATGAGGTCGAGCTATTGCTTGACATGACTCTCTACATAACAAAGAACACATACGATGCTTGACATATCCTTTACGGGGCTCGAGTGTTGTTTTGCAAGTCTCTCAAAATTACATTTTCTAACTTTGCAAGGTAGACAAAAAGGTTGTTTTAGTTGGTGAATCTTCTAGTTCTCACCAATACCAATGGACACAAACACCTAAGTTTAATACACTAGGTCTAACAACTTAGAAAGTTATTGTTGAAATCATGGATGACATAAAAAATACAATTCGGTAATATAAAACATAAGGAGTTTGATTGTTAAGCACTAAAATATTGCTTACGAAGTTCTCTAAATTATGTCCGAAAGAGGGTTTAAGTTTATGCTTGGCTACCAAGTGTTACTTGGGCTACATATGTACATCATACTTTGTTTTATTGTTTTACAAAACAAGTTTATATAAAAATAATAATCGAATGTGTGGCATTCCAAAATTTTAAATTTATTTTGTTGCAAAAGAAAAACTAAAGTATGAGAATTATGAAGGACAAGGTGAGATGAACCATGCCTGAAAATATTAGCGTCCATAGAACATGAGGTTCTCCAAGAGTGTTCACCTATATTCCACATGGCTTCATCACTCTTCTAGGCATTCCATCAAATGGTTCAGGGGATTTGGCTAAGCTTCCATGTTTTGCACTTTCTTGAAGTTCCCAAACACCTTTCCACTAGATCCATTCCAAACAGCCACCATAGGCTTAACTGGTGCATTAATGGTAACTGATTTGAGTTTCCTTGAGGTGGATGGCATGTCTAAGGCTGCCACCCTGTGTTATACCTACGATGTCAGCTAAATAAAAAAAAGTGAAGCTTAACCAGTAGAAAGGCTCCCATTTATCAAACTTTACAAGCCAAATATCAGAGGCAAGTCTCACGGAATGGATCTTATCATTCCAAATTCAGAATCTCTTTCCTTTCTGATCTCCATAACATTGTCTTAGAACATCAATGCCATTGAAATGGTTTTCTTTGATCCCCCAAGAATGAATAACCCAATCCATGGAAAATAGAGTTGGACACATCATGATGATAAGAGAGAGAGAGAGAGAGAGAGAGAGAGAGAGAGAGAGAGAGCATGCGAGTGTTTTAACCATTGCAGGGCCTTTCCTTGTCTTGAGCTGATCTAGGGAATTCATGCTCAGCTTCCTCAAGGGCCCCAATTTAATCATCAATAGCGATTCCACCTCTACCTCTCCAAACATCGTAACGAACAAAAGCTTGATCATTTCCTTCCTCCTCCACAAAACCAAGTCCAAAAAATCTGTTAGGAATAATATTAGATATTGTGAACATTATTATGAGTGTGGAAATAAATAATATAGTGTAATGTAATACAACTATTTATGAGTTGTTAACTCATGTAAATAGTTGTAACTAGATAATGTTTGTTGTGAGAAAATAATGGGATTGAGAGTTTGAGTGAGATATTGTGGGGATTAGGAGAGATATGTGGGATGAGTGTTGACTCCTAGAATCAAGGAGATCAAACTCTATATATGTAATCTTCCTCTATGTATTTTATATCCCGGATGAATCAATAATGATGTGTTGTTTTTAATTATTCTGCTGTTATTTCTTATTAAAACTCCTGCATTTTATAACATTGGTATCAGAGCAGGTTGGTCAAGTGAGATGATGTAATTGAAGTACAACATGGAGATATTCATTACCACTTGATTCATTGCTTCCTGGTGCAGAATATCACTATTATCAGGTCTGATTTATGACCTCTATGGAGTACATTTAATATAGGTCAGTTTCTGTTTATTTAGCTTCATCGTATATGTCTTTTTACACACGGTTCATGTTTAGTCATGTGTTATAGAGTTATGTGATTGCATTGGCTTATTTGTCAAATGGCCTACGTATTCCATTCACATTTGTAGAATTTCAGAAATGGTTCTACATTGACCTAGACGTATACATACAAGTTTAGATTTATGAGATATATTCATCTATATCGGCTTCTTTCTTTTCAACCTCATTCGGATCTATTCAAATCTGCCCATATTTGATAGCTTTACCACTTTGTAGTCCCCTGTGCATGTTTGCTTTCCTAATTTATTTTACCTTTCACGTGGTTTTTTCTTTTTGTTCTTTTAAAACATGGTTTTAGTTATGGATAGTGGTATTTATTTTTAAAATTTAAGTTTTGTTTTGTTTACTTTTGATTTTATGTTTTGATCTTTAATTATTTTTTCAAATTATCACATGGTTCTAAGAAATTACTTTTGTTTAATAAGTCACCGGTTATGTGTTCAAGTATTATAAAGTTTTAATTTTTTTATTGTTTTATTATGTTTTGTGAGTCCCATCAAGTCAAGTGAAGTTATTTTAGATTGTTTTGTTTTTACGTCAAAATTTCGGTTGAAATTGAAATTTGATTATTAATCATATGTCATGTTATAAATAATGTATTTTATCATATTTTTATTTTTGTTGTCTTTTTTTATCAATACAAAGTGTCGCCATCATTTTTAAATATGTGTGTGTTGTACGTTTAGAGTCATTGTGAAGTGTTATTATTTTAATATTGTGGTGTCAAAAGTCTCAAAAAAAAATTGCCTTATGGACGCATTTTCGGTGGTAACCGACGTCCATCAATGTAAATTGAGATACAATTTAAAAATTGTTGAGTAAGTAAAGCAACATTAGCGATGGAGGTAGGAGGCAATGAAGGAAGGAGGTTGATCGGCGACCTCTCGTCAGGCACCATCGATGAGGCCGTGGTATTGATTTGGTGGCCAAGTATTTCAGTTGTGTGTTTCATTGTTTGTAATAAGAACAGATGTCACATTCCTGTTCAGAGTTGTATTTCCTTTTATAACCTCCTGATGTAAATATGTTGTAGTAGAAAGATAAAAGCACAAGAAAAAGTAGCATCATGTTTTTCTTGAAGAGGATGAACAGAGGTTCATGAGCAGGGGCTCGTACCTAGGACAGAGGTCTATTTTTGTCGAACAGGGGTTCGTATTGATGAACAGAGGTTCATGAACAGGGGTTCTTACCTTGGACTGAGGTCCATATGTGTACCAAGATCATGAGAAAATAGGGGTGTGCAAGCTGCAGAGAAAGTGTAACTATTCTTTTCTACATTGTTCACATTAGGGGAGTGTATGTGTGGAAATAATAATGTTAACAATAGGGGAGTGAATGTTAGGAATAATATTAGATATTGTGAACATTATTATGAGTGTGGAAATAAATAATATAGTGTAATGTAATACAACTATTTATGAGTTGTTAACTCATGTAAATAGTTGTAACTAGATAATGTTTGTTGTGAGAAAATAATGGGATTGAGAGTTTGAGTGAGATATTGTGGGGATTAGGAGAGATATGTGGGATGAGTGTTGACTCCTAGAATCAAGGAGATCAAACTCTATATATGTAATCTTCCTCTATGTATTTTATATCCCGGATGAATCAATAATGATGTGTTGTTTTTAATTATTCTCATTGTTATTTCTTATTAAAACTCCTACATTTTATAACAAAATCTCCTTCCAAACTAAGAATAAGGATCCAATTCAATAGAATGTCTTATTACTATGCAAATATATGTGTGGAAGCCTATAACACCTTTTTAACAAATGCATTTGTGTATGCCTACAATCCATGCATTCCGAAATCACATTTCTTTGAGATACTCTGTCAAAAATTGTCAATTCTCTTATTGTAAATAGAGAATATTTCCTTTTTCTCCATTGACACATAGAACTCTAGTGATAACACTAAGGGATTTCCTCAATCAATCCCCAAAATATCTTCTCCTACATATGATTTATAAAATACTTTGTCAATCCACCCAACATAGGGATAGGGTCGAACCCCAGGAAAAATTCCATTATTTAGAGCCATAGCCTCCACGAGCATCTTCTGGATAGCTAGGAAATGATCACATACCTCTGAAATAGCCACAACATTTATCTAAAAATAACCATTCATATGAACAAGAGATTCAAAGACAGACATTATCTTGTCCATCGAATCCATGTTGACCTCTGGATCGGAAAATAAGTGCTTGTATAATTTTACAAGAGATGACAGTCTAAAAGGGCGGCCATACCTCCGCTGCCGAGACAATTTCCACACTCCACCACCCATCATTAAAATTCCTCTTCCATTTCGACCATTCCAATCAATTCCTCTCTCGAATGTATTGCCTTCTTTTTAATTACATTTAATTAATATAATGGTGGCACTCCATTTCCCTCCCCTTATGAGAGCATCATCCTTGATGTGACACAAGGATAAGATTACAATAAGGTACTTATAAGGAGAAAGGAAAAAATCATGACCCATGTCTCCAGCGAATGATACATGTTGCAAAATCACGACCACAAGGAAGCAAGTAAATCGACAATATCTTAAATTTTGATTTTACGTGAAGATTGGCAATTACCTTTTTCTTTATTACTTACTTAGTCATTTTCCTTAACAGTATTTATTAATCTCAACTCTCAGTATTTCATGTTTTAATATTTTAGTTTTCTTATGTTCGTAGGTGCCCAACAGAACTAACATCGATTACCACATTAGGGACAAACACAACACTAACAACCCATGAGACATATTGCTACATACTTTCATGATTGTATCACATCACAAGGTCTTTAATTCCACCATGGAATGACAAACAAGTAGTCCACATAACCAAGACTTTCCAACAATTATGTCATAGGCATAAACCCAACACACACATGTGACTAACAAACCATGAATCATGATGTTGATACAAATACAACTGGTATAACATGACCCAAATACCATGACTATACCCACACAGTTCCAAGACAAGATCTAATAGTATATATCAACCCAGGGGAATGTCAATCCTTAAACATAACAATGTCTAACAAGACTCACAAGAGTACACATAACTCATAACACCAACTCCACACATCACAAAACATCACAAAACAATCTCCATATATCTCCCAAAGCATCACAAAAGAACTCCACATATCTCCCAAAGCATCACAAAGCAATTACAAATACCTCCCAAGAATCACAGAAAACTCCATATACCTCGAAAAGCATTAATCACACCCACACAAATCTCTTATGCCTCCCTCAAGTCTTTTATACCTCCCTCAAGTCTCTTATGTCTCCCTCAAGTCTCTTATGCCTCCCTCAAGAAAATAAAATAAAGATAAATTTTCCTTTTGCTCCCTAAAAGAGGCCGGTCACCTATGGCCTTAAGCACATAGAGTCCAGATACCTCTAACCCAAGTGACATAATAACTCATGGTTTAATAACCCACTAGTTATTTGTAACTCCTTGGGGTGTACCCCTATACAATGAAGTGATTCCATAGGTTCCACCACTCCATGGTGAATCCCATGACCCTATTCCAACACATTACTACATTAGAACCAACATAACAATCCATTTCAAATGTCAAGTGGCAAAAATCTCATCATTTTGACTAGGTCAGTAAAAGTTTTGAACTTGATAAAAAAATTTAAGACTAAGAAAAGTAAATGGCTAATTAGCCATAGTTAGTGAAAAAATCCGCATGTTAGTGTAACAACCAAGTAAATGCCCAAAATATAAGAACATGTCAATCAAGAAAATTGTTGGTTCTTGCAAGAAAAGAAAAGAAAGTTCAATTTATGAATAAAATATGTGTAGAGAAATAACACATCACAATAACTATGTGGCCTTATATGGACACCAAAGGGGTACTCAACAAGTTTCTGGCACTCAGACATCGAGCCTCAACTCATAAAATAACATATCAAATAATACAACTATCATCATCTTTGTTTGAATCATCCATCCACCACTTCCACAAGGCTCAACATAGTCATAACTACACTTAGGTTGAATCCATATGATAACCATATAGAGAGAGAAAGGAGTACAAGTCACCATCTACTAAGCCTAAGGTGTCTACAAAACACAATATGCATGACACCCATTGAGCAAGTGCCACACATACCAAACGAACAAAAGTGGGTTTTCATTCTATGTAAGGCTCCACTTCGTATCTCGTAGTTGGCTTTGATTGACTGTCAACGACACACATTTACTCACTCTAAACATACACATTTTACCAATTTCCCTTAGGGTCGGTTAGTGTAGGGTCCACAACATAACACATAACTACATCACTAACACAATGGTGATTCACACACATTAACCATAGTGTCTTACACATGGTATATATACATGGTATAACAAAATCATTACTTTCACAGGTTACAATACATCACATTACCACATACTACACCCAAATTGCAATCATTGTATAATAGGGATCATACGCTCACCATATGCCCCTAAATCATGACATGAACCATTACATATTACATGAATTATACATATGAGGAACACAATGCCTAGCATTACAACATATAGTGCATTACAATTACAACATGGTGACACACATGGTTCATCAAAACATGGTAACAACATCATTATACAATAAAATTCACTTCACACCATTTTTTCATTCAATATATCATTACACCTTCATATCACATAATGCCAAATTTCTCCAACACTCCACAATCCAAAATAAAATTTCTTTTACACACAAAAAGGTATTACATCACACACAAATTCCTCATTGAATCCACTAAAAGGAGGAAGAATAGTCTCATCTCCAAAGACATCAACATGACAAATATTTCACACTAAGTGACATGCACAACATGTGCGTTCATAATATCACAATGAAAACATTGTTCACATCTCACTTATATCACATTAATCTTCCAATCTCCACCACCACCATGTAAAACCATCATACCTCCAATATTTCCCAGAGGTTCAAGAGCATGAACCCTCACTTTGATACCAAGTGTACCCACAATTTACACACACAAAAACAACAATAAAATTACCAGGATAAAAATATGACTTACATTTGCTCACTTGCGTGACACCACAAGGGTTCCAAGAAGATAAAATCAACAAAACCTCGATGATTACATAATTCATCGACCAACATAGACACACGAAAATACCATATACATGTTGATGCCACACATTCCCAAAAGAATGAATACTAGTAAAGACCCAACCAAGAAAGGGACCCAAGGATCGACAACCCACAACAAATCATTTCCATGATTGCATCTTAGTTACAATTAACATTCCAAGAACACTATAATGCAAAGATACTTTTATACTTTTTCCACCTACATGATTCTTAAATTCATTTCACATTCAACTTACAGTTCAGCCATTTAAGTTATCTCTTTATCCCTTACGACATTCCCCATAACTTGTATAATTATTTGTCATATTTCTAAATATATACAAAGTTTTTAATTCTCTCGTTCTTATGTTAGGATTATGCTTCCTAAACGTTTATTCAAATTTTAAAATTTTATCCTTGCTACACAGTGTGAATTTGATTTGATGACCGAGAAAGAAATCTTAGGATAAAGGGAGGTTTAGGTTCAACATACATTTTCTCATAAGCATTCTTTGATCATGGTACCTTTATTTACCTACCACGGTTAATATAATTCAGTAACTTGTTGAATCCATTCAACATTTCCACATCAAGAAACTTTATTTAGATTTACATAAAAAAAAAAATTCTCGAAGTTTGATCTCACCAAGAGAAATTCATATTCTTTTAACACAAATAAATTTCTAATTGAGTTATAAGGACTCCAAGAGTGACATTATGCGCATAACCTCAAATCTCATTTTACTCTTATATGCTTTACTCGACATTGCACTATGGTCTCAATATTGGCATGACTTTAGAACAAAAGAGTTACAAAAGTTCTTGCCCGACATCATGAAGAATTACATGATTGAGAGCATTATAAACTACTTATGAACCACAAGTGATTTGTGTTCAAGCGAAGATGTTGTGTTTCAAGATTTCAGATTCTCGCATGTGAAATTTATTTTATTCTTAATGTCATAAAATGGCATAGCAAGGGATTACAGAATAATTTTTTGGTTTCTGGGTTCTCTAAAGTCAACATAATTCAAATCGATTTCTCTTGCCAAGAGTTACTTACAAGTTTCTACCCATTAGTTAACCTCCAAATCAACTATGGTTTAGTTTAATTCGATATACAATCCATGATCTACGCCCTATAAAATATTAGGTTAAGGTGTACAAACATATTTACCCTATAAATCCTCTATAAAATAACAAGGCACTATATTTTCATTACCCAAGGTAAAATATATATCTATGAGGATATAAAGATATCATTAACATTAAATTCAAATTCAATTAACATATATATCCAACCCCACCTCCCCACATTTTTTTAAAACATATTGAAATCTTAAACAAAATGGCACCTATGAATAAATACACATGCTTCGCAATGCATTCCGAAAACTAGCATCTCATGCATATTACAATTTGAAATATTAAGTTTCTATTACATTACAACTACATTAGACATATATACATTTTCCAATAAAATATATAAATTATAATAATAAGTATTGAGTTACGCCATGGCTTTTCGCAATCTTACTTCCATCCTACAATACCATGTGAGCATGATATCAGCAATAAATCACTCGTATGGAATCCACCTAACCTAGCATAATTATCACTTTTAGTTTCCCATTTACATATTAACATTAATAATTTGTATTTGATGTGACTTGTTTTGTGGATTTACTTTTATGTTTTCCCGCTAGTTGTAAAAACATTCAATTAAGGCTCAAAGGCTAAGAATCCACTTTCAAACATTTTCATTCGATGAGTAAACACACCATGGGTAAATTTCTATGTATCCTCCTATACACCAAGAATTCATAGAAACTTGCATGGAATTCATAACTCGCGAACAATTTACAATTGATGGAAATTTTTCTAAGGCCATCATTCAGTAACTAACCTAGTTGCAAATAATCAAAAATTAGCTTGAGGGCTCAGAAAACCACATCCAAAGCTAACGCTCGATGGACAAACATGCAACGAGAAATTTCCTACAAGTCCCCTTAAATATGGATATTTCAACAGAGTTGGCGAATTTAGAACTCGTAAAGAGGTCAGCAATGGAGATGAGTTTATTAGAGCTACTGAATGTAGTTGAGAATGTTTGACCTAGTCAAACAATGACCCGAGGCCTACAAAATGTCAAGGCAAAAATAAATTTCGTTGCTTAGGTTAGAATGGTTGTTTAAAGTGAAAGCAAACTTTTTAGTTTTGGCAGCTTCCTAAAAGTGTAAAATAGAGCACCATGGCTCTTAAAGGAGCGGCGAAGAGAGCGCAAACGATCAAATGAGGTCGATATATTGCTTGACATGACTCTCTACATAACAAAGAACATATATGAAACTTGACATATCCTTTACGGGATCGAGTGTTGTTTTGCAAGTCTCTCAAAATTGCATTTTCTAACTTTGCAAGGTAGACAAAAAAGGTTGTTTTAGTTGGTGACTCTTCTAGTTTTTGTCAATTTCAATGGACACGAACACTTGATTTTTACACCCTAGGTCTAGCAGCGTAGAAGGTTGTGGTTGTAATCATGGATGATGATCAAAAATACAATTCGGTAATATAAAACATAAAGAGTTTTATTAAGCAAGAAATATTGCTTACAAATTTCTCCAAATTGTGTTTGAAAGAGGGGTTTAAGTTTATGCTTGGCTACCAAGTGTTACTTGGGTTACATAAGTGTCATCCTTCATTTTATTGTTTTACAAAAAAATTATATAAAAATAATAATCGAATGTGTGACATTCCAAAATTTTAAATTTATTTCAAGAAAAATGAAAAGAAAGAATGAGAATTATGAAGCACAAGGTGAGATAAACCATGGATGACAATACTAGTGTCCATAGAACATGAGGTTCTCCAAGAGTGTCCACCCATATTCCACATGGCTTCATCACTCTTCCAGGCATTCCATCAAATAGTTTTGGGGATTTGGATAAGCTTCCATGTTTTGCACTTTCTTGAAGTTCCCAAACACCTTTCCACTAGATCCATTCCAAACGGCCACCATAATCTTAAATGGTACATTAATGGTAACTGATTTTAGTTTCCTTGAGGTGAATGGCATGTCTAAGGCTGTCACCTTGTGATATAACTATGCTACCAGCGAAATAACAAAAAAATGAAGCTTAACTAGTAGTTTGGATCCCATTTATCAAACTTTACAAGACAAATATCATAGGCAAGTCTCACGGAATGGATCTTACTATTCCAAATTGAAAATATCTTTCCTTTTTGATCTCCATAACATTATCTTAGAACATCAATGCCATTGAAATAGTTTTCTTCGATCTCCCCAAGAATGAATAACCCAATCCATGGAAAATAGAGTTAGATACATCATGATGACAGAGAGAGAGAGAGAGAGAGAGAGAGAGAGAGCATGCAAGTGTTTTAACCATCATGCAGGTCTTTCCTTGTATTGATCTAATCTAGGGAATTCATTCTCAACTTCCTTAAGGGCCCCAATTTAACCATCAACAACAATTCCACCGTTGCCTCTCCAAACACCACAACGAACAAAAGCTTGATCATTTCCTTCCTCCTCCACAAAACCAAGTCTGTAAAAACTCCTTCTAGGCTCAGAATAAGGATCCAATTCAATATAATGTCTTATTACTATGCAGATACTTGCATGGAATCTTGTAACACATTTTTAACAAATCTATTTGTGCATGCCTCTAATCCATGCATTCAAGAGATCACATTTCTTTGAGATACTCTATCAAAATCGTCAAAGATCTTCCCGTAAATAGGGAATATTTTCTTTGTCTCTATTAATGCATCGAATTACAGCAGAGTAGCACCAAGGGCTTGCCTCGATCAATCCCCCAAAACTCTTCTCCCTACATATGATTTAGAAAATATTGTCAATCCACCCAACATAGGGATGAGGGTCGGCCGTAGGAAATGTTCCATTATATAGAGCCATAGCCTCCATGAGCATCTTCTCGTATATTTGGGATATGATCACATGACCGTAAAATAGCCACAATGTTTATCTCAAAAAACCATCCATCTAAACAAGAGATTCCAAGACAAACACTATCCTTTCCATCGAATCCATGTTGACCTCTGGATCGTAAAATAAGTTCTTGTATTATTTTGCAAGAGAAATGACAGTCCGAAAGGGTGGCCATACCCTTCCGGACCACTTTCCACACTCCAACACCCTCCATTAAAATTCCTATGTCATTTCAACCACTCCAATCAATTCCTCTATGAACGCATTGCCCCTTTTTAAATTACATTTATTTAATATAATGGTGGCACTACACTTACATTAAAATATCCTCATCTTGGAGGATAGAGACATGAGGAGAAGAAATAAGGTTTAAATGAGGATAAAAGTAATGAAATAAAAATAAATCTTTAAATTTAACAAAATTGAAAAAAAAGAAAAAGAAATTATATGTTGCATTTGAAAGCAAACGCAAATCTCAACCCGTTTGTAGAGAGTATGATGCGAAGCATCATGAGTAATTTTGTTTTCAAAACTTGTAAATATGTTTTGAATTGGATGATTAAGAAGTTATAAGTCATTGGGAGCCAATAAAGATATGAATTTTTCCATCTTAAATCATAAGTAAATTTCCCCAAGAAGTGTAGTTTGAAAATTTAAATTGTTAACGATATTAAGGACTATATGTACTTGTAAAGATTGTAAATAATATATTAATGTCCTAATGCATTTTATTTATGTTTTTATGTATTTTCCACTCCATATAATTTAAATTCATCTCAATAGGTCTCCTAGTTTAGTTACTAACCTAGGAGGAGATATGAAACAAGCCTATTATTAAGTTAAGTCTAAGATTATAGGCAATATTCTTGAAATCCAAGTTTGGGAATGTAGTTTGAGTCTTGTTATGATCGCATATTCCATGGAGGAGAAAAAATATGGCATAAAAATTCAAGGAAGATGATAAATCGTAGTATATAGAGGCATGTATGAAGGATTGTAAATTTTTCAATGAATGAATAAAGGAGCTTCTTGGTTTTATGAAGAAACTAGGTATTTTTAGGCATGTTAAAGTTGTATTATGGGCAGTAAAGAATCTTGTGATCATTGAAAGAATTATAATATTTAAAATTATGTGTAATTAATGTTTTAAAAAATTCCAATCTTAATGCATGGTTATAAATGATTTTTGATAGATAAATTAGTGTTGGATGACTCATAAGAAAGAAAATTGTTAGTGCATGTGATTTATGTTAATGAATGAAGGAGAGGAATTATTGGATTCTCTACTTGAGAAAAGAAACTTCTAGTATGAATGAGGTTTCATTTTGAGTTGTGAATCTTAGTTACTTAGATTCAAATGCTAACTTGCATGCTACAATTTGATATTAGTCCAAAATAGAATAATTTTGGGCATAATTATAGAAATGAAATTGTTGGGATAAAAACATGCATGATCAGCCATTGGTTCCCAAATATCAAAATTAGAGGACTTTAAAAATATTTTTCTAAGTGGAAGAATTCTTTAAAAAAATTTAATGATAAAGATATTGATTTTAGAATGCTTGATGTCCCGACTATCTAGTCTAGGTTTTAGGAAGATTAAAAATACCATAAATTGAGTTGTATAAATGAAAACCTTATGTAATTTTTTTCGCATGGTCCTGAGGATAAATAAGAGTAAAGAAAACTTTTAAAGTCATTTGGAGGTGTTTTGATCAATCAAAAATTATAAACTCAAACTGAACACATGTAAGCGCTAAGAGAGTTTGTGTCCAAGAAGAAAATTCTTCATAAGTTCAAGAAACTTTTGGTGGTTTGAAGAAATTTCATTAAGTTTTGAAGGATTTAATATTATTACACTTGGTTTTCTTGTTGTTGAAGCCTAATAAGGCCTAATTGGTGTTTGGATGATTCTAGAACTGGGTAAATATCCTAAAAGAACTACCTATAAGATTTATTTATTAGATATAACTTCCAAATTCATATCTAGAAAATATTATATCTCTATCTGAAACCCACTATAAAAACAATTATCTTCATTTTTCCTTCTAGACAATGCTAGTAGAGCCACAATGTAGAATTGTACATTTGATCAAGAAACTTCTATAAATGGATGAATTATTAATTTTTTTAAATCCCAAATTATTATAAGATGATTGGAGATAAATATAAAGATGTATCTAACTTAAAATCAGTAATTGAGTGTTCGGATGACTATTAATATTCTCTTGAACAGACATTCTTAAGACCAAGGTCACTACATAAAGAGAAATATGATTGCGTGTAACGATTCTTAAGTTATTAGGCATCATGTTTATTAAGTGATTGTCAAAGAGGGGAGAGGAGGTTAAGAGGAAATACGTACGTATCGACAAATCAAAGCAAGGAATTATAACTCAATGCCGTAATATGAGCAAGTTATAACATTTTTTCTTATATTTTTCTTATTGTTGAACTTTTTGTAGTAGAAAGAAAATATAGGAGGTAGAGAGTGGTTGAAACCTCAATCTAAGGTCTAAAGACCTTATAATTTGTAAGAAATTCGAGTAATCATAAAATAGTCAAAATTTCTTATTGTTGAAGTTAAATTTATTCTCGTTGATCTAAGGACTGTGGCATCGAGACTCTTTGACCTAGTTAAGAGTTTAAAATTTGTTCTAGTATATTTTGTAATGTATATATGACTTCTTAAGTAACTAAGTGTTCATATTTGTAATAAGAGTTGATAAGAATGTCAAGAGAGTTATAAAGTGAAAAGATTTACTTAGATCGGGTTTCATAGGTTATATATTCACATTATACACATCTAATGAATCTATAAATAACTCATAAATTGATGCGAAATTTGGAAAATAATTTTTACTCGGAAAGGTCAAGGATTGTACAAGTTAGCAAGGACTATAATCGACTTTGGACCAGAATAGTATGCTCTTGGATAGGCCTTTAGTAATGTAAAACTCAAATCTTGGGAAAGATTCTAAGAAATAAATTAATGCTTTGATTAATTAATATATCTTGGATAAAATGATAGTGTAATTTGTATGGATGAGAAATTACAAAGTGGGGAGGAAGAATGATTGAATGAACTTAAAATGTTACCATTTGTCTTAGTATAGAACCAAATCTGAATTTTTAATTTCAAAAGGATAAAATGCCAAATTTTCATGTCTACATTTATCCCCATTTAAGTATGAACTAAAAGTTACATGCTTAAAGAAAATATACCTCACTTGTGTACACACACTTTTTTCAATTAGAAGTTTTGTGTCTTTGATATTGGTTTTGACACAATTCGTGATGAAACCTAAAACATAAACTACAAAAGAAATTTCCATTGTAGAAATTAAATTTTAACTCAAATATAAATAATGATAGAATTGTGAAATATTGAACTTGTACATGTAATTGTAAAGAGGCAAAAATATGGAAGGAACACATCTATTCATTTCGTAGAGGAAAATATCTTATTCTCTTTGTTTTTGAACATTTGGATTTTTATGCCGGATAATAGTTGTGATTTGTGCCCAATTTTATCAAGGAGAAACAAAAAAAGTAGATTGAATCAAGTGCATATGACCGAACACATAGTATTATAAGTACCAAAGAACAACATCAAGAGGAAAGAGTAGTGAACATTTTTTTATTAAGCCTAATATCTTCCCACATAAATGTGAGAGACGAAAGAAAGGACATGTGGCGCTCAAGCTCATTGACGACATCGACTACGACGATGACGACACTGCGAACAAACCAACGTCCCTAAAATGCGACAAACTTTTTTTTTTTTATACGGATGCGCCGGCATACTACAGTTCGAACTAAGCAGGTCCGTATTGCTTCGGGAACGTAGATGATTCAAGTTAAGGATTTTTAGATTCATCTCATTCGACGTTTCACGAAACGGAAGGGAGGGTCGTCTTCCGAGTTGCTTCGTCTAATGCCTGGTGATTTCGCAATAGCAGTGTTTTCAATGCTGACCTTAGAATAAGGTATAACGTGTTATGAAAACAATAAACTATCCACTCGATCTTTATTTTTATTTTTATTTTTATTTTATTTCTTATTTTATTATTCGGTTATATTACGTTATTACAAATTTTAATGCATTATAATATACATACATACATATATATATATATATATATATATATATATATATATATATATATATATATATATATATATATATATATATATATATACTTACTTAGATCAATCTAGTTATACCACGTTATTTTGAAAATTTAAACATTATAATCCATATATATATATATATATATATATATATATATATATATATATATATATATAGATATATTAAAACACCACCAAACTATACGGTTACACACACATTTTGAAATTTGAAAATAAATGTTAGGATCAAATCGGGGGGAAAGTTTTTCAACCAAATTAAATTTTGTGGGCTGGGGCGGTGGGTAAACACTCCAACCTCCTATCTACCATTCGGACTTCCTGACTTGGCGTGCAGGTTGCTCTTCTGCTGGCCGCATTCAATGCGCTACCTAAAGTTTTTAAAACTTCACCTATCTCCAACGCCATTCCGAGGAGTCAATGCGCAAGACAGGCGTGTTTTTTTTTTCTTTTCCCACGTGTTCACCGCCACTAGCCGCGTGGATAGCAAGGTGAGAGGTGGTAGACGGATCAACAGGCCAGTAGGAGGCGTGCAGACCCGTTTCATCTCTGTCCGGGTCGCATAGACAAAAAAACTCGCCTATACTTGCTAATCCCTGGCTGCACACAGTCGGCCCACTGTGTTTCACGTTGTCCTGGGGCGTGGGTACAAAAAAAAACGCGTTTAAGCATGGTTACAGGCGCGTGAGAAAGGGGGCGAGGATTATGGAGTTCCCTGCGCGTGAGGAGGAGGTTGCTCTTGCCTTCAATGGGTGCTGCAAGGAGAGGACGGGGCAGAAAGCTGTCCAACTATGTTGTTATCTGGTTCAGTATCAAATGCATTCATAAATTCGGGATTCTCCTTCAAAAAAAAACATATAAATATATCTATTTTCTTTAAACCCAAGCGGTGAGGGACAGGCGAATGGTCCGTTCTATATTATTTTTTTCTTTTCTTTTGCTCTGTCCTTGGCACGTGGTCTGCCAGGCAGTGGAGGCGCACCAACAGCAGGTTATTCAACTATGGACCACGCATACCAACAACTACTGCCGTCTATTGCAACACTCTTAAGATAGACGCCCACTGAACTCGTTTTTGAAGCTAGGACCACTCGCAGTGTCTAAAACTTGTAAGGAGAAAAACGTTCAGAACCTTGGTAAGCGTTGCAACAATCTAAACATTTGTTGGACAGTCAGCACTTTGTGTATCACGTTGTCTAACAGGCATAAGTCCTTCTTTATCTTGTAATTACAATTTCTGTATCTGGATTTGAAGAGTATACAGTCCGTTGGAAAATAAGAAAAAATAAACTCATAAGGGCGGGTCTGTTTCATATCAGGTTATTCATGAAGCCAGATTTGCTTTGATGAAGTGCGTCGTCACAGAAGAAGGGAGTGCAGAAGGGGTCTGTTTCACTATAGAATATTAATGAAACACAGAACATTTGCAAAGGATAAGAGTAGTTTTATGTGTAGGTTTGATTATAGATTTCATTGTCATTATTTACTGACTTTTTAACATGAGGGAAAACATAATAGTACGTTGTTATCGGTGAAATCCTATAAAAGATATCCATTTGTAGTCATATTGTTAAAGCATGGATAGTATTTCAAAAGTCAGTTCCCTTATCAATGAATTGTGGTATAATCTTATTGAGTATAGAATTTGTATTAAAATCTCTTTCCACACAGTTCAATAGATATGGCAGGGGCATTCTAAGAGGTTTTGATTTCATTTTCTTGTTTATTTGCAATGGATTTTTTTTTACAATAAATTCAAGGATGATTAAAACATAGAGGAACTAGAGCTTGAAAGTGTTTCATTGGCATATTACAAGTCATTAACAATTTAAGTCCTTCCAACAAGTATCCAAGAAGGAAATAAGGTACTATTTTTCCCATCCATTCAACACCTCTCCTTCAAGTAATAAGATGAAATCTAATATGTATTTTTTTTTTTTTTGTGAATTTTCCTAACATTCCACAAAAGAATACTACGATATTTCCATTAATTTTAAAGCAAGGCCTACTAACTTGTAAACAAAATTATCATTCTCAAGAAAGGTTCCAAGTCAAGTACTAAAGAGAATAGATAGATTGTCATGCATTCAACTTTTGATTCCATCTATATTACATACTTATTATTGGAATTCAACAAGAAACAATTTTCATTCAATATTTGATACAACACTTTCCAATAAATCTTAGAGCAAGAAATACTTTCATTCCAATGCAACTTTCCTTAAAATCTTTTACAACACATTCTACTTCATGTGGAACAAATTTACAATTATGTATACTAAAGAAAACAAGGCAATATTACATTTCTTTCTCCACTCAAGGTGGGTAATTACATGATATTTTTAACAATGTCAACAACAAGGTTCTTGTGCTCCCAAGAGTTCTTCTTCCATGCTCCAAGTTCCATGAAGATCAATCACAACCAAGATAGGGGGAGAGGCAACACTCTCCTCCCAACCAAATCTCAATGGAGAAGAGAAGCAATCTCCTCCATTGACCCCCGAGCCCCAAACACAACACAATGGAGGGTGGTCTCCAACTCAAGGCAACTATACATGCTTCCACAATACAAGTTCTTCACAACATTCAAGCTAAAATAGAAGAACAAGAGACACACAATAACATTAAACATTACACAACAAGGCTTGCATCCAAGCCAACAAGAGAAGGAACTATGGGAATGTTTTCCTTATGCCTCCCAAATGAGATGAGATGCCCATCCAAAAACCCTCCACAATATAACACAAGCCCCTATGACTCTTATGCCTCCCTCAAGTACCCCTTTTTCCTCCCATACTCTTATGCCTCCCTCCTCTTATGGCTCCCTCAAAGACAAGGTAGAATGTAAACATTCCTACCCAAGATGGGCATCCCTCTCAAACTCCCTCCACAATATCCTAATCTACTCTTTTGCCTCCCTCATGTGTATTCCCATAGACCTCTCCTATACTACACAAAAAGCATTCAATCCATCTTTCACAATACACCAAAGTAAACATGCATTTCTTTTTCACAATTTTTAGCATAGAAGCAATAATAATATGAAAGCAAAAACAAAGGAGAGGGTTCCCTACCTCTCCATTGGAGAAGCCTACACCAAGAACTTGTCCAAGCTCCTTCCCAAATCAATCCAAGCATGCAAGTCCAAAACTCTCTCTATCTCTTTCTCCCAATTCCTCTCTCTCCAAAAAAATAAAAAGAACTCTTCAACAACACAAAAACAAAGCTCTAACCCCCTCAACAAGAGAGGAAGTTTCAATAAATAGATCAAAGGTAAGGGTGAGGGTGATGTGGCTCCATGTAGGATGCCACATCACACATCCTCAAACCATCTCCCAAGGTCAACTCAAATCCCAAAACACCATAAATGGGTGGTTGGGTTGAATGACAACTCTCTTCCACAACCATCCCTTTCCCATGTGCCTTAAGGCACAAATAAATGCAAAATGAAGAAAAAGTGCACTCCAAGTCAATATCACTTCCCAAAACAATAACTAATCCCTTTTTGGGCTTCCCAACCCATAGATATGGTTGGTAAGGGGTTTTGGGAAGTGTGGGACAAGTTTAACTTGTCCCACAAGTCCCCCAAAATTGCCCTCAAACTCAAATTCGAGTTTTCAAGAGATTTGGAGTGGTCAACACTCAAGATAAGCATTCAATACAAGAGACAACACATGGCTCAAGGAGCCAACCAACAAAATTTATTACACCCACATGACTAAAACAAGATATTAAATTAATCTAAACATACTTAGCAAAAGTAATAAAAGAAGGGCATCCCAAATGAAATCACCTACTAAAGTAAATAAAACAATTAAATAAAATTCTCAACCCCATGGTCACATTAGAACATTACCCCCTCAAGAAAATTTTCTCAACACATACAAGAACAAGCTAACACAATACAGTTTACAAGTTGCCTTGACGACCAATGTTGCAACCACCCGACATTCTGTTGTGTTTGGTCCCCAATCCCCCTCATGGTTGTGATCATGCTGTGTTTCCTGCAAAATGCAAAATACCCTCTTCGGCCTTGCGGCCATGTCAAAATATCCAAAATAATCATATGCATGAAATTTATTAACATCTATACGTAATTCAAGCAATCATTATTTCTAGGTCTAATTCACAATTTAATTATGCATTTCATCATTTTCCAAAATCATAGTAATGTAAATTCAACAACTACATTCTACTCATCGGATGGCCGAAGAAATCCAATGTTAGAACACATGCAATATATCTATATAAAATAATATCAATATCCAATAGTCTGTCCATGAGTCAGTGCAGATCATACTGAAAACAAAATCCAACCATAATCCAAATGCGTCTAGTCACAAAACATCATGCTAATCAACATAAGTATAAGCCATGTCCATATCTAAAGTCTGCATAACTCAAAATGATAATCACTAAGCGTCGTAGGGAAGTGGGCATTACATCCCCCTCCCCTTAGACTAGACTTCCTCCCGAAGTCACCAAATAAGTGTGGAAACTGAGCTCGCAATGATGTAGCATCCTCCCAAGTAGCAGCAGTCTCATCGTATCTGTCCCATTGGACTCGGACCTGATCAATCTCTCTGCCGCGAAGGCCCAGGGTCCTGCGATCTAAAATGCGCACGGCCCACCATCACCGCCCCGATCCCGCACTCCGCAATGCACCCAATCTAATACATGAGAAGGATCAAACATATCTCCTAAGCACGTAAACGTGAAATACATCATGGACGCGCGATAAGCTAGGTGGCAGTGCTAGACGATAGGCTAAGGGGCCGAGGCGCTCCAAGATCTCAAAGGGTCCCACAAACCTAGGAGCAAGCTTAGAACCTTTTCCATAACGGATAGGGCTCTTATGTGGCCTGACACGAAGAAACACCTTCGTGCCTACCTCAAAATCGCGATCCGTCCTATGCTGGTCTGCATACTTCTTCTGTCTATCCTGAGCCTCCTGCAATCTCTGTCTAATCAAGGTAACCTGCTGCTCCATATCCTGTAATAATGCTGGCCCAAGAGAAACCCTGTCCTCAATCCTGTCCCAACTAAGAGGTGTCCTGCACTCTCTACCATATAATGCCTGAAAAGGAGCCATGCCTATAGAACTCAAAACTCGTATCAGAGGCAAACTCCACCAAATACGTATACTCCTCCCATCTCGACCGATGATCCATCACGCATATCCCGAGCATGTCCTCCGTAATCTGATTCACCCTCTCTGTCTTGTCCATCCGTCTCGGGTGATAAGTCAGATTGAAATTAATCCTCGTCCCGAGGGCATACCGCATGGTGGTCCGTAAATGGGAGGTGTACAAAGGGTCGCGGCCGCAAATGATCTTCCGCGGAATCCCATGTAGTCTCGACAATCTCATCAAGATATACTCGCACACCGCACTAGCCGTAGTAGTCTTCACCGGAGAAAAGTGAGCTACCTTCGCCAATTTATCCACCGTGACCATGATGGCGCGTGGTGGTATCTCGACGTCGGCAACCCAACAATGAAATCCATAGAAATGGTGTCCCACTTCCACTCCGGTATGGCGTGAGGATAGAGAAGGCCACCGATGCCGATGCTCGGCCTTCACCCTCTCGGCACTCTAAACAACGGGATACAAATGAAGCTATGTCTCTCCGAAGTCCTCTCCAAAAGTACAATCTGCCTCAAGGTGGCGTGCATCTTCTTCACCCCGGGATGGGCTAAATACGGTGCACGATGAGCCTCTCACAAAATGTCATGTCTCAAGCCTCCATCTCTAGGGAACATAAATCCGCCTCTCGTGTCTCGAGAAGACCATCTCGCCTCTAATGAAAATCCATCAAATCTCCCTCAAGGGGTCTCGAGACTCAATCTCTCGCTCCGCCGCAAGGTAGAAACTATCCCGAGGAAGCCGCTGCAAGATCCTACTCCGCAAATCTGCGCCCACCGAGGTGGCCATAGCCACATGTCTCCGTCTACTCAAGGCATCTGCCACCACGTTCTCCTTTCCCTTCACATGCTCTATCTCCATGTCATACTCACAAAGTAGCTCCATCCAACGCCGCTGACGAGCGTTGAGATTGGGCTGCGTGAAGAGGTGGCGAAGACTCAAGTGATCAGTCCTGAGTGTAAATCTCCGGCCAAGAAGAAAATGTCTCCACCGCACTAAGGCATGTACTACTGCTGCAAGCTCAAGGTCATGGGTCGGATAATTGAGCTCATAATCTTTGAGTTTGCGAGACTCAAAGGCAACTACTCTACCCTCCTGCATTAGCACTCCTCCAATTCCTGCCAAGGAAGCATCTGTGCATACGAAAAACTCTCCATGAGGATCCGGCACTGCAAGGATAGGTGCTCTCGTAAGGCACTCCTTCAGTGTACTGAAGGCCTGCTCACATTTATCTGTCCATACAAACTTCTTCCCTTTCCGCTGAAGAGAAGTGATGGGGTGCGCAATCCGAGAGAAGTCCTGAACAAACCTCCTGTAGTATCCTGCTAGTCCCATGAAACTACGCACCTCGGTCACACTAGTGGGTGCCGGCCAATCCATGATGGCTCGAATCTTGGAAGGATCGATCGATACCTTCCCGTAAATAACGTGGCCCAAATATCGCACTCGCCTCGAAAGAACGCACACTTCTCCAAGTTCCCGTAAAGGCGCCGCTCGCGAAGACACCAAGAACCCGCGAAGGTGCTCTCGTTCCTCACGTGTGCGTGAGTAAATCAGAATGTCATCAAGAAAGATGAGCACGAAACGATCAAGGAAGGTCCTAATACCCCATTCATCAAACTCATAAACACTACATGGGGCATTCGCCAAACCGAAAGGTACCACCGTGAACTCGTAAGGGCCATATCTCGTAAGGAAAGTCGTCTTGTGAATATCTCGTCTCCGCAATCCTCGAGCCGATGGTATCCTGACTTAAGATCTATCTTGGAGAAAACGGTAGCCCCCTTCATCTGATCAAACAAATCGTCAATGCGTGGAAGGGGGTAACGATTCTTGATCGTTACTTTATTCAGCTGACGGTAATCAATGCACAACCGAAGAGATCCATCCTTCTTCTTTACGAAGATAACTGGTGCACCCCAAGGGGATACGCTAGGACGAATTAGGCCTTTCTCCAGAAGGCCCTCAAGCTGCAACTTGAGCTCACATAACTCAGGGGTAGTCATCCGATAGGGTGCTCGTGAGATAGGCTCTGCACCTGGAACTAGATCTATATGGAAGTCGATCTCACGTGGGGGAGGTAATCCCGGTAGCTCCCCTGGAAACACATCGGCGAACTCTGATAAGATGGGATGATCATCGAGGGAAGGTCCCCCTGACTCATCCTCTGATCTCTACTAATCAGAATAAAGATACAACTGGCAACCCCGTCGCATACACCGCTTAAGCTGCATAGCGGAGATGGTGCGAATAGAAACGGGTCTCCTAACTCCTGATATCACTGACTCTACCCCAAGATCATCTATGCAAGCAATAGTCTTGTGGTAACAATCCACTCTAGCTCTGTGAGCGGACAACCAATCCATGCCTAAAATGATGCCATAAGATCCTAATGGAAGGATCCTAAGATCTGAAGTAGTGGTGAAGGGTCCCAAATCCACTACACACTCCTTGACTAAGGAGTCTACAGAAATCTTGGCTCCAGAAGCCATCTCTACGTCCCAACTACGGCCCTGCCTAACTGCCACCAGCCTACAACGCTCTACCAAAGATGGTGCAATGAAAGAATCAGAAGAACCAGAATCAAATAATATAGAGGTGGAAATACCTCCAACACTACCTGTCGTCTCAATCACAAGACTGATGCTCACCGGCGGTGTTCTCGACCACTGCGAGATCCGATGACTCCGTGCCATATCTCCAACAAGAGGCTCTAGCTCGTGTCTTACCCTTGGTAGGGTTAAGTGGGCAATCTCTCCAAATATGCCCAACGACTCCGAACCATAACAAAGCCGCCCGATCCTCTCCAAAGGGGAAGCGGCTCCACCTGTACTCTAGATGATCGAGATGCCGATCCCGACGATCCGGCTATGGATCGCCGAGGTCTCTGCCGACGAGCTCCGATCGATCGAGCTCTTGCACACTCTGTGTCCCGATGGGACCCTAGAGGAGGCCCCATACTACGCCCTCTCTCGTGCATCGAATCTCGAGGAGGCGGTAAGGTGGGCGGGTCTCGCCGCTGCCGCTGTGGTGGCCTAAATGAAGCCTCGCCTCAACTCGTCCCACCCCGTGGAGGAGGAATCGACTCCTTCGACCTACTATCTCCGATCTCGCTGATACGGCTCCGAACTCTATCTCTAGCCTCGCCGTGTCTTCCCCGTGTCTCCTCTCGCAATATAGGCCTTCTCCACGGCCTCTCGCTAACGTCTCGTGGGCAATGAATGCGCATCGCGCCAGCCTAAATCCAAGTTCAGCCCCCGATGAACCCGTGAATCCGCACTGCTCATCCCGCATATAATCGACATATCAAGTAGGTCCGTAAATCGACTCTCATACTCACCATCACATCGATCTCGACGGAGGTCATGAAACTCATCTATCCGCCGCTGAATAAACCTCCTGGTAAATACCGCTCCCGAACCGCTCCTCAAACAGCCTCCTGTGTAATCGCCTCTCGAGTCGACATGGAGCTTCGCTCCTCGGTCCTCCACTGCACTCCCGCTCCATCCTTCGAAGATGGATCGCAACACGAGCTGTGGTTGCTACTTATAGGACAGAGCTCAAGCATCCGCTCAAGCTCACCAACCAAGCCTCTGCCTGAAAACCACCTATATCACCTGAATACTGAGATGGTCGCAGCTTCAGGATCTCCCTGATATGGTCTGCAGCTGATGTAGTACGAATCCTAGGTCTCTCTGTATGCTCCTCCCTCTGTCTAGGGCTCCGAGACCTGTCCCTATGTCCTGAGATCCTGTCCCCATGTCCTCTCTGTGGCGACTCTGCCCTAGCCGACTCTGCACGGAAATTCTCTGCTCTGTGCTCCTCGCTGTGTCGAGGGGATGCCTGGGCATCTACTGATGGCTCCAAACTATGCCTAGCAAGTCGTCCTCCCAAGGGCTCTCCGCGTATAGCCGGCATTAACATCCCGAAGTGTCTCGCAAAATCTGAGGCGTAAGGGCTGCTACGGCCTCGCTCCGGTGGTGGTATGTCTAGGTCTATGTGAAGAGACCCTCGCCCAATCCGCGCCTCCCGCATGCATCAAGGCGAGAGTTAGTTCACCGTACTAGGTCTTGTGCTCAGTTTTCAAAATTTGTCACTTTACTATAATTATCAACAATATGGTTTCATATTTTAAAAGAATAATGTTCTCGTACTAAGTTAAAGTTCCCGTTCACTGCTTTCCTGCGTGTGCCCAAGGGTCCTGCCTTCAACCCCGGCTCGATACCAAAATGTAACGCCGCTGGAAAACCAACGCCGACGCGACGACATGATGACGACGCGCCGCAAAACAACCAAGACCGAAAATTGCGACAAATTTTTTTTTTTGATGCGTGCTGCATACAGTGTCGAACTAAATTAGTCCTCGCGTTTAATGCTTCGTAGAACGATTAAGTTCAGGAATTTTATTTCATCTCATTCGACGCAACACAAGAACTAAAGAGGGTCGCAAAACCATCTCGAGTTAGATTAACTTCAAAATGTTGATTTCGCTTCTAACCTGGATAAAGTTGTTTTCAATCAACCTTAAGAATAAGGTATAACGTGTATGAAAAAATAAACTATCCACTTTCGATCTTTTTTTTTTTTTTAATTTTATATTATATATATTTATTTTATATATTATTATTTATTTATTACAAATTTTAATGCATTATAATATATATATATATATATATATATATTACTAGATCAATAGGATATACCATGATATTTTAAAATTTATAATTCCATTTCATATATATATATATAAACTTAATATTTACCAAACATTTAGATATATTAATTTATACACATTTTGATATATGAAAATAAATGTTAGGATTATAATTTAAATTTTTTTGAGACCAATTTTTTTGTGGGCGGGTAGAATTTAAAAAACACTCCAACCTCCTATCTACAATATTCGGACTTGGACTTGGCGTTAATAGCAATCAAACTCTTAAACCAAAACTATTAATAAATTTACCTAAAGTTTTTGGCCGTTTCAAATTCCATAACCATTAAGGGCAGTTCACTTGGCGCAACCACAGAGTCACCTCGCAAGACACGCCAAAAATTACTCACTTCAACAAAAAAGCTTTTTCCGACTGCTGCACTTTCACCTCCAATGCCGCGTGGAAGCAAGGTGAGAGGTGAAAGAATGGATCTTGCAAAGCCGTGAAAGCTAGGCGTGCAAGGACCTTTCATTCACTGTCCTCGGTCGCATGGACAAAAAAAGGCCTCGCATATCATGCTAGATCCGCAAGCAGGTCAGTTTCCCACCGTGTTTCACGTTGTCTTTTAATGGGCGCTGGCACCAGGAACAAAAAAGGGCGTTTAAGCATGGTTACAATGAGGGTTTTGCGTGAGAGCAGGGAAGAGATTAACGTGGGCAGTTCCTGCGCAAGGAGGAGGTTGCTCTTGCTCAATTTCAACCAGGTGGAGAGGAGGCGGAGGGAAGGGCAGAAAGCCAACTATGTTGTTATCTCGGTTCAAATCAAATGCATTCTTAAATTCGGGATTCTCCTTCAAAAAAAAGCATATAAATATATCAAAAAGAATTTCTTTAAACCGGTGCGGGAGTGAAAGCAATGGTCGTTTTATATTATTTTTTTCTTTTCTTTTGCTTTCTTATTTTTTGGCAATGATTAAGGAGTCCGATAAATTAAGACAAGCACGGTGCGGTGGGGCGAGGCGCACTTATTTGAGGCAGTTATTCAACTATGGATACGCAAGTTACCAAGCAACTACTACCGTCTATTCAACACTCTTAAGATAGGACCTCCAGAGCTACGATGTTTTGATTAGACCACTCGCAGTGTCTAAATCTTGTAAGGAGAAAAAGCTTGGGAACCTTGGTAGTAAGCATTGCAATCTAAACATTTGTTGGACATGTCATCGCTTTGTGTATCACGTTGTCTAATGGACACGCATAAGTCCTTCTTTATCTTGTAATTACAATTTTCATATCCGGATTTGAAGAGTATACAAATGGAAAAATAAGAAAAAAATAAATTCATTTAAAAGAACTTGATTTGTTATCAAAGTCGGGTTATGTAGCATCTCTTGAATGCATTTCTTTGATCCAAGTGCGTCGTAGCATTGATTAGAAGGGAGTAGAAATTAGACATTTTCACTATAGAATATTAATGAAACACGAACATTTGCAAAGGGATAAGATAGTTTTATGTGTATTTTGATTATAGATTTCATTATTATTTACTTTCACTGAAATTAACATTTGGGAAAACATAATAGTAAGGGTTATATTATTTGGTGAAATCCTATAAAAGATATCCATTTGTAGTCATAATACCTTTAAAGCATGGATAGTATTTTCATTTTCGGTTTTTATCACATTTAATTGTGGTATAATCTTATTGATTTAAATTTGTTGATTTAAATCTTACTTTCCAACAATTTAATAGATATAAAATATGGCATTTCAAGAGATTTATTTCATTTTCTTGTTTATTTGCAATGGATTTTTTTACAATAAATTCATGAGGATGATTAAAATCATAGAGGAACTAGAGCTTGAAAGTGTTTCATTGGCATATTACAAGTCATTATTGACAATTTAAGTCCTTCCAACAAGTATCAAGAAGGAAATAAGGTACTATTTTTCCCATCCATTCAACACCTCTCCTTCAAGTAATAAGATGAAATCTAATATGTATTTTTTTTTTTTTTTTGTGAATTTTCCTAACATTCCACAAAAGAATAAAATATTTCCATTAATTTTTAAAGCAAGGCCTACTAACTTGTAAACAAAATTATCATTCTCAAGAAAGGTTCCAAATCAAGTAAAAGAGAATAGATAGATTGTCATGCATTCAACTTTTGATTCCATCCATATTACATACTTATTATTGGAATTCAAAAGAAACAATTTTCATTCAATATTTGATACAACACTTTCCAATAAATCTTAGAGCAAGAAATACTTTCATTCCAATGCAACTTTCCTTAAAATCTTTTACAACACATTCTACTTCATGTGGAACAAATTTGCAATTATGTAAAACTAGAGAAAGCAAGGCAATATTACATTTCTTTCTCCACTCAAGGTGGGTAATTACATGATATTTTTAACAATGTCAACAACAAGGTTCTTGTGCTCCCAAGAGTTCTTCTTCCATGCTCCAAGTTCCATGAAGATCAATCACAACCAAGATAGGGGGAGAGGCAACACTCTCCTCCCAACCAAATCTCAATGGAGAAGAGAAGCAATCTCCTCCATTGACCCCCGAGCCCCAAACACAACACAATGGAGGGTGGTCTCCAACTCAAGGCAACTATACATGCTTCCACAATACAAGTTCTTCACAACATTCAAGCTAAAATAGAAGAACAAGAGACACACAATAACATTAAACATTACACAACAAGGCTTGCATCCAAGCCAACAAGAGAAGGAACTATGGGAATGTTTCCCTTATGCCTCCCAAATGAGATGAGATGCCCATCCAAAACCCTCCACAATATAACACAAGCCCCTATGACTCTTATGCCTCCCTCAAGTACCCCTTTTTCCTCCCATACTCTTATGCCTCCCTCCTCTTATGGCTCCCTCAAAGACAAGGTAGAATGTAAACATTCCTACCCAAGATGGGCATCCCTCTCAAACTCCCTCCACAATATCCTAATCTACTCTTTTGCCTCCCTCATGTGTATTCCCATAGACCTCTCCTATACTACACAAAAAGCATTCAATCCATCTTTCACAATACACCAAAGTAAACATGCATTTCTTTTTCACAATTTTAGCATAGAAGCAATAATAATATGAAAGCAAAAACAAAGGAGAGGGTTCCCTACCTCTCCATTGGAGAAGCCTAAACCAAGAACTTGTCCAAGCTCCTTCCCAAATCAATCCAAGCATGCAAGTCCAAAAACTCTCTCTATCTCTTTCTCCCAATTCCTCTCTCTCCAAAAATCACAAAAGAGAACTCTTCAACAACACAAAAACAAAGCTCTAACCCCCTCAACAAGAGAGGAAGTTTCAATAAATAGATCAAAGGTAAGGGTGAGGGTGATGTGGCTCCATGTAGGATGCCACATCACACATCCTCAAACCATCTCCCAAGGTCAACTCAAATCCCAAAACACCATAAATGGGTGGTTGGGTTGAATGACAACTCTCTTCCACAACCATCCCTTTCCCATGTGCCTTAAGGCACAAATAAATGCAAAATGAAGAAAAAGTGCACTCCAAGTCAATATCACTTCCCAAAACAATAACTAATCCCTTTTTGGGCTTCCCAACCCATAGATATGGTTGGTAAGGGGTTTTGGGAAGTGTGGGACAAGTTTAACTTGTCCCACAAGTCCCCCAAAATTGCCCTCAAACTCAAATTCGAGTTTTCAAGAGATTTGGAGTGGTCAACACTCAAGATAAGCATTCAATACAAGAGACAACACATGGCTCAAGGAGCCAACCAACAAAATTTATTACACCCACATGACTAAAACAAGATATTAAATTAATCTAAACATACTTAGCAAAAGTAATAAAAGAAGGGCATCCCAAATGAAATCACCTACTAAAGTAAATAAAACAATTAAATAAAATTCTCAACCCCATGGTCACATTAGAACATTACCCCCTCAAGAAAATTTTCTCAACACATACAAGAACAAGCTAACACAATACAGTTTTAAGTTGCCTTGACGACCAATGTTGTAACCACCCGACATTCTGTTGTGTTTGGTCCCCAATCCCCTCATGGTTGTGATCATGCCGTGTTTCCCGCAAAATGCAAAATACCCTCTTCGGCCTCATGGCCATGTCAAAATATCCAAAATAATCATATGCATGAAATTTATTAACATCTATACGTAATTCAAGCAATCATTATTTCTAGGTCTAATTCACAATTTAATTATGCATTTCATCATTTTCCAAAATCATAGTAATGTAAATTCAACAACTACATTCTACTCATCAGGCTGAAGAAATCCAATGTTAGAACACATGCAATATATCTATAATAAAATAATATCAATATCCAATAGTCATCATGTCCATGAGTCAAAGTATCATAATGCAAAACAAAATCCAACCATAATCCAAATGCATGTCTAGTCACAAAACATCATGCTAATCAACATAAGTATAAGCCATGTCCATATCTAAAGTCTCGCATAACTCAAAATGATAGCGCCGAGGTGCAAGTGGGCTGACAAACAACAAATGAATTATATCCTTTATTACCTTCCACAATGTGTACCACATAACTATACATGAATCCATGCCATTTTTATTAATAAATAAGATATTAAAAAGGGAATTGATGCATCATGGCCCCCACTAAATAGTTATAAGAATAAAAACTATTATTATTTTTATTATTTTTGAGAATTTACCATTATGTTTGGGAATGTTAACTAGGGTCTAAATCATAGTACGATTTGACCTAAAGTGTATGGTTTATCCAATGTGAATTTATGCTAATTATATATATATATATATATATTAGAGGATAGGGATCGTTAAACAATTATTTATGCAATCTTTAATATGTCTCCATTAGGTATTGATTTACAAAAATAGATATTTTGTAAAACCCTAAGTGTACGGCAACAGATGTAAAATATAATAAGAAACTTCGGAATATAGATGACACAAGTAATAAGATAGATAAATATAAAACCCTAAGTGTAAGAGAGGGAATGAATTACTTAGTTGATTCATGCCTGATGTCGGACTATGAAAACTAGAGAAACCATAAAACATGAAGGGAAGACTGTTTGAAATCATGAATGATAAATTCTAGAGTTGTCAGATAAGCCTGACTAGGTGCCTAGATTAGGTTAGGGGAGCCTAGGCACTAGATTATGCTACTTGACACCCATGACTATGAAAATTGACGAAACTGAATCTTCAAGGGTTCTGAGGTTGTCATTGATAATCATTTTTGGTTGCTTGTATGTTGCACTATGATGGTAAAATTTACATGTAACCTAAAAAGAGATGTTGACCTACAAAACCCTCAAACCAGATAAAATCCCAAAAAAAAACATGCAATATGGGGAGTTGGATTGACCTCGGTGGTCACCCAAATGAGTGAACTTACGACCAAGCACTAAAATCCATATCAAAATCCAGGTAGTTCTTAAGCGTGTGTGATAGAATGGTTCGCTTGGAAGCCCTTTTGCAAGTGCATGATAGCGGGTTATAGCTAGATGTACTAATGTAAATAGATGTGTGGATGGAAAAATTAACTTCCCTTCCTATGCATATATGAATAAAATACAGTCCCTTTTATTTTTAATGAAATCTAGATGGATGTATTTGATTATCTTAGATTGCCTTTGGATGCAACCTTAGGTGATGATACTAGATGCTTAGATCTTGGTCCTTTATTTTGGTCACATAATATGATTCCCTTGGTTGAATTTTGTAATTTAATCATATTTATATGATTCCCTTGGTTGAATTTTTGTAATTGAAAATCGGAAGGTGAATCATAAGAAAATAAGATTCCAAAAATATAAAAGAGACCCTAAAGAAGTGAGTAATTATTACGAATATATTGTTTGTAACATTATTAATAGTGTGTGTGAGTTACTATTTGTAAAATGTAATATTTAGATATTACATTATGTGAGTGAATGATGAGTTGTAATAGACAACTCATCATCAGAGAATAAAGGGATAATTGAAATAAAGGTGGAGAGAATCATGTTGGAGAGATAAGTGGGAATGTGATATTGTTTGACTCCATATTCTAAGGATGTCATTCTCTTATATAATGTAACCTCTACATGTGAATAAAATATCCCGGATGAATCAATAATGATGTGTTATCTCTTATTATTTCCGGTGTTATGTGATTAGTTTTTTGTGCATGCAAACTGAACCAACTTCTAGATTTGGTATCGAGCGAGGCAGGGTCGCTGTAAATGATTGTTATTTTTCCATTGATTAGCTGTCTCTTGTTTCTTTCTTCGCACAAGCTTTTGATGCCCTTTGAAGACCAACACATCTAGATTTGCAGCACCAACATGTGCAGTCTTTGATGTCTTCGTTGAATGGTTCAAAATATTTATGCATGTAGTTTTGTATTCGATATACATTGGATTTCTAAAGATTCATCTGCTTGTGACTGGTTTGGATCTGCTGAGAATGAGGATTCAGTTTTGAAAATTCAATTTGTTAATTCTGATTTGGATTATGGTTAGAAAAGGCACGTGGAGTTTGCAAGATCTGAACGTGGTACATTGACTGAACAAGCTTGTAGTTCCCTAGGGCCGTGTATTGAAAAACGTATTGTACTGCCAGTTCGTGATTCAATTTGCATTGAATCTATTATATACCTGTGCGCTGAGATCTCCTTGTGCTCGTTGATGTCTCTATGGTGCCTGATTTGACTGTCATAGATCTCCAGATCTATTTGCTTGTGTTAAGGAACCTTACGAATCTGATATATGATGATGGGTCTGAGATACAGAAGCTACTACTAGTGATCATCTTCCTACATTTTTTTTGCATTGGACTGATCTCCATTTACAGCCCATCTGTGGATCTGGTCTACACAGGAGATTCATGGAATTACATGCAATTCAGCGCCTGATAAAACAATTATTTGGTATAAAGCTTCACGTTTTCTCCAAGTCTCCACGTATTTCTCTATCCATGCACAGTCAAAAGTCAGTTCTAATATATTATTGTGTAATGACTTGAGTCTCTAGCCTTCATTTTTAGTGTGTCATAAATGTCCTTGTCAATTTTAGTATAAAGTTAAGTTTTTTTATAATATTTAAAAAGTATTTTTCTTCTATTACTTTTTAAATTGTGTGAGTGTGGGTCAATAGACATTGTCAAATAGAGTCGAAATATTCATATCTCTCCATATTACAGTCATGGCATGTTAACGTCATTGTTGTGTCAAGTCAAGAGTCTAAAGTTGTATTGTCAACATTGTCAAAATTGAGGATTTACCGTCATCAAGAGTCATAATGGATAAATTGGGTTATGTTGAAAAATTTGATGGAAAGGATTTTCACACTTGGCAAGTACGAACTCAGTTGACACTCATTAACAAAGATTTGTGGGACGTTGCGGATGGAACATTCAAGAAACCAACCGATGCTGATGAAGCAACCAAATGGGAGAGTAGAGATCGTAAAGCAACAACAATCATTGGACTTGGGTTGTCTGATGCATATTTGCATCATATAGACCTTTCAAAAAGTTCAAATTTCATTTGGACAACATTGAACAAGTTGTTTGGATCCCAAACCGGAAGCGCAGCAGTGACCTTGAAGCAGAAGTTGTTTGGACTCAAGATGGATGAAGGAGAAAACATGGTACAACATATAAGTAAGTTTCGGTCTATTTTGAATCAATTGTCAGGGATAAAAATTAAAGTAGAGGATGATGATGCAAAAGCTGTTTTGTTGAATAGTATGCCATCTCGCTATTCAAACATTGTTTTTACTTTGAGCAAGATCAATCCCAGCCTAGAAGATCTAATTTCTTCACTGATAGATGAAGAAAATAAGAATGTTACACCAGAAGAAACTGCAATGTATGGTAAAAACAAGTCATATGATAAAGGGAGATTTAAATCTTCTTTTAAACAAAGATCAACTTTCAGAGATACAAAGAAACATATCACTTGTTACTATTGTAAACAAGATGGACATCTATCTATAAACTGCAAGAAAAGAGCACGAGATTTACTTGATGGAAAAATAGAAGAAAGTGCCATGGTTGCTAATGAAGAAGAAGACAGTGATAAAGAAGAACCTTTGGGTGATGGTTATAATTCTGATGCGATTTTCTATTATAAATAAGCAGCAGCAGATGGAGGCTGGAGGCAACGGAGGAAGGAGGACAACCAGCGTCCTCTCGCCAGCCGCAAGCGATGGGGCCGCATAATGAGTTTGTGGCATTTTTCAGGTTGTGTGTTTCATTGTTTGTAATAAGAACAAATGTCACATTCCTGTTCAGAATTGTATTTCCTTTTATAACCTCCTGATGTAAATATGTTATAGTAGAAAGATAAAAGCACAAGAAAAAGTAGCATCATGTTTTTCTTGAAGAGGATGAACAAAGGTTCATGAGCAAGGGCTCGTACCTAGGACAGAGGTCTGTTTTTTTCAAACGAGGGTTTGTATTTGGTGAACAGAGAGTTCAATATACCAAGATCATGAGCATGCAAAGGCGGAAAGTCATGTAGAAGACGTGTGAATTTTTTTCTACCTTGTTCACATTAGGGGAGTGTTTAATAGGGATTAATAATGTAAACAATAGGGGAGTGAATGTTACAAATATATTGTTTGTAACATTATTAATAGTGTGTGTGAGTTACTATTTGTAAAATGTAATATTTAGATATTACATTATGTGAGTGAATGATGAGTTGTAATAGACAACTCATCATGAGGGAATAAAGGGATAGTTGAAATAAAGGTGGAGAGAATCATGTTGGAGAGATAAGTGGGAATGTGATATTGTTTGACTCCATATTCTAAGGATGTCATTCTCCTATATAATGTAACCTCTACCTGTGAATAAGATATCCCGAATGAATCAATAATGATGTGTTATCTCTTATTATTTCCGGTGTTATGTGATTAGTTTTTTGTGCATGCAAACTGAACCAACTTCTAGAGTAATATAGAAAATGGTTAGGGGCTCCGAGAAGGATGAGGGCGCTCGGGCCTTTGCATCCTATCTACGCACTGGTTTCGAAGCCATAAAAATAATCAAGTGAAATACTAGTTTGGAAGTAGAGTGTAAAAGACCAAATACTAAGCAAAGTGACCAAAGATAGATGTCAATTACTAGTTTTCTCTCTTATGAATCATATGAATGCAAGTATGCTTTTAGGACCTAGAAATGTATCCAATTGTGTGATTTTGTTTCTACATTTACACCACTTTATGTTGTTGAGTGAATAATCGATAACATAAAGTAGATAAGATATGCATACCTAATAATCATGTAGAATTTGATGGCGATAACATGCCAAGGAGATAATTAAAAGTGTGAAGTGATAAAAATGAAGAGTGGAAGCTAAGAAAGAGGAGGTTACCCCAGGGGTGGAGCATATTGTGTTGTACCGTATTTTACCTATTATTGTGCTTGATTTAGGGCTGCTTCTTGTTACGTATTAAGGATCGAAACTGCAAAAGAAGAGTAAAAGAGTAATCAAATACATGTATTATGAAAACTTGGTAAAATTATGTAAATGTGTGTAAACATAGTAAAAGGAAAGTGTGCGCCTAATGAACATGAGTATAAAAGGATAGAAAATGTGCTAAAAATGTCATAGATGAGAAATTTATTTTCTTCATCTCTTTACCAACACCATGACACTCAACTACATCTTTAACTAAAGTACTTTCCTCTCTGAGAGATGCCCCGTCTTCATTTTGTGCTATTATATTCAGCCTCTCTAATGAATCCCGTGTATCTAACTACACCAAAGATGCATAATTTCTCCTTTATCTCTTACTCAGATCTACAATCCCAAACATTCATGTGCAACCAAAAACATATAAGTACTTCAATACCAAGATAACAAAACCATACCTCTATAAACTGGATATGTAATCTGACAAACATGCATGTGCCTCCAAGAACCTGGGATACCTCAGAAATTAAGAAATATTAATTGCATCTTCTCAATTTACTTCAGATCTTTGATTTTCTATTTAACAGACCGTCGACACCGGTTTCAAAAAAATTAACCACAATCACCCTACCGACATCGGATAAGGAACAATACAAACATCGATAAAGCATACCGGTGTTAGTCAATGCCATTTTCTAGAAACTTTACATTTCCATCTCCCACTTGATATTAAATCTCTCCCTGTGATTTACACATCAAAAAAACCAAAAACCTACTATTATACATCCTCCAATAATACCACCAACAAACCCATGAAGCAAATCCTTGCTCTTAAAACTGAATTCATGGCTCGATACAAGTTTTTGGGATTAGATAGGATAACAAACCAAGATTTGATACTATTTTTTGGGAATAATTGACTACGGAATAGTGTTATGATTTAATAACAAACTAAATCATGAAAATATAGAAGTATACAATTCCCCAAAATCTACAATAGTGGAAACATATACTAGAAAATCCAAATAAATAAAAGTACACACACATAACACACCATGTATTGTGGTTCACCCAATGTGGGCTATGTCCACCAAAGATAGATATCTCAATATATTTATAATGAACAAGAGAAAAATCAACTCTTCCATACAAGAGTACAATGCATCTCTCCTGAATATCTCCTCCTCTAGATCTCTAAAAGGATCTACATAAGTGCACTACAACCGTGCCTCCAAACAACTACAAAACTCACATAGCTAGGAACTATTGCATCTCTAAATTTCAACCAAGCACTCTTGTGAATCTGCAAACAAGACCTCTCAAATGGGTCTACTAATGTGCAACCAAAACTTTTCACCAAGAAGTAAGTCTTTCCTCCAACACTGCATCAACCTGTGTAAATGAGAATACAACCTCCTCTATAATATCTAGATACTATCACATACCCACAAGCTATCCAATGAGATACAATACTAGATCTCTAAGGACCAAAAATACAACATGATCTCATGGACCTATAATACAATATCTCACAACAACATGTGGATCTATAATAAAATATCTCACAATAACCCGTGGATCTACAAGAAGAAACCATAACTTCTTTGCATAATATGCAAACCATTACATGGAGACATAACCATTCAAAGGAAATATAGTAGAATACATTACACTCTTCTCACCATTTAGATGTACCTGCCATTTCCTTTTGTCCAAATTCTCTCCATGGAAGCTCTATCTTCATGTAACCTTTTTCTTTCTCTTCTTCTTCATCCTCTTAACCAAGGATTCCACATGCAATAATAATCAATTACATGTAATTTATACACTTCTAACCCTATCTTTCTAGCTTATATAGGCATATACAAACTTAGGGAAACTTAGCTATGCATTTACAACCTTTAGATCACCTTTATAATCAAAGGTTGGATCTAATCCTACAACTTAAATAAAAATCATTCACGCACAGGTAACCGATGTCGGTTTCTCCTAGGTGACTGATGTCACCAACCAACCAATGTTGGTTACTGTGTAAACCTGCAAGTTTGTAAAGCATGTTATTTTTGAAGCAATTTAGCTCCACAACTCAACAATTATGAATTTTTTCCTTCATTTTTATTCATCCACAAGTTCCCTTCACTACGTAATTTTACTTGCACTACCGTAGCTTGTAAATTAAGCTATTATAGCATATCATGCACTATCATAAACATTTCTAATCCAAAAAAACTATTTTCACTCTAGCGCACCTAGTTCCATGCACTAGGGTTAAAATCACACTAGCATTAAAGTGTCACACTACCTTACCTAGCTATGGTCATTAGCATTAAAGTGTGGCACTTGAGTACCTAGTTGGATATTATAGTGTTAAAGTGTCATGCTAGTTCACCTAGTTATGTGCACTAGTGTCAAAGCTTCACGCTAGCTTACCTAGTTAAACATGCTAGTGTTAAAGTTTCATACTAGTGCACCTAGTTTCATGTTCAAGTGGTAAAGTGTCATGATAGCACACATCATTACATGCGATAGCATTTTGTGTCTTTATTTTACTATTTTTATAATTTTCCACCATGTTAGCTAACTTATGTTTACTTGTTTAAGCACTATTTTCTAACCATTTTCTACAAATTTTCATAAAAACAACATCTAACACTTGTTTTTAGTTTAATCTTTGAATTATCTAATATAATAAAAAAACCATGTATGCTCTTCTCTCACTCCATCTTGGGTGGTATTGAGAATAAAAAATAGTGACGTTTGTTTCATTTTTTTACATTGTCTTTTTATTTGTGGAAAAATTACTAATCGTTTGTCTGTAGGACCATTGCAAAAAAAACAAATCGTCAATGATATCAAGAAAAAACAAATGACAAATTTTCATGTAGGTTTCATTTACCAAAGACCATTGCAAATTATTAGAATTTGTTAAAATAATCTAAAATCACATTGTCATTCCAAGTTCGGATAAAGGTTCACACCTATCCGCTTAATCGTGGTAAGTGCTTGGGAATAGCCCTAAAACTCATTATGATCTATACCATATGAACCCAAAATTAGTTGGCACCTTGAGGAACCAACCAATGAAACATGTAGTACTCAAAACCTACTTGACAAGTATTACCTATGAGGAATAAAATTTTTTTCCATGGTGATGGCCTCGTTCTTAATTGATTAAAGGGTATAGTTTGTGGTTAGAATTTATTTTTTATATTGTGTGTACTCGTTTAAACAACATTGATGATGGAATGTTCTAAACCCTAGAATCCTAAAAAAATGAGTCCAAGTAATTCATCTCGTTCTACAACAAATATGAAAATAATCTTGGGCCATTTTCTTATCCTTTGTCTTTGATTTCACAAAAGTATTAGACTTAATGAAAATCTATTCAAACCACAATTTAGTTATTTTCATTGGATATTCACTTTATCCAATATTTACGCACATTCAATTGAATCAAACCTCTTATACATTGAATATTCACTTTATTCATGTATTAAACCATATCAAATTGTACTCAATCAAGAGTCTTATATATTTAATATTCACATTATTTTATTTTAGCAAATTTATAAATAATCTAGTCCATAATCAAATCTAATACCTATTACATTGAGGATTCACTTCATTCAATCAAGTAATCCAAATAAAATAAAGAGTCTTATCCTTTGAGTATTCAATTTATCTAAATTTAGGCCAATATTTCATTAACTTAGTCCTAATAGACTTTTAAATCAATCCCTAATCTAATCAAAACTGAATTTATATTTATTCGATTTGAAACATAGTTTAACCTTTATCACATCAAACACTGGTTTTATTAAACAACAAAGACCAAATTCAATGCATAAAATGTATCCTTCAAGAAAACTTCATGAAATGTGAACAAAACTCACTGTGATAGGCCTTTTCTAGAAGAAGCAAAGAAATAATGAAACATTCACATCCTTCATTTAATAATGAAAAGGGATCGTAAATTGATTTCATTACTTCGTACTCGAAAATGGTTAATAGGCATTTTCATAGCAAAAATTCATTTAGAACTCTCTTTCTAGATGAAAATTCATTGTTAATTTAAAACCTTTGAATAATTAATTGAAGAAGGAACTAAAATTGAGAGATCCCTTATCACATTAAACTTCATTTCCAATATTTAAAATAATCAATAAAGGGAATCGAGTAAACAAACAATTATACTTCCTCATAAAGAAATGACTCCATTCACAATCAGAAAACAAAAATATTACACCTCCTACATAAAGGATTTCATGTTTCCTCCATCAATTACCAAGAGCGAAATCGGTAACCTATGCACTCAAAAAAACCCTTCACAAAAGGGGAACCAAATCAAATGTGCTATAACGAATCATACTATTATGAACACCACCGCATCTATGGCCATCCTACGTATCATTGTTCACAACTCCTTTATTACATCTAAGATTTACTTGATAATGGAGATATTGAATTCAAAGACACTTTTAATAAAACCATGCCAAATGAAGAATTGGAATTGATTCAAGACTCCTTTTCAACTCTCTTTATAAGTGAAAAATCTAATGATAAACGTCAATTATCGAAGAAGGTTCAAATTGATACTATAATTTCATCTCTAAATCATAAGCCTCACACTATGGATACCTTCACAAATAACACCCATATCCATGTTACATAAAGGGTTTGATACCGTCCAAAACACCTCAAATGTCCAATCCAAACTCTATGACTATTCCATAATAGTCGCCAAATGGAAAGTCTTCATCTAATTCTAATGACATTATCAAATGATGAGAGAATTCACCTCACAAATCCCTCTCATGGATTTCATTAAAACATCACCTACATTTCAAGATATCCTTGCATGTGCACACAACTATGTGTGTGTTGTTAAGGGTATCTACACATAACCATTTCAAGATTTGGTCACAAATCTATTTTTGAATAATCCAATACTCTCATTTTTTTCTCATCAACTTTTGAAACCAAACATCATGAATAATAAATCCTTATACACTGAAAATATTTTTATTTAATCTATTGACTTGGACCTTGTCCACCCATGTCTTGTAAATCAAGACCAATCAAATAGTAGATTCAGTAAGAATCTTTCTATCTACTCCATTGACTTGGACCTTGTCCATCTAAGTCTCATAAATCAAGACCAATTAAATCAAAGATTCATTGATAATCTTTCTATTCACACCATTGACTTGGACCTCATCCACCCAAGTCTCGTAAATCAGGACCATTCAGCTCACATAACCATGAACCTCTTCGAAATCATGAGTCGTTGCTAATCCTCATTAATTAAAAAATAAAAAATAAAAAGTACAAACATAAAAACAAGATCTTCCATTTCCAACAATTCATTAGAGAATTATATGAAAATTAAAAATTTAGAACTCATTATCCAATTTTTCCCCTCGGGAAAAATTAGACAAACAAGAACTTGCACGTAACTGAAAAATGGAGGAGTTGATCCATCAAGAGAGCTTGCATTCTAGAGCTGGTCCAAAAGGTTGAAGCAGGCCTGAGAAAGTTGCAGAGTTTTCGGAAAGAGAAGAAGTCCAAAATCTGATTTTTCATAATTTACAAGTAGGCTAAGGTGGATTTTGGGACTAAAAAGGGAAAAAGATGTCTAAAACCTAAAACTCTAAAAGTCCAAAATTTCAGAATTTCGAGGTTCGGGTTTTAGAATTCTCGTCGCAAAAGCTAGAAAAAGGAAAGAGGTTTCCGAAACCCAAATCCAAAATTCAGACTTTCGCATTTCAGGGTTTTGGAGATCTCGGCAATGTCTGAAACCTGAAACTCTAAAGTCTGAATTTCAGACTTTTAGGTTTTGAGGTTTCAGAACTCCCAAGGCACGAAGTTGGGAAAATGGGCAAAACATGTTTTGAAACCTGAAACTCTAAAAATTTGAACTTTTGGACTTTCAGGTTTCGGAGTTTTAGTAGTTTGGAACCCCGAAACATATAACTCTCAACTCAATGTCTGAAATTCCAAATTCAAAGTCTAGAACTTTATTTTTAGAACTTTCTAGTTTCGACTTTCGGAATTCTTAGGAAAATTTTGTGGATGAGCAATGTTTCAATCTCCAAATGGAAATTTCTCAAATTCCAAATTTCGGTATTTCATATTTTTCATGCTTTTGGACTCGAAAGGGAAGATCACTAGTTCATCATAATGACACCTCAACCTTCAGATGGCCAAAAATTTTGACTGGGAGCTTGTATTTGCACTAGAAAGGACTTTTGGAAAGCTCTCGGCATCTGCTACACTACTACAAAATATAGTCCACCTTTTTTTAGGGTGTCAGAAGTATCACCTACCAAAAGAATGAAGGTATGTGCTTCCTTTCTTGTCCAACAAGGAATAGTAAATGGAGGCATGGGTTTTACAAAGGGAACCCATCATTGTGCAAGGTAAATTCAATGCATTTTTGGGTGGTTGAAGCAATAATTTGAATTGTCTCTCTTCCCCTCCTCTCTCATGCTTCCTATATATTGTAAGGAGGGGAATTTTTCTAAAGGTTGAACAATTTTTCTTTACACCCTCTCTTCTCTGATCTGCAAGTGAAATTATGGAGTTCAAACCTCCCATCTAAACTAGAAATGCGATCTTGTCTCTTGGCCATTGTAATGCACTTTGTATCAAATTTTTGGAGCAATAAAATAAGTTTGTGGATGATTTCAACTGTCTCTTGTATTCATTCCTCTCATTTTAGTTTTGGTTATTTTTGCATGTTGGTTGTATTACTTTTTTAATGTTTTTGTTTAAATGCAAAGCAAGTGTTCAACATTAATTTGGTGCATCACCTTTGTTAGTTTAGGTTTATTTCTTGCATCTCTTAACCTTGTCTCCTTGGCAAGTTAGAGTAGGTTTTAGAATAGATTCTCTACAAGTTGAATGTATGTATCAAACAAAGGAATAGGAACTAGCCTTCATCTGGAGTGTTTCTCGATTGCAAAGTTCCACACTTTGGGAAAATCTCCATGTTATGCAATCACACTGAGATTTTCAACCCATCAAGTTGCAAACATTCAGGGGTGCTTGTGATTATGAATCAATAGAACCAAAAATATTTTTTCCATCGGAACTCACTAAGGGAGGCCACTTGTACTATCAACTCATATCAAAGATAGTATAAAACATTTCATCCATTAGCGATATCTCAATCATAAGATCATCACATCTTGACACTTTTCACCTTTAAGAAACATGTTAAGTTTTTTCCTATTAGGCATTGTGTACCTCATACCTCTTATGGATTCTAGCATTTTAGATACTTTTACCTATAGTATTGTCCGTAATCTTGGTAATCATAAATCCTCCTCTAAACAAGATCTCGTTTAACAAAAATAACTCAACTTCTTTACTCGAGTCATTTTTCCACCAAACTTAGTATAAATTGTTCAACACTTACATCCTACTAGTCACATGAGGGTGAAATTTGGGTGGAAATGTTCCTTCTTAAAAATCAATCAAAAATATAAAAAAATAAATAAATTATTATATAGCTTTCGCCCTTTGTAGTCTTTGGTTTTGAGCCCACAATTTTACTAATACTTTGAGATTTGGAAAGAAGGAAGGTATATTTACTCAACTACATTTTTCTTCTTCGGTATTGAGCCTCTTTCCTCTTACTCATGGTATGGGCAAGATGTTGGGAGTCCCTCCACAAATCAAACAAAAAAATATTTTAGACAATCAATCAAAAGTGATTAATCATACAAATCCAAAGAAACAATTAAGTTACTCATGTTAAGAGATAAAACAAGTCCTTCAACGTGATATTTTCAATCAATAGGCCATTAATGGATATACATCTAGGAAAAACTATAAAGTGAAATCATCTTGGAATCGGTCGATAATCTTAATTAGAGATGAGTCACGCTTTCCCAAATTGGTCATTGTTCTTCTTATCGTGGTTGTTTTATCTCTCAACATCACTATATCATTTGTCTCATGTTCTTCTTGCTCTTAGGGTTGTGCCCTCACATATTATGGTTATTTTGAGTCAAGAGTAAAGTTAGAAATCCTATCACTATATCATCTCCATTATGTCGATGGAATGAAATATTGAAAATTGTTTGAACACGAGTTTAGAAACTACACCCTTCTACCTTGTCAAAATCCAAGAAAATAAAATAATAAAAAAATCCAAAAATCCAAAAAAATCAAATAATTCAAAAAATCTAAATAAATAATTCAAAAAATAAAATAATCGAAATCCAAAACATTCAAATAATCAAAATCCTAAAAATTTACAAAACACATCAAAAATCTCAAAACAATCAACACAACTCAACAAAATCATAGTTTTAACTATTATCCTAATGATCATTAAAACTATCCTATGGCTATAAAAACTAAATTATCTTTTCCCTCACATGTATCCTTGCTTGGGGAAATCAAATCAATCCTATCCCTTGAGTGTATCCTTTCTTGGGGTGATATTGGTTCTCATTTTCTCCCTTGCATACATCCTTTCTTTTGGGAAATCAACCATTCAATCTCATATTACCATTTAAATCAAATCCAAAAAATAGTGTCACTTGACCGCACTCTATCCCAATGATTCAATCCCTTTGCATGAATCCTTTCTTGGGAGCATCCAAATCTTCTCAAATATAGCCATCGAACACATTATGGTCATAATTAATTATCTTTATTTATAGTTTTTTTGCATTGTTTCTATTCTTTCTAAATACCAATTACAAGTATTGTGTTATCATCTTGGTTCATTTATAGCCTTGGTGGATACTTTTAATTTGTGTATTGGGTTTACTTTATCTTTTATCTTTTGTTTTCCTTTAACCAATTACATGTATTTTTATCATCTTGGTTCATTTATAGCCATGGTGTATACATTAACTATGTATATTGGGTTTGTTTTATGGTTTATCTTTTGTTTTCTCTATGTGTTTTTGTTTGTTTATACACATAACAAGTTAATCATCATGATTTTTTCATAATCATTATGCCAACTCTATTGTGCAACAACAAAATAAGGTTGCTCTAAAATACAATATCTGAATGGAAGCTCAAGCTATGAGAAAAACACCCCTCTCATCTTTTCCATACCCATAATTCATCCACCTTCTCCTTCCTCTTATCAATTAGTTTTCCACCACTTTGTCGCATTACCCATGTACTTGAGGGGAAATCCCTTAGCATAACCATACTCACTAGGGCATCTGAATGTTTCATTAGGGCATATTAAGCATGCCTAGTAGAGTTTCCTATGATCATCTCATTGATCTACATGTGTCTACTATCTTTAAAATGCTATTAATTTGTAATAACACTTTAAAGAGGGTCAAATGTAGAGACCCTAAAAATACATATATATTTCTTATCTTCACTATCACATGCACAATGTGAAAAACCATCTCTAGAATAAATTCTAGACTATTATCCTCCCACACACCATTAGAATTAATTTAATTAATTTTATCATGCATAAACTATACACCTTGCATACCTTACCTAATTAAATTTTTCATTTAAAAATAATTAAAATTATATTTATCCACTCACCCTCCACACATCTCTACTTCAATATCCAACTCACTAAATTTGAACTATCTCACTCCACACAAGTTCTAAAACCATACTAGGTGGAAGCAAAATTGCACGCACAATTGAAAAATTCAAGAGTAAACTATTCATATTCATTACCCCTTTAATCCTTATTCATAATAGTCAACTACACATAAAAATCAGCTTGCTAAATAATTAAAATGCATCCATTCACCTACAAATCTTGTCAATCTTGACCACAATCCATGGCCTCTCCTTCAACTATAACTATGAGTCTCTTTCCTTCACAAATCATCACTTGGAATCTTTAGGCATTTGTAGCATTACTCTATAAATTTTCCATTAGATATTGCATGGCATTGGTTTCCCATTTGATCATCCATTTCTCGTAGCACATCCTTCTTCCATTTGGAACCAATTTTGGAGCATCCATAATCAAATCATTCAAAGAGATCCAACAAGTGTGGTACTCCATTCCAAACTTCAGCTATCTCATCCGAGGTTGCAAGATAACTTGAAGAAAGGTTTACATTACATTGTTATCGGTGTTTTCTTTCATTTGTTTAAGATTTCCTTGTATACAATGGGTATTAAAATATAGAAAATCATGAAATATTGTACAAAAAGGAAGCAAAGCATACCTTTTTTCTTAAACAGATCTTATGTAGAATTAGAGTTGTTAATGCTTCATTCTCAACATCCTCAAACACAATCAAAAGTGGTATTTTATTCTAAATAAATACACCTATAACCCATTTAGCATTCTCAAAGTGAAGCATTAGAGGAGCATTTGTGATGAGTGAATACTCTCAAACATCTTACTTTCAATACTAGCTCCATTGCTTAGAAAATCACATTTAGGATTGAACATTTATTTTCATGAATCACAATTAAAAATTCTCAAATTCCTATGACTAGTGAAAGAAAAGGAAAGTAAATTACATCTAGGATAATAAGGGAATCTAAAAGCATTCCGATTCATCCATTAGACAAAAAAATTTAGAGGCTTTTCTATGCATTTAGATTAGGAATACATGGTTCTCCAAATAGAGTAAGAATAAAAACTATATGAAGAACCATTGAAATGGACTTCAAAAGGTATGAGAAACAAGGTGAAATCTTGTAGATAAAAATATTACATAACAAATTATATGTATTACTATATTATATTAGCATGAATGAAATACACTATCGTAATTAATATGAAATTGATACATTGACGATAATATAAGGAGATATATAATCTCTATCCACCTTCTTTCCTTATAACCCCTAAACTACTCGAGTAATGTTTTTCCTATTAGTGCAAAATCACAACACCCATGAATGGCCTGAGTTTGAAATGGGGCATTAGGTGTGATTGCACAACGTTGGACCATCTCTCAAGCTTGGGACTTGCAGACTTGAGATCCGGCCCTCCGAGAGAAGGTTGGTTCCCGCTTCCTAAACTATCTTCCACAAGCTACTCCAAGTGTAGGTAAAAATATCTCGAAACCTAATCTAGCCTTCCAAGGAGAGAGAGAGAGAGAGAGAGAGAGAGAGAGAGAGAGAGAGAGAGAGAGAGAGAGAGAGAGAGCCTACACTAAGCGATGATACACCAGAAAAGGAAGTGGCAAGATACTTTACTGAGGGAGGATGAAACAGGGGGAAAAGGAGATGAGGGAGGTTAGATAGAAGTGACACAGACCCAAATCCAAATCCACCATCGAAACTCCATGAAGCATGAAATATTACACCTGTAAACATGAAATACATGCACAGAAAAAAACATGAAGTGGAGAGGCATAGAGAAACAACAAAACATGAGAAAGGGTTGAAGAACACCACAAAAACATGATTTTATTGCTCTATGAGGTGCATAGACCATTACATGGATGCTCAAAAGCATAAAATCCACTTTTCAGGACATAGGAGAAGGCTTACAGCTAAAATGGAGTTGGGAAACAAATTTTACAGAGTTTCCCCACCCCGAACGTCTCCCTCTTCTCAAATGAAAAGTGTTTACAATATATAGAACGTTGAGGTGAGAGAGAAAGAAGAAAACTTAGAATCTTCTCTGACAGCTCAACCACCAACCATCAATACCCCGCTTAAAATGCACCTACAATATGTCAATTCTGGATCCCCATGTTTGTTTGGCATGTTAGAGAAGGAAGTTGGGCGGATCAAATCAAATCCAATCTGGTTGTTTAAGCAATCAGATCATACATTAATGCCATGAAATAAGTTTTCCTAATTTTTACCCATCAAAGCCCACTGAAAATAATATTTTATGCCTCCATGGCATAGAAGAGGTTGAGATCTTTCCAACGATACAAAATTTGTTGAATTTTAAGCATTGGATCGAAAGATATGCCCATTTGAATATTTGAATCGAATCCGTACAAAAATGATGAAACACTAGTTTTGCGAAACACATCCGTGGGCCTGAAATTCACTTTACACCTTTTGCAAAAAAATTACAAAAGTGTAAAAATTCCCTGTAGCCTCATGCAAGCATGAAATTCAATTTTGGAAAATTTCCTCTCGCAGCCCGCAAACCTGCTTAGAAAAAAGAAATCATCCCGAGCCCCCCACCCCACATTTTGCACTTGGGAAAAAATTCCTCCGCGGCCCCGCAAACCCGCTACACAAAAGAAATCTTCATAGGGCCACCGGACGCATTTTCCACTTGGCAAAAAAGTCTTCCCCAGCCTGTCAGCCCACTTTTGGCAAAAATTCCTTCCAAGGCCCGCCTCCCGCATTTAATTTTGGCTTGAAACATGGCGCCTTCACACTTTGACCTTAAACATGGCCACATGTAGAGATGGCACACGTTTGGGGACCACTTTTGGATTTTTCCTTTGAAGTTGCGGTGAAGAGACACGTGGCTCCTTCCACAGCTTTTCTTTGTTTCTTTGTGTTTTGGATAAGTCCCTATTATTTAGCAGGTCATATTTCTCGACCCCTGACACGTGGAGGATTACCATGTATTGGGATACCCGCCTCCAGATTTTACCTTTGAAGTTGCATGGACGAGGCACGTGGAGGCTTCCACTGACCCTTCTATACTTAGTCAATTTAAATGGCCATCTCTCGCCCATTTGGACTTGAACCACATGGCGAGCTAGCGCTAGTTTGAGTCTCTGCTTTGAGGCTATGCCTTTGAAGTTGCATCAATGAGACACATGGAGACTTCCGCCAGTTCTTCATAATTTGTCCATTTAAATGGTCGGCTTTGTCCTTCTTTTGACTTTTGGACACGTGGGAGCCTCTCGCTCATTTAGGGACCTACTCTTTGACTCACCTTGGTGTGCGTTGATGAGGCACGTGGAGGCTTTTGCTTAATCCTTCCATACTTATCCGATTTGGGCCTAATCTACCCCATTTGGACTCTAACGGCGTGGCAAGCTAGCACTAGTTTGAGTCTCTACTTTGGGCTACGCCTTTGAAGTTATGCTGATGAGACACGTGGAGACTTCCATCAGTTCTTTATACTTAGCCAATTAAATGACTAGCTCTATCCCTTTTTGACCCTAACCATGTGGCGAGCCCATGCTCATTTGGGAACCCACTCTTGATTCTTCCTTTGAAGCCGTGCCAATCCGACGTGTGAGGGCTTCCACCGATCCTTCTATACTTAGACGATTCAGCCTACTCGGCCCCATTTGGACTCGACCATGTGGAAAGCCGGAGCTAGTTTGAGTATCCGCTTTGACCGCACCTTTGAAGTTGTGCCGATGAGACACGTGGAGACTTCCACCGGTTCTTTATACTTAGTTGATTTAACCGGTCGCTATGTCCCCTTTTGACTTTTGGACACATGGGAGCCTCACGTTCATTTCAGAAGACCCGCTCTTTGGACTCAGCCTTGGTGTTGCGCCGATGAGGCACGTGGAGGCTTCTCTGTTTATTCCTTCTATACTTATTCGATTTAGGCCCACTCCTCTTTCTCTATTTTTTGGCTGGGTCCCTTCTACTTATTTAGGAGTGACTATGTTGGGTTTTGGACATGTGGAAGTTACACGCTTGTTTGGGGACCACCTTTTGGGTCCTACCCTTGAATTTGTGCCATTGAGGCACGTGGCTCTTTTCGCTGGCCTTAGAATTTTCAACAGCCGATTCAACCTTTTGAGGCTTTGACCACGTGGAGGGTTAGCACTCCTTGGGAGGAATTGTTTTGGATGCGCCTTTTCGAGTTGTGTCAGGCCGACATGTGGCACCTTCTGCGAGTATGTTGTTTAGCCTTGAGTCGACTTGTATTTGGCTAAGTTCAACAGCTTCACCCTTTCCCCATTTTCCTCCTGTGAGCCTCTAGCCTCCTTTGGCATTGTTTGATCCTTCGTTGACATTGCTCCTCCATTTTTGAGCTCACCCGCCCCTCATTTGGGATCGATTGTTGGATTTGAAATGTGGCTCGCATAACTAAACCAACCTTGATATTTCATTTTTATTATGCAAGGTCATGTTTAGTCAATTTTGCTAGGGGAAATTTTAGATAATAGCTTGGGTGACTCACAATGACATCTGCTTGCTAGATGAAGAGACCAGTAGCCTTGTTGTATCCATTGGGCATGGAGTCATAATTGATAGCCTGACATCGATTGGTTCTCCTTGACTAGATTCCTTTTGAAAATAACATTTATACCTCCATGGCATAGAGGAGGTTGAGATATTTCCAACGGTACAAAATTTGTTGAATTTCGAGCATTGGATCGAAAGATATGCCCATTTAAATATTTGAATCGAATCCATACAAAAATGGTGAAAAACCAGTTTTGCAAAACGGATCCACGGGCCTGAAATTCACTTTGCGCCTTTTGCACAAAAATTATAAAAGTGCAAAAACTCCCCGCAGCTCTTAAAGCCCGAAATTTAGTTTTGGGAAAATTTCCTCTACTTGTCTACTGCCACCCGCTTAGAAAATAGAAATCATCCCATGTCCGTCAGCCCGCATTTTTGACTTGGGAAAAATTTCTCGACAAACCCATTTCACAAAGGAAATCATCCTGGGCCCGCCACCCTCGCATTTTCCACTTGGTGAAAAATTCTTCCCCGTGCCCGCCTCCCTGCATGTAATTTAGGTCTCGACACGTGGCACCTTCCGTGCTTTGACACTCAAACATGGCCACGTGTAAAGTTGGCACACGCTTGGGGACATCTTTTGGATTTTTCCTTCAAGTTACACTCAAGAGACATCTGGCTCCTTCCACGGCTTTGCTCCGCTTTTTGTGTTTCGCTAATTCCCTTTTGTTTGGCAAGGGGTCATATGTCTTACACTGGACACGTGGAGGCTCGGTGCATATTGGGAGACCTGCCCATAGATTTTACCTTTGAAATTGTGTAGATGAGGCACGTGGAGGCTTCGCTAACCCTTCTATACTTAGTCAATTTAAACGGTCAAGCTCACGCCCCGCCCATTTTGGACCATGTGGTGGTGAGCCGACGCTAGTTTGAGTTTCCGCTTTAGGCTACGCTTTGAAGTTGTGCCGATGAGACACATGGATAATTTTGTTGGTTCTTCATACTTAGTCGATTTAAATAGCTAGCTTTGTCCCCTTTTGACTTTTGGACATGTGGAAGCCTTGTGCACTAATTTAGGAACCCGCTCTTTGGACTCGACCAACCTTGGTGTTGCGCCGATGAGGCACATGGAGGCTTCCAATTAAACTTTCCATACTTAGTCGATTTAGGTCCGTTTCTCTTTCTCCGTTTTATGGTCAGTCCTTTCTACTTATTTAGGAGTGACTATGTTGGGTTCTAGACACTTGGAAGCTATGTGCTTGTTGGGAACCGCCTTTGGGTCCCGCCCCGAAGTTGTGTCATTGAGGCACATGGCTCTTTCCGCTAGCCTTAGACTTTTCAACGGCCGATTCAACCTTTTGAGGCTCTGACCACGTGGAGGGTTGACACTCATTTGGAGGCCCTATTTTGGATGTGCCTTTTGGAATTGTGCCAGTTGACACATGGCACCTTTCGCGAGATTTTTGTTCGGCCCCGAGTTGACTCAGATGCTGCTAAGTCGGAAAGCTTTGAGCCTTTCCGCATTTTCCTCCCGTGAGCCTCCGGCCTCCTTTGGCATTGTTTGATCCTTCGCTGACCCCGCTCATCCATTTTCGAGCCCGCCTTCCCCTCGATTTGGGATCGATTGTTGGATTTGAAATGGGGCTCACATGACTAAACCAACCCCGACATTTCGGTTTTCTTATGCAAGGTCATGTTTGATCAATTTTTCCAGGCAAAATTGAGTTAACATTTCCATCCTACATAAAAGTGATCCCACTTTGAGTGCCAATAATAAGATTTATTCAACAAATATACATATTAAATTTGACTTGGTTATCAAATAAAATGAATGTTTTAAAAATCACCATCACCTAGTAATGAGAATTATTTGACTTTCTACTATAGTTATAAATCCTTCATTGGTAAATCTTTCCATTGATTTTCAAATTAATTCACCAAACTTATCTCTCCCCATTTTCTGATATCATCCCTACCTTCTCTCAAGTATCATGAAAAATAGAAGAAACATGATTTTGCTGACATGAAATCATAATCCCAGAATAACACAAGTAAATTATAATGAAATATATCCATGTTGAAATGACTTGACCCTGATTAATAAAATTCTATTGAATTTTAACAATTGTAATTCTTAAAACTTTTTAATGTATCTAATACTAGTAGTAAATTTTAATCCCTAAGTAATTTCCTCAAATTTTTCTAATGTGACTATGATAGGTTGCACAGACTAGTATCAGATTTTTTTGAAGGACAAAAAAATATAGATCTTATACTAAAAAAAAAAAGTTGAAAAAATTGGCATCAGTCTCTTTACAACCAACAAGATCTTATACGAAATCCAGATGTCAAGGAACATAAATAACATCTCCTACGACATCATTGGCTACATTGAAACATTACTTTATAAGGCTTGCACCAACATTATGTAATTTTTCAATCAAATCTATATTTCTTTCCACGGTGACTCCATCCTTTGTACCTTTTCGAGTTCTGTAGCTTTTTTCAATAGCCACAATTCGGCACATCACAAATAAAAAACTATATATAAGAAATATACTCAAACACAATATGTAGCATGGATACTTTCTGTGTAACCATACTAAGCAATGCTACTTGCATGATATTATTAAAAATTTCAACCACATAATACCTTGGGTCCCATTGTAACTTTCATGACATTTTCAAGTTCCATTCCCTGCAACATTGCAGACCGAGCTTCAACTCACAATTTGATTTCTTTTGCAGCATAGTTTCTACTCCAAGTAAGTCTGTTAGCACCCTAATCATAAACTAAGATGAAGAAGTAAGAGTATGAGGAAAACTAGAGCGTTGCAAAATATAGGTTGATTATCCACATAATGGAGAATTTGCTTTTATAACAATACAATGTAGGAGGGGTTCAGCACTCAATAATCTAGTGTAATGGACTAAGTATGAATTAGCAATCTTATTATCTATTTTCATATTTGATAAAAGTCTAATAGGTGGGAAAATGGTTTCGTTCGAGTTATAAATTAAAACTAGTGTTGTCCTAAAAATCTATCTTATGTCCTATAGAATATAGGATGAGATATAGATAAAATAATGTTGTAAGATATTTTCTCCTATATAATAGGTATGGTGTAGGCTATGGCCGAGTGCCATCTCCGGGATTAACCACTGCAGTAGGCCCCAGGAACTCTACACAATAATCAATGTATTGTAGTAGGAACTCTATCCTTCATTATATAAACTAAATTTTACCATATCTTCTGCCACCTATGATAATGAGAGTGCAATAAGGTTCTGTTTTACTAATGACAAGTATCTTAGATATTCATGTTTGAAGCATTTATCAATGAAATCGATTTGAAAATACTATTAAACTGTAATATGCCTTTTAAACTAAAGTGAAGTACATGTTGGAGAGCATACTTGAAACAAAATAATACGTACAAAGAACAGGAAAAGGAGTCGAGAATAAGTGGAATAGGAATCAATGGTCCATGTTATGCAAAGACCATGTCAAGTCATACTCAATTCTGCAAAGACCAATGCAACAAGCTACTTTGAACAACTCATATTACTTTAAACACTGTAGAAAGTAGTACTTCCTATAAGGAACAAAACTAAATGCTGTAGACTGATTTAGGTTAAAATTCTTCATTCAATTATAATAAAATCCTTAAATGAAAATATAACAAAGCCTGAAAAAAGCGGTGACCTGTGACACGGATGCCCACCAAACAGATTGAGCTATTTTTAGCCATAATACAGGTGTCGGAAGTTACTGATAACGTATGCCCACGCCAGTCCTTGGTAGGATATAGATATTTTTCAAATTTAGTAGTGCTCTGCCGGACGGTGCACAATTCATTCCATACAGCTTAATACAAAAAAAGGGTACAGTTTGCCACGTGAAAGCGGTAAAATTTGCTAAAATTTTGTACAGATTTACGGTACAGGTTACTATAATTGATACGACCTGGCCTGTCCAAAACATTAAAAATATTATTTTCTTCTGTACCATTGAATGGAGCAGATGAGAATCTCGATTTATACAGAATAAAGGGTTCGATAGAGTTAATGGAATTCGAGCAGAATTGAGGTCCATGGTTGTGTGAAAGTGAAACTAAAAGTGAGTTATGTATACCTGAAGTTGACAGCATTGGGTAGTTTTGTTGTTTTTTCTATTTTTTCCATTATAGTTCAGAGACTTTTCCATAGAAAGTGCAATCTGATAAATGTGGTTGGTCTTTCTATTTCTTTTTCCGGACGTTTTTATAGATTCTTTTAGCCCTCCCTGATGCAGAGACTGTTGCTATGATATTATTGTTTGTCCTGAAGTTTAGGCATACACATCTTGGTCAGCTTGTCATTCTTTTTCTTTATTTTTCCTTTTTGTTGGGATGCTTGTCAAATTTTATTTTTGGCTACCTAAAGCAAAGAATTTTGTTGCTGTTATTCTTTGGCCTGATTTTCACGTATAAAACATTTGGTTTGTTTGTTCTGGATCTGATCTGATCTGGTGTGTGGGTGAGCTGCAGATTGATTAAGAATGGTGAGGGGTAAAACTCAGCTGAAAAGGATTGAGAATGCAACAAGCAGGCAGGTTACTTTGTCCAAAAGAAGAAATGGATTGCTCAAGAAGGCTTATGAGCTTTCTGTGCTCTGTGATGCGGAAGTCGCCCTCATCGTTTTCTCTCCCAAAGGAAAGCTCTATGAGTTCTCCAGCAATAGGTATTGTTACATTTAGGGAAATATGGATAGGTGTATCTTCATTACTAAATATATATGAGCTATAATCGAATAGATTATAATGCTTTCCATGTTTCAGAAACTTATTTTATGTGTTCGGGTATTGATCTGTTGGGATAAGGACGACATGATGTAAGATAAAATTAAATCTGAAACTCCCTGAAAAAATCTTTATAAACAAATACAGCTTGATACTGGAACAAGAATTGGTATTGGGTTTGTAATGATTGAGCAAACAATGGTGGAATTTTGCCTGACTTGAAAGTTAGCAATTTGTGTAATCTTCTGATATGCTTGGACTCGACTGCAAACTGTTCTAGGTGTACAAGCATCCACCAAAAAGAATGTTACATCATAAGGGCTTTAACTCTTGGAAGTTTTATAGGGGTGGGCAGAAATTTAATTGTCTTCACCTAAAAGAATGTTTATATAAGAACAACCATCTTACTAAATAAGCATACTTAAATATTATATATCTATTTTGAGGTATGACAGTCTTGCCAGAGGTTTGTTGATTTTAGTACAAGTACAGTACAGCACAAGCACATATGGCCATTAGTAAGTCATATTAGTGTGAAGTTGTTATACGGCGAGGAGTGGAGATTCGGAGAAGGATGACATTTCAAGTTTCCATGATAATGAACATAGTAATAGCACATTTGCAGTAAAGGTACATAAGAAATTGCATTGTATTTAGACATTATCAAGCTCAGGATGGCAAAAGAACGGTACTGTAAAGATCAGATACAACCAGTACTGGAGGATGTATCTGTCCTCACTGAAAACTTAATAGGAAAGTTCTATGATGCAAATATCTAAAGACCAATATATTACTTTCCTTAAGCTAGAGTTTGAAGAAAAAATATTTAGATTTTTACACATATCTAAAGACCAACATATGACATTCCCTTGGGCTCCAGTTTGAAGAAAAAGTATAGTAACTATTTATTTACATACAAGAACTACAAAGTCTCTGAAGTATTAAACAACATATGAGTTAATAAAACTTAATAGCAATCTACGCAGCGGTTTGAGATTTGTATCATCTTTTGTACATTTCAGTTTAACTAAAAGATTCTAGGTTTTCATAAAAATTCTGTCCCTAGTTTTGCTTTCTTTAATAGATCCATTAAGGCGCTCTTGTGAAGACCAAAGAAAGATAAAAATCTATTTAGCCATATTGAGCTCAAGAGAACTTAGGTTTACAGAGAAATACAATATTGTAAGCATCGTCAATTTGCTGCACAGTATTAAGAATAGAAATACAATATATGTGGAATTGATGAAACCAACAAATGGCTTCAGAAACCCCAGTAAATATGAGTATATGATTGTGCGTCAAGGAAACACTGGGAACTTCATAAATTTGTTGCACGATATCGATATAAATTTAATATGTAGAATTGGTGAACACCACCACCGGTCCACCACATTACTCTAGAAAACCCTACAATCGTCGTCTACAAACAATGATGTAAAATTTCCTTCATTTACCTGTATACACACACACACACCCATAAATGGTACACATTTATTGTAAATTAAGAAATCTTTTAGTTTAGCGCAAACTTTAACAAAAGGCAAACGCTATTAACAATAGTCAAGCCTAAGTTATATTGCACACGATTCAACATCATAATGATGTTATTCTTGCACATGTATTTACAAGATTAAAAACTAGCAATGGTATGTGAAATGTATGATGGAAACGCTTTCTGAAAGGGATGCATCAAGAACTGAAAATGGAGGGGCTGGAACAACAGGAGAGGAGAAGGTCGATAAAGAAGGGGTAGAGGGATGAGAAGTCTAAGGATAGGGAAAGTGTTGTTGGGGACCGATGCCAAAGATTCCTTATCTACAACCACATGCCATTATTTGTCAATTGTTAGAAGGAGAAAAGGGTTGTGCGGTGTTCAAGATATCAAGGAAACATATTTTGGAGATATCTTAGAAGGCAAGGAGTGGTCGATCAATACTACTAATGTCAATAGTTGCTTGTAATTTCAGTCCTTAGTTTTCTCAGTGATAGTTAGATCACACGTAAGTGTAATAGTGTGCCCCACTTGGTGGGCAAGAATATATAAAAATATGGTCAGTAAATAAAATTTTAAAAATACTTTGAAAACTAAAAAAAACAGGTCAATTATGGATCCATAGCTAATTGGTCAATTTAAGATCTTTTTTTTTTTAATTGATAAAGCGGGTTGAAGGGACCCGTTCCCTAATCCTTAAGATGAGGTCAATCCTCAGAGAACAAAAGGGCTATAATAGCCAAAACAACAACTGTCTACCAACTTAACAAAGATAAAAATATCCTAGAAATACTTCCCACCCTGGGATGGAAAATAATCATCAATGTTGCCCGTGCGTCCTTTTTTATTTTTCCGCTTCTTTACCTCTTGCCATTTGCCTAGATCAGATGAAATAACCAGCGCAAGGTCACTGGGATTTGCCAAAGCCATCAAATTTTTGACACTGAATCCTGCTCTGATTCCGAACTTTCAAGTATATGTCCCCTTTTCAAACCACCTATAACCAGGTGATTTTCTTGAAATCCCATCTCTGTATCATTCTTCTCTGTAACAATTTTACCTTGTCGGAGGTAAAATTATTCGGATTATCTTTAAAATTTGATGCAGATACCAAGTCAAGGTTTACAGAACCCCATCCACTCAAAGATGTCGATCCAGTTTTTTTTCCATATTTCTTATTCTTATTGAAGGGACATGAAGCTTGCAAATGGCCCGTATTTCGCATAATCTACATCGAAATGTAGTATTCTCATAGTCTAAGACCTGGGTATGCTGAAAAATCACCAAATTTAAGGTTGATTCGATCAGGTATTCCTTTTCTTAAATCAATTTCAACGCAAATTTAGGCAAACAAACACAGACCCGAATGTGTTCTGTCCTAGGTCCTCTTTTATAAATTTTCCCAAAATGTTCCCAATATCATCCAGGGCATACCACAGATGTAAGGGGAGGTTAGGAAGCCTGACCCAAACTAGTGTTTTGGCCACCGAATAAGTATTCGATCGAAATCTGGGAACCATGGAGTGATAAATAAACCCGCATGTCCCTAGAACCAAGGACCATCTGTCAAACAACGTTGGTAATCTTCAGGTTCCCTAAAATGGACACTAAAAAGCCTTTGGAACAGAGAGATAAATTTCACATTTTTGGTCCAATTTTTGAAAACCCACTGATACAGATCTGAGGAGGAAGGCCAAAAACCATTAAACCTACCAATAACGGCATCCCGTGATAAGGTTTTGAAATATTCTTCAACTTCTGGATTGTCTATGGTGAGCGAAGGAATCTCCTCAGCTAGGTCGACCAGATAGGCCTAGTTATTTGATGTATTCTTTCCCGAGGATCAGCCGCCCTTGTTTTCAAGTGCATCTTTGAAGGAGGTAGCCTTCTGGGTATGCACCGAGCCATGACTGTCTAGAATCTCTAGCTCCCTTATTCCTACTACCGTCCCTGCCTAGGCCACCAGCTCCATATGGATTCATTTTTGGAGCCCTAGGGCTAGGCACATCACCGACTCTTTCTTATCTCAAATAGCTTGGTCCAAATAGCTCCACCACCAACCAGTGACCCCTTCAAAATGTGGCCAAAATCATTCGATGTTCCCTTCTTGACCTGCATAGCATTTTGTTTCCTGCAGTTGACCTCCTTCTCAGTCACTTGGTTCGCACTCTTTCCCTCCATCGCCAATCGATCTCTCTCGCCTTCCTCGTATCTCCCACGTCCAATTTAAGATCTTAATAATATATGTTTGGTACTTTTAAATGTGTTTGGCCATGTTTTGGTTGTTGGACATATTTTGTCAAGGTATACAAATACAAAAAGTAGGAAACATTTATATGCTTTTACATATATAGTAGGAAATTTTAGAGATACTAGATACGTGTAATAGACTTGACATACAAGGGTAGCGATTTCATGCACATTCGTGATCATGGAATCTCTATAGCTATAAGGGTAATGATTATAGTTTCCCTCATCAATAGTATTGATAGAGATTTCCATCAATAACCATTGACATAAAATGGGATTTGCTTTTTTTACCGTGATCCACATTATTGTCTCCATCTCGCTTGCATTTTCCATGAGAGTCCAATTTGTTCTTAAAAGGGACAAAATAAATATTTGGGAAAATTCAATAGAGTCTCGGGTTTGAAACCCAACCTCATGAATACATCATACCATGTTCCTTCTTTGTGGCTTGGAAAGAAATGGCTTCTATGTCCTTTATACTTTGATTGGGCAAGGAGGACAACCGTTCTCAAAATGTGCCAAGGGTTATCCAATGGTGACATCACAACCACCGACATAGAAAGGGTTTTGCTATTATTTTATTTTAATTTTTGGCATCAAGATGATGGATTTGGAGTTTAATTTGTTAGATAAGAAGAACATGTGATTGGAATGTTATAAATAAAAAGATGGGACTACAATAGATTCATGTCATACACCTATAACACATCTCAAAGTACCCCTTCCCAAAAATTATTTTCTACCTCCTCGTCCACATAATTTATTATTGGTAAAAGGTATTGAAGGGAATGTACCCCATGGAAAAAGAAGGGCTTAGGAGCAAGATAAAGAAATACAACCAAATTGGTTTTTTGACAAAGGGGACCACACCCTAACAAAAAGGCATAAAAGTCATAATAGAGAGTTAAGAACAAAGGCAGAGGACAATCTACTAGCGAGAAAATAAAAATAACTAAGAGCACATCTAAGCAATCGCTAGATAGCAAAAGAACAACAACACAACTGCATGCCGACAACAAAAATTGCAGGAAAGAAACATCTAGGCAATAGCATAGGAACCAAATTCCTTACGTGAATAGAGTGGCTTTTGTGTGAACATTTTTCTTCTCATTACGAACTATTAGCCACTCTTTAGAGGTTTTCCATAGTGGAATAATAACTTCCAAATTTGCTAACGGCTGGTTTATACTATTAAAACAAGGAGTAAGATGAGGAACATTCTCCTTTTCGATACATGCACTAATGGATCCGTGTTTCCGGTACCACCCACGGATAACCCCTTGTTAGTATGTTATGTGATCTCTCTCAAAGAGGTTTCAGGCACCAGTTCGACCATGTCTTCGTCCTCAATGTCAGAATCAGGGATATCCTTAGATTCAACAACCAGATGTTCCAAGACGGCATTTCTACAAGAATTGAAATTCTCTTTTATACACTTTATCATCTCACAATCAACAATCAAATACCCCAAAGAAAAACATCTTCTGCATCTAAAAGGTAGGCCCTTATAGTCAAGGGGATGAGTCTAAGTATGATTTTGCACTTTAAGCTCAATGTGGGCTGGAAGATCCTTTGAAGTATCAAGCTCAACAAGGATTATTGCATAGGTTGTATGGGTGAAATCAAAGGTTTGGGAGTCAATGTTAATGATGTTACCCAAGGTATTGCCTATAGAAACAAGACAATTGGTATCCCCTGAATCAGTAGTAGTAAAAGGGGTAAACTTGTCCAAATCGATTTGCAAGAGAAAGATTCAATGAGGGGGTTGAATGATGTCAACTTGGGCTTTAATATAAGGTACTTTTACTAGAAAACCCAAAGTTGTTTAACAATGATGTCCTTATCAACTATAGAGGTAAAATAAACAATAAAGATACCTTTGGCGTAGGGATAGAGGTTTATCCTACCTACTAGAAGTAGGATCCAATGCTTAGAGATCCAATCGTAGAGTACATGGAGACTAGGCAAGAGACTAACAAATCTGCATTCCAAGGCATGATCTTAGTAGATTGACTCTGTTTCAAGGACTTCATCGCTAAAGGTTACACATGGGTTGCTCTTAGCAGGCCTCATGGTTTTGATCTCTAACTTATTTTTCAAAACTTCACTGAATAAGTGGTGGACCAAAGCTTATGTTGTTCCCATTAGGTTCATAATGTTCCTAACAAGGAAATAGGCCTTTCTCTGCATTCCTTCAAGATCAAGGGATCAATGGTGGCATTAGGGCCAGATCTGACCCTAAAAGAGAGACCCATGCCACATGCAAAATTAATAATTGGATCTCCCCATCTAGTGCCAATGATTTCTAGAAAAATATCTAAAGGGGATGTCGTATGGTGCTCTCCCATGTCTCCTTTCTTGAGCATAGACCCATTGCAAAGATCTTTACTAAAGCCACCCCTATTATGAGCTATAAGAGCTCCTCCAAACCTGACACCTCCTTTGCCTCCAACAATGGCCAATGCAGGGGGCGTCACTATGGACAGAAGAAGTGCAAGACCCTCCTCCCTACATAGAAATCTCACACCCACCACCACAACCGGATCCTCCATCGAAGAAAATGTTCGTCAAAGTTTGGTGATTAGGGTTCAAGGAGTTTTGGCATTTAGGGATGCCCTCGACGATTGCAAGCACCTATGGTCCACATTATCGCCTCAATATCATTTGTAACATTTGCATGTGTGCAATATGATCTTAAAGGTATCAAATTTAACACAACTAAATCCAATAGGTTCAAGGTTTGAAACCCAACCACATTTCTTGCTTCTTATAGCACTTTGTAGGCCCCATTTTAAATTTTAAACTTCATTAATCAGAGGCAAACATGGGATGCACAAACAATCATCAATGATTGAGCCCCTCCAATGGTTGGTCACATGAGCAACAAGTAGATTTTATCTACCAAATGATTTTTGTTGTATTTTTTTATGGCATTAAGGTCTTTGATTGAATGACATTTAACTTAGTAGACAAAACATATGAATGGAAAGATGAAAATAAAAAACTGTAAATTAAATACTTGATTTTCCTACACCTATTCCACAAACCAAATTGTTTCTGCCCAAAAATATCCGTTATATGTGATCCATTTTATCATCTTGTTCTAGCTCACACTATTCATGTAAGTGACTTTTGCACTAAAAAGGGCCAAAATAAAATAAAAAATTAGGGAAAATACAAAACTTTCTAGGTTTGAAACCCAAATGGTCTACTATGTCACCTAAGTAAGTATAAAAATAGTTTCATGTTTGAAAATATTTATAGACCAAGAACGTGGTCACATTAACATTATGTGTGTGCATTGTCAAATATTCAAAAAAGTAAGTATTATTTTATGTTGTTATTTAATGAAAATCGGTGAACTATTTGTTATTTTATCATTAAATAACAAATTTTATATAACAACAATACAATTATTTAGTGAATATTTATTTGTCTACCACATAAGTTATATATATATATATATATATATATATATATATATATATATATAATTAGGAATAAAGGGTTTTCTACCGAGACCTACCTGTAAAAGAAGCCATGGAGAAAGGATACAACAATGAAAAATGAAAGAAACATGACTAAAACAAGTTGTTGGGAAACAACCAACATATGAAAACATCAAAAGCAAAGAAATGCAATCACCCCAAGGTCAAAGAATGATATTTGAGAGACATATGAGGTGCAACCGATTGCAGTTTGGAAGAGACTTTCTTCTTGTTCTAGACATAATAGTTCACTACTCCCTATTAAGCACGACACCAAAATCATGATCACACGGGAGAAGAATGCCTAAAGATGAAATATATCTAAGATAGAAACCTATTAGGAGAAGAGGGGGTTACCCTCTCCTTGACCATTTTATGAGGTGCCTTAGAACTTTGAGTATTTAGAAAAAAGGAGGCTTCGAGAGGGGTTAACCACAAGGAAGAGGTAACCCATGACGGGGTCAAATTAGAAGATGAAGTAGGAACATGATCAAAATATGACTCAATGATAAAATTAGACAGGAGATAATCCTTCAACCAAGTAGAATTAGTACCTCTTTTCTTTCTAGTGTGCCCACACTCAATCACATGGCCACTTTTTCTTTTATTAATGAAAAAAGTTTGTTTGACCGGGATCCTGTCCAGGAACAACAAGAAGAGGTCAACACCTAGATAAAACATAGAGAACCAAAGAGAAAGGAAGAAGCACATTTCCGAGCATCAAGAAACCAAACTACTTCCCAAAGAAAGAGAATGACCAAACAACTGAAAAAGAATCCAGGGACTGGGTAGGAAAACTTGTTTTTTTGTGAATTTTCCTCTTGTTGTGATCTATTTTCCACCCTTTTGAAACTTCCTCTATCAAAATAAAAACCTATAGATCATTAATCAGTATGTATGTACTTTTATCAAAAGAAAATGGAAGAAGGACATTTTCCTTAAACCGCTTTAAAACAATTTGATTCAACGTTAATCTTCGCCTAAATGGATCAAAGCGGGATCTATTAGGAGAAAATGGGGTTTCTCCACCTCCTTATTCATGGCCTGTGGAATGATATTAGAAGATTATAAATGAGTCAACTAAGAGGAGATAACCTATGGGGAAGCGTTCACATGAGGCGGGCTAGAGATAGAAACAAGGATAGGGACAGAAGAGGGATCAATTTTTAAATATGAGGGAAGATAACCCACCCACCAAGTGGGCTTATCCCTGTCCTATTTTTTTAATGTGACCTCAATCCATGGACAAATGTCTTATTTCAAAACTCTTATAGCACTAAAAAGCTAATTTCTCATAGTTTAGTCTTTGTGTCAAGGTCCTATCGCCAATCTATAGATTTATGCTCTCGGGGGGATCATGAGAATTATCTAGGTCCACAAAAATCCTAACATAGGTAGTATTTAGTTGAAAGGAGGTAGCATTATCAGATTTAACAAAGGTTCCCAACATGTTACCAATGGTCATGAGGCAAGATTTTTCCCGTAGTTAAAGGGGAAACCTGTGAGTCTAACCTAAATGGGTAAAGTATCAAAAAATCAGTCAATGGGTCGAATAAATGATACCAATGTTTAGTCATAAGGTCATGATGATCCCCCAATATTCAATATTTTCTTGAATACATTGTTGATCCTCATAAGATTCAAATACAATGACTAAGAAATAAGCTTTGGAGTGAGGAAAAAGATTGATCTTGCCCTTGACCACCGGAATCCAACTTATAGTGATCCATTCATGAAGCTAGCAAAGGATGGGCCATAAATTATTAAATTTGTAGATGAGGGAACACTTGTTATATTCATCTTCCAAATCTTGGACTTTGCAAAGAACATTTCCTTGAGATTTAAAATCATAGTGTGTTTAGCAGTAGTAGGTTTGTTTACATATTCCCTACATGCGATTAAATTGAAAGGATTTAGGTGCTAAAATAGAGTTGTCCCTTAACTTCATGGTGCCGCTGTAATCCATCCCGTGAGATCCCCTGTCACATGTGTTTGTTTCTTCCCCGCAGAAGACCTTGCCTATCACTACCAAACTCTTGTTTAGGGTTATACGAAGATGCATCATAACCAAAACTAGGAGTTACAAAAATGTCTTAGAGGATTAGAGGCTTATATCCACCATGCACCGAGCTGAGGAGTGAAGAGTGGTCAATTTAGAGTTTGGGAGCAAGGGCCTCGATTTAGGGTTCAAATCCATTAGATTTTTAAAGGACCTATGGAAATGGAAAGCCAATATTTCATTGTCCAACCTTTGAGTCTAAATTTTATCTCCAATTTGTAGATTTATGTTCTCGTGACTCTATTGATGCATAATCACAAAGACCCATGAATGTTTGTTACTCGATGGGTTGAAACTCACAGGTGATTTCATAACATGGATCTTTTCCCAAAGTGTGGGACAAAGGCAATCAGAAAGATCTCTAGATGGAGTTTGGTTCTTAGTCATGTGTTCTAATGCATACATTAAAATTATAGAGGATCTACTCTAAAACCTACTCTAACTTGCAAGGAGATAGGGTTAAGAAGATGCAAGAAAATAAATGTAAACTAACAAAGGTGATGTACCAAAGGAATGTTGAACGCTTGTTTTTCCATTAAAATGTAATACAACCACCACACAACCACCACACATAGATAAAGAAGATTTTATTGAGAGATCAGAGAGGTGCAATGAACACAAGAGAGGGTTGAAAATCATCCACATGACATGTATTATTTCTCCACAAATTTGATATAGTACACTATAATGGCCAAGAGGCAAGATTTGCATTACGTTTTGATGGGAGGTTTTAACTCCACAAATCCACTTATAGACAAGAGAAGAAGGGAGGGTGCAAAGCCAAATTGTCCAACCTTTTGAAAAATGCCCCTCCTTATAATATATAGGAAGAATGAGAGAAGGAGATGAGAAGAATTCAAATTCTTGCTTCAACCACCCTAGAATGCATTGAATTCACCTACAAAAATGATGGGTTCCATGACAAAACCCATGCCTCCATGTACTATTCCTTGTTGGGAAAGAAAGGAAGCCCATACCTTCATTATTTTGGTAGGTGAGAAGCTTGACACACTAAAAAATGGTGGACTGTATTTCTTCATTTTGAATAACTTAGTCCCACTAATCAAAAGTCCTTTCTTGTGCAAATCTGAGCTCCCAGTCAAAAGTTATGGTCATCTAAAGGTCGGGGTGTCATTCTGCTAAAAATGTGAGTTCTTGATCTTCCTTTTCGAGTCCAAAATGCATGCAACCTTTGAAATCTTGAAATTCAAAATTTCAGACATTTCCATTTCAGATATTGAAACACTATTCATCTACCAACTTTTCTCAAGAGTTTTGAAACTCCGAAACCCGAACCTCCAAAAGTCCAAAACCCAAAATCCCGAAAATTCAGACTTTCAAATTTCAGAAACTTTTGACTTTGGAAATTTTTCACTATTCATTGCTTGATCCCGCTGAGAGTTCAAACCCCAAAACCCGAAAGTCGAAAACTCTAAAACCCAAACTACCACCGCATTGACCCTAAAACCTACATTGACTATCGAAATCAACCCTTTCAGGTTTTAGAATTTCAAAAATTTGGACATTTTTCACCACTTTTCCTATTTTGTTGTTTGAAGACTCAAACCTCAAACTCGTCATCTCCGAAACTGTGAAACCCAAAATTCTGAAATTTTAGACTTTCAGAATTTCAGACATTTTACCTTTTCAAACATGTGACACTGCTTCATCTTCTTGAACGCCTTGAGAGTTCTGAAAGTATGAAAAATTGAAAAGTCCAAAAATTAGAAAATTTGGGATTTCGGAACTCTTTTCTCTTGTTGAGATCTTCGAAACCCTGAAATTTGAATGTCTAAAATTTTAGACTTTCAAAGTTTTGGATTTCAAAACTTTTTTTCTTCTTTTCACCTTCACACTCACCGAGATATCTAAACCCCGAAACTTGAAATTCTAAAATTTTAGACTTTCGTACATTTTTGTTTTCTCGGCCCTTTTCAAAACTTTTCCCACCTTGTCTTAGAAATGTGAAAATGTTAAGTACAAAGACTTCAAGCCTTTGTCCATTCTTCCACTTGAGCTCATGTCCTTTGACATTCCCTTGGCCATTCATTTATCGAGCTTGCATTTCCATAGTCGAGCCTTCCTGCAACCTAATTTTTTAAATTGAAATGTGAGCTCGCATGATTGAACCGACCTCCATATTTGATGCGTGCAAGTTCTTGTTTGTTCAATTTCACCTAAGGGGTGAAATTGATAACATGATCTCCTTCGATAAGTCGACATCCAAAAGAATCATAGCGTAGGTAGTTTACAAATGTTGAGAGGTTGCATCATCATTATTTTCAAAGTCCCCTAACTTATCACCAATGGCTTTAAGGCAACATTCATCCCAAAGATTCAAGGAAGGCCCAAGAGTCTTACCCAGAGATATAGATCATATCAAAAGAGTCTTTAAGAGGGTCAAATAAGGGGTACCAAGGTTTATTCATGAGATCATATTTAAATCCCCAAACCCAATATAGATTATGTATGGTTTCTTTATTCTCATTAAAATAAAAAGCAACAATGAAATAAGCTTTGGAGCAAGGGTATAGTATGACCTTAACCTTGATTTTGATATCCATTTTCCGCAACCCATTCGTGTAGTTGAGACAACTTGGAAAAAATATCAAATAATTAAATGTATTTGATATCGTGTATTAAATCCATCATACCTACCAATCTTGAATGCCTTATAATTTACTAACTCAAGTAATTTTTGGATTATTCCAGTTTACATTAGTATGTGTTTAGTGAGACCAACCACACCGAGATTGTAGAGATGTTTGTGAAAGAGATCATAAAGAGTGGATATAGAATAAAGAAGAGGTAAGATGATGACAACATTGAAATAGAAAGTTAGAAAGAAAAGGTGGGAATTAAATACCTCCATGACCCACACACCTATTCCACGGTTATGATCTTGGCTACCCAAATAAATTTTTTTATATGTGTTGCGCTTTATCATCTTGATCTCACATGCATAGAAGTGCGAGTCCATTATTTCAGGGCCGAATTAAAGGTCGGGAGTGCCCTAGGCAATAGTTTGAGTGGGCACCCTCCTCAAAAATTTATTTAATATTTTTTTCCATAAAGTAAATAAATAAAATATGTCTATATTTTTGTATTTTTAAATTTACATCATGGTCATAATAAAATAATAATAAAAATATATTATTAAATTATCACTAAGGATGAAAAATATTCCATGGATAGAAAACATTAGTTGTAGGAGATGCTCAAAATGCAAAAAATGTAATATTTTATACAAGTCTTCTTACAAGTCTGATTTAGCCATATCAAGTAGGTGTCAGGAACTCTATCTTGAAAGAAAGCACCATTTTTTTACAAAGAAACAAAAACGTTTATGTAGCTCCCATGGTTTTGTGAAGAGTTGTATTTGGACCAAGCCTACGGATTCCTCCATAACAAAATAATAGAAAATTTACCCAAAAAATTAAGAATAGAAAATCAAATACTTCTTTCCTTTAATTATGCTCACCTCTACTAGATACACTAGCAACATTATAAAAATACATTAACCTTTATCTAGAACAAATTACACACCTACATAATCTGGAGCTACATCAGAGTATGGGTAACAATACTAAAAATATCATATGTGCTTATAAATATGTGATATTTTCTTTTACTTGCAAAATATTACAAAAAAATTTTATTTGTATGCGTGAAATTAATGTTACTATACAATAATATCTATAAATGGGTTAATCAATATTAAGTCTTCGAGATAAATTATTTTAAAATTAAGTTCTAAAATTAACGGACAAAAAGAACTTTTTTAGATTTAGGTGCCCTCGATCGCTAGTGCCCTAGGCAATCGCGTAGTTTGCCTAAGGCTTAATCCTCTCTCGCATTATTTACCTAAAAGGGCTAGAAAAAAACTCTTGAAAATCAATTAGATTCTAGGTTCAAAGTTATCTTTTAATTTTATATGATTAGTGTTGAATCCTACAAAAATATTAAATTTTCAATAAACATAAAAAAATACACTGCAATGAAAATGTGCATCATCACAATGAAGTGGTTTGTGAGATATGTACATGGAACTAAATAGGAAACAAATTTCACAAGTTAAAAATATGACATGAAATATATTAAAAAGCTAAATGAGTGAAATGTTTTAATATTGGCCATCGCATTCTTCATAGTAATCCAAAAGAAAGAAATTATTTATAGTGAATGGATATGATGCCCTTTTCGTGGTTTACACATGGTTATTTATTTCCATCAAGGATGAAGCAAAATGATTTTTAATATTTCAACTTTGATGGGTTGGTTTCATTTTATTATTGTTTAACTTTTTTCTTTGTCTTTGAGAGATCTGAAATAAAATTGAAGATATTTAGAAAATCTACTATTAAAATATTATCTAGATATTAAAAACATGAATATAAAAACAGAATGAAAGACGTGGTGTCCCCACTTGCAATTTTCATTTAAAGATCTAAACTAAATAGTTGAGGAAATTTAGTAAGGTTTATGTTTAAAACAAAAATTATAATTTTGTGAGTAAAAATGTAGTATAAATACTTCTAACAAAATACAATTCCCTTTTAGCTTGATGGATGTCAAAACCCTACTTCAAAGATCTTATTTTACGACACCTTATGAATATGGTAGAAAATGTGCATTGACCACATTGAATATCCCATTGTTATAGTAAGTGAAATAGACTCATTGGTCCGTGGAGCCTTTCAAACAATTACCAATAAAAAAATAGACTTGATAGTTATGGAGGATGACAATGTCTAAATATTAGTGACGTCATTTTCAATAATCAATAAGCAAATTAAAAATTAATGTATGAAATGAAAAATTATTTATAGTCAAATACACATAAACATGTGTAATAGACAATCAATGTTAAACATGACCTAGAGTTGCCAAAAGTTTCCTTCACCTTAGAGACATCGAATGAGCAATCGAAGAATTCATGAACTCTCACATCAAGTAGGATATCAAAAAGACATAAGTAAGATATAAATTTGCACTCCAGGTAGGTTCGTGGGGACCCTTCCCAACGTTGTAGCTATGGGGAACGGCACAAAAGAAATGGAGACCAAGAGGTAACCTGAAAGTTGTGGCCTTGGCTCATGAATCCTTTCTTTTTCTTTTTTTGTTAAAATAATATCTACTCTAGGTATTACATGATGGCCCATGCTTCTTTGTAAGAAAAGTCCTAAACTCCGGTCAAATGCCCCCTAGAAATTTCTCTGAAGCACCCTCCCAAGTGTGTTTTCTATGTGGCTTAGGTCATGCGTGCTCTACCTCTAGAGTTTTGGGAACTTTATGAGATCATTGGCATAGCAAGAGTTTGAGAGATACCCACCTTTGACGCAATCCATAGTTCCAACCCAATATAATGAATGCGAGTCTCTAGTGGAAAACGTTGTTTCAATTAACGAATAAATTGAAGAGGTTGAACTCAAGAGTCCTTTGAAGAATTAAGATTGAAACTGGAAGAAGAGTAGTTCACAAAAGGTAAATTAGAAGTTTTCTTGAACTTTGAATCTCTTAATATACTCAAACCATTCTATGGTCCAACCGTGTTTTGGCCCCCTTTCCTCTTGATCCCATCTCTCTTAAAATATTTAATGTTTGGGAGGGACCTAGGTACAAAGACTACTTAAAGATGACCTTTGATTGCATGCATATCTCAAGGATCCATCCGAGGAATACGACTGGAATATTGTCTCGCCATAGGAAGTCTAAGATGAAATGATTGTTCGGTCCATGTTTTTATTCTCGTAACACAACTAGGCTACTTATTTTTGTTTGTTTTCATTTGATCTTCATTGTTGTATCTTGCATTTGACATTTTTGTTCCCGGTAGGGTCCCATTCAAAAACCTTCACCCTTGATAAAAAAGACATAAATAAGTTTCTCATAGAACAATAATATGTTAGAAATGTTTTTCTCTTAATAAAACCCAATTTCAAAACAATAAATAAAATGTTGTAAAATTTACAAATTAAAAACAAAAAAAAAGAATGCACAATATTAGAAATAGAAAAATATAAATGTTAACAGATTAATTCCTTTTTAAAATTAAAAGTACTTGAACACTCCATTGCCATGTATAATATGGTTAGGGAAGAGGGAAAACATGCAAGAGGTCGTGTGGAGCTACGAGGGGAAGGACCCTATAGTTGTGCATGGACCAGAACATGTACATTTGTTTTCACAATAAGTTCTTGAAAAAAGGACCAATAGTTGTTCACTTTTTTATTAATGACACTTTGTAAGAGTCAATGACAATGTGACACATAGGGCACTTGGCCATTGGTCCCTCTTTCAAATGCTTTATATTAATTTTGTTCATTTTAAATCAATTCAAAAACTACTTTTCTCTCTAAATAAACACGCAAAATGAAAATATTGATGTGGCACGATGGTACGCTACACGATGATATAATTTTTTTATGCTACCGAGATAACTACATATATGTGTGTGCCCCTAAAGTTAGGTGCATGGTTATAGGGTCCTCTCCCCTACTCTAATAATTAATAAAGATTTTTAAGCCTTCATTTTTTATGTTGTCTTTATATTTGAATAAATATTGGCCAAACTCAAAAATACTTTCATATGGAATTTTTTGTTTTCCATTTTTTTATCTTTTAGAAGATGTTTTTTCATGCCGCTACAACCCAAAGAAGCACCAAAAACATTCCACCTCCTCAATATTTGGGTGCTAACAAGGATTTCATAGCATGATAAAATGAATTTTTAAGAAGAGCATATTTCCTTTTTTGAATCTCTAATTTCGTCAAATGATGAGACATTCTTGAAAAAGGTTGTGGTCCCTAAATTTACACCCGCCGATTGCATTCTCCTAAAAGGTTCCTAGGACATTTCAGCAAAGTCGTTTTTTACATATCCTGCAATCATTGTAGTTCATAAAAACACATATCTTTCAAGATTTTTGGCAAAAATTCACATACATTGTGTATGCCTCCCAATTTTGCATACATGTCTACTTGGGAACTAACAAACACATCTAAAAAATTTATCTTTCCATGATGCTATGATGGATGTCACATGATTTTCTAATTCTCCCATTGTTGATGAGGATAGGAAGAGAGATACAAAGGCTGTGTAGTATGGCTTCAAAATTTTCAATTGTATTTACTTGAAAGTTTTCAAGGCAATTTCAGCAAAACCTTTTCTATGCATATCCAATAATCATTGTAGTCCTCAAGACCACATTTCCTCCAGGAATTTAGTTGAACAGTTCACATGTGATGTCTTTGCTTACACATTTTGTAGACATATTTCATTAAGAACCTCCAACTGCAACATTCTTTAAAAGTCCGTTCTCCATAATTCTTTAGTGGATGTCCACACCCTATTTCAAAGAGCATGCTAGGAAAGATAACCTAATCAAATCGGACACTTGTTGGCTAAAACCGGTTAAACAATTCTAATGCTTTGTGTGAAATTGATGACGTTGGACACATGTTTGCATCTGGGAAAATAGTGTCAAAGCTGCATGAGGATTCCCATTCTCCTATTATTTGCAATTAACACAACATGCCGGAAAAATCTCAGCTGAGAAAAGGTACCAAAAAAATTGAAGCTACACTCCCACGCAAATGGCTCAGATTCAAACATATGAAATTGTACTTCCTCACAAAAACCTCTTATTCTTTTGAAACATGTTAGATCTCAGGACGGTTCATCCTGATCCATTGTCTATTGGCATAAATATATTTCATATAGGAATAGCAGTGATATTCTCCTTTTGCTAATTCGTGGTATTTGTTACTAAACGGCTTCTTCTACGTTTTTTCCTTCCTTACAGAATGTCATTCTAAATAATTAGTAGACATTTCCCACCATTGGCACACTTATAAACTTTAACCCATTTTTAAATCAAAATTTCAATACAGTGCATTTCTTTCTTACTGGTCAGGGCTTTGCTATTTATAGGTAATCATTATCTAGCACCCACAAATTGGTAGGGTTCATGTTTCTGCACCAATCAAAAAAATTAATAATGTTAAGTATTTTTAGATATGTTTTTTAATTAGAGAAGAGTGTGGACCCCACCATGTTTGAGATTACTAGATAAGGTCATCATAATTTATATTAGACATAAAGTGTTGTTAAATCTTTAGTTCTTTCATCTTCATCCTCATATATAATCTGTAACGCACCAAAATTACCAACACAAGAACAACACAGTGAAATACAGGATAACTTTTTTTTTTGACTTGCTTTGACTCAACACGACACAACATGTCGTCACAAGGTTACAATCAACACTTGGAATCATTTGTTACGGGGAAGACCACAAGGTCAGCACGGAAACGTTCACACTTATCAAAGACAATTTATTTTTCTTTTGACAAGACAACATGAAAGTCCAATCCACATGACACACTCACGGCTAGGGCAAGCCACAGTAAGAAATGGTTAGGGTTTATTTATTTTGGTAAGACGCCCTTTAGCTCATGACTTAAGTTTTCAGAAGGAAATCAATATATGGTTTGCACAAATTCATCTCACCAACTGAGTTAATTTCTTATACACTGAAGAGTAGTTCACTTAAAGTCTTCTCCTACTTACTAAATCTTAATATCTTCCAGAAACTAACCATTGTTTTCCTTTAAGCTTGTTTAAGAGTTCACCCCAAAGGGATAGTGTTCGCTAGTTTAGCTAGGGGTATCAATTAATAAATGTTTACCTCACAAAGGATGTTTTCATTTTGATCACTCATGGAATTATTTGATTTCAAATAGATCACCTTTACATTTATTTGTTGAATATAAAATCATTATTTTTGTTTAGCTTCTTTAAGGGTTACCGACTCATTTTTCTTTACTTATAAAATATTGTCGCTAAGTCTTAGAAAGATTTAACTTAATAATTTATTCTCAAGATCAAAGTTTTACAATACTCATATCAATGTAAAGATTGAATGCCATTTCTCACAAGGATAATTTCAAGCTTAACTACACAAGAACAAGACACTTTATTTCACCATTACCAAACAATACAAGGCAAGAGATCATATCAACTCTCTTTACAAGCAATGTTACACAATTTACAACACATTGGACATTTTTTTACAAGGAACTTCATAATGGTACAGATGAAACTTTTACACTCTTTTCTTCTAGTCTACTCGCATAATCCATCTGCACAAATATTAACTAAAGTCAGTTCGCAAGAACTGAGCATGTTAAGGCTACACAATGCAATAATAAGCTAACAATTAACAATATCAAGAAAAGAATATTCTAAATTCAGAAATGGATTAAAACACAACTCACAACTCCAATATTAATCTCATGAGAGAGAAAACTAAATCATCCAACAAGGAGAAAGTCCAAATACTAGTAAGAACAAAATTACATAAATCAAGGCAAGACCTTATGGGTTGGAAACAAGAAAGTCAAGAGTGTTGATATCTCCTTCATGTAATGCTATGGGTTACGTGATAGGAATCTAAAATTTACTCCATCCAACTAAACGGGTCCAAGAGAAGACAAGCGTACTAATTATGATCGTAGGCGCGAAGCAAAAATGACGTTATCCAATTCTTCCAGGGGCTCCAAAGTAATATGGGTTCGATGCCCTTAAAAGAACGCAACTATAGTTTTGGTTTTAACCAAGGAGTTTACCACTACCTCCTTATCGGATTTCTTAAAACGTAGTACTAGTTAACCAAACAAATCCACTTTTCCAAACGCTGCATTTAAAGAGACACGAGAAAGGGCCATTATTCTACCAACAAACCCTATCCTAATCGTCAACTTCTCTACATAATATAAGGGAAGACTAAACCCAAAAGTCGTTAATAATTTTTTTATATAATCCAGCATAATGTCAATAAACATTAAAATAAAAATTGATTTCCTAACAAGGCCACAAACCGGGACCTTTTTGTAACCAAGTTTGAAGTATACGGTATTCGAGTTCGAAAACAAAGGGATTCGATACGCAGAGGGAAAAACACCAACGATGCCCCAGACTCAAAAGACCTTACCACGAGTACAAGCACAAACCAAGAACCAACGCACATAGCTATCAGGAAGGTTACGCAGTGCAGTCAGGCCTAGAAGTTCTATGGACTCCTTGCCAAAGGTATAGAAGATGGAAAATTTTACCCGATCCATGTGGGCTTATCGAGGAAAAGTCTTAGCAAATATCAAACAGATAAATATAACAGCCACCTATGATATTATCACTGAAATCAGCTGTCATCTAACAGGAAACGAGTTCACGAGTCCAATACCATGGATTCACCTACAACTTTTGTTTCAGTCCAGCTAGTAATAGGTTGCTTGCGACCCTTAATAAAAATTGTAGAAATTTCATTCAGTTAAACTTACAATGTTTCCCCTTGCTTTAATCAAACAAGAGTTTACATCAAGAAATAGGTATAGTAATACTCTCAACACGTGGAGGCCAAATAGATGCCAGGTTATCCCTCATCTAGACTAGGTACAACAGTCAACCATGTACAGTTCTAAAACAAACCCCAAATGCCATTTTCTAATCAAACATAAAGTAAGGAATGCCCATAGGCTTAAACAAGTTTCAGACACAACGTCACTATTAATGTACCTTTTAGCAAGACAAGAGAGCCTTAAACAGGAAATGCGTATTTACTCAACCAAAAGAGGTATGTAGGCTTAACCTTCTATTTAGTAACCTTCAATTATAACTACCATCACAGAATTCTTTTAAAAGAGGGTCATATAAGCAAACCAAAACTCAATAATGTTTCCTTCCCTACGAACTAGACTGCCTCACTCAATATTGCAGTAACCCATTTAGACAAATATGAAATAGAGTAAGCTATAAGAGAGGAAGGAACATTCCAAGCAAAATCAGCGAAATTGGAATAAGATTTAAAGGAACAACCACACAATCAGGCAGTGATATAAACAACCATGAAAACATCTAGTCTAGGCGCCATTCAAGAGGAAAGAAAATTCATTTCAAGATACTGAAAGAAGGTAGAAAACTATTACAAGGGGTAGATTTAACATGCCTGGTTTAAAACGCCATCTCCACATGCCTATGATTGTTTCAATGATGTTGCTTGCCTTTAACCCAAAGTGCTTTGCGAGCTCGAGCTAGCGCCACAATCACGCAAAAAAAACAGCTACAAACCAACCCCATGATTTGAAGCTCGGACACGAGACATATTGATTACACCACGCTCCTGGCTCGGGTAGGCATCTACCGTGATGATACACAACCTTTTCCTTCATCAGATTTGGGGATAGCGTCAAAATCTCGGTGCAAACATTGCAGCTGTAGCTTGCTAGATCTGGTTCCTCCATAAATTCCCTCAGACACACTGCATCTGTCATATATGTGAGAACTGTTTTATGATATGTACAGTCTTCAAACTCAACAGAATAACCCACATCATGACCTAGTTTAACACCCATTTCCTGTGCAACTCGAGAAGCCACACTCATTGTTGCGACTCCATGTGGCTGTGTGCACCCAATCTTCCCTAGTTTTGTATACCCTGCTTCATATAAATACTGAGGTATCTGTGTCGTCTTCCCTGATCCAGTCTCCCCCACAACAACAACAATCTGATGATCATTTATGACCTGAATCAACTCTTCTCTCAAAGCATCGATGGGAAGCATCTTCCTTTCTTGCTGGAGAGACATTGTTTTTAGCTTAGTATTATCATCATGGTCATCCTCATCCTTATCTCCTTCAAGTACTGATGCCATGATAAACTGAACTTCATCTTCGTCCTCATGTTTATTCAATTCAACACTTTTCTTATCGGCCTCAGCCATGATCTTGCTAATAAAAAAATATCTACTTAAAACAAACACTAGAGCGAAATCCTAAATGAAAATACCTGTCCACCTGCTTCAGTATCATCAATGCCCTTTGACAAGAATCTGAGCCTTCACGTCCTGATATAGTTTACTGTTTCCTTAAAAAGAAATCCCTGTGAAAGAAATCTCTAAAAATACATCTCTTTCCCCCAGCGAAGAACACAAGAATATCTCCTAAAAGCTCTTGCAAGGCAAATCGTGCTTCATGAATATTCGACAAGACAAAGATACAGATCCACGATCGAGAGATTCTCTTCCATGCGTTACAAACAGAAAACAAGTAAAGTCTCAACAGAGAATCTCTGTAATAAATTTCATCGGGTCTCCCGTCAACACTCTCACCGCTGTCACTTAATCGATTTTGATGAAAATATCTTAAAGGAGAGTCCCGAATTTTGAGGATGCGTTGATCTTGAGCAGGATAACATGCGCTTGGACACCCTGCTTGTTGGAAGCACTTAAAACAGAGTCTACCACAGCTGCAAGATTTGATCGAGCTCCTTCCATGATAAATTCACCACCTGGACAGAAGCGACTTTCCAAAACGAAAATGCAAGACAGCTCAACCAAAACTTTATCTCGTTCTTCTACTACAGCGGTGAGATTTTGCAACAGCTGGTCATGGCTGTGGTCGCGTGCAACCAGAACAGCATGATCAACACCCAAGGCTCCCTGGGGATGCCCTGCAGCACCTGTCACGCTTAACTCATTCTGACCTCTACGAGAAGGGAGGGAGGAACAGGCGGCTGCAACCAGAACAGCATTTAGCAACAAAACACTCGGCCCCCATTCTAACCAGGACCCGCCAGGAGGAAAATCGTTGTGAAAACAGCCTGAGCGGCCATGGCAAGGAGAGGAACAGCAACAGAAAAGTTCCCAAACACCTGCGACTCCATTGGCCTGGGGTTTTTCCACACCATGGCCTCTCAAATCCCAACAAAACCAACCTCCTTGATCACGCGGCCAAAACAGGTCAAGGGGAGCAGTTAGCACGGGGCGCGAGAAATTTGCCAATCCAAGGAATTAAAGGAGGTGGGGCGGCTGGCAGAGGTAAGGCTGGCACCAGCAGATAGAATTTGACTTTAAAAAATCATGTCCCCTCCAACCTGCGCCACACACCTACTCTCCCTTCTTTCCCACGCAAACCCTGCTTTCCTTCATTTATTATTTTTACTTATATTTTATTTCATTTCATTAACATCAATAGTAAGTTTGTAACTCAACTATAACATCCGAAGCGCTACTGCGAGCAAACAAGCATACAAAACTATAGAACAAAGTAATAGACCTGGTTTACGCTAAGTCGCATTTTAAATTTCGGCATTCTATCTATTTCTGAATTAAATATATCAATCAAACATACAATGACACGGTTCTATCGAACACGGTAGAATATTCATTTTATGACATTACAAATACAACAATAATATTATCTGAAGAAGAAGGTTCCCTCAATTTGGAACTCTATCTCCACGAATGAGAAACCGTCACATAAACAACATGCGCGTTTACCTGCCATGAACATTATAAATACTAAAATCTTTAATCCATCCACGTTAGTTCACTGACTGGTTAAACTTCGTTGAATTAATATATATGTGATATATGGACAAGATTGCAGTTCAATGGTGAGGATGAAGGTTCGTTAAGTATAAATTCCTTACAATATTTTTAGATAGATAAAGAAATAAATAAGATCCTGACTTTCCCTAGTCAAAGGAAGGCTTTCGTATATGATATAGATATACCTAAATTTAACGAGAGTAAACAACTGTATGTTAAAGGCTTCGAGTATAAATATACGCTTACTCAACAAGTATTAATAGTTATATATAGTAGGTTTTGATATAGAGATATGTTTATCACACAAATGTTATAAACTATATGTTAAAAGTTTCAATAGAAATATACACATAGTCAACATATACTGCAACGACCCAACAAGGAAAGGGTCACTACGCCATGAACCTGGGTAACCGCCAAATGGGGCATTACATTCTCCTCCCCTTAAGAAAGCATCGTCCTCGATGCGACATAACACAGAGGAAAGGAAAAAAAAAAGTACGTAACCAAGAACAGGTAAAGGGGAAATTACACCCTAGGGTTTAAAATTTAGCTGATTAAAGCACGGCCACAGGGTAGCCTTAGGAACATTTGGTAGAAATTTTAACTTTAAATGTTCTGTGAAGATTGGCAGTTCTTTCTTGTTTGTTATTTTCATTAGTCTCTTTCTATTAACATTATTCTTAGTTTAATTCCTTTTAAAATCTCATCATTGAAGAGTTTTGGTTTATTCTTTATTGTGGGTGCCCAACATGAACTGCTACCACAACACCCTATCAGGTTCACAAGACACTACAGATTCACAAGCACACAAGTATATACTTCATGATTGTATCATACCACTAAAGGTTACTCAAATACGGAATAGAATAGGCACAGTCCACATAACGTAGTACTCAACACACATCAATGACTGACATACCAAATACTCAAACAAAAGAGTACTACAATCCACCAGACATTTCCTCAATTTGCATCAATGAAAGACTCACATAACAACAAACCATGCTACAGGTACATAGTGTCCACAAGGGAATCAATGACATGTCCACAACATCACAACACATAACCATCTGACATGAGTAACACATACATCAAAAGACCACTACCAAACATCACAATAACTCAACATATATCCTGAAACATCAACCATACAGACAAATATCATAAGCCTCCCTCAAACTCTTATGCCTCCCTCAAGTCTCTTATGCCTCCCTCAAGTCTCTTATGCCTCCCTCAAACTCTTATGCCTCCCTCAAGTCTCTTATGCCTCCCTCAAACTCTTTTGCCTCCCTCAAGGAGGCCGGTTGTCTCTCTGTGCCCAAGGCACATCGAGTTTGGACACTCCTAACCCAAGTGACATAATAACGCGTAGTTCTCCATAACCCGCTAGTCATATGTACCCCTTGGGGCGTACCCCCATACAACGAAGCGGGTCCATAGGTCCAACCAATCCATGGTGCATCCCATGACCCTATTCCACACATCACGACATTAGAACCAGCACAACAATCCAATCAAAGTGCCAAGTGGCAAAGTACAAGCCTTGGGCAAGGCGGTAAAAATTCCCAATTTAAAAGAAGACCCCAAAATCAAGCTAAAATAAATGACCAAATGGCCAAAGTTAGTATCAAATCCCCATGTTAGTGCCACAAACCAAGGAAATGCCCAAAATTGTAAAGCATTGCAATCAAGAAAAGATGCTGGTCCTTGCAAAAATAAAGTAAAAGCTCAATTTACGAATAAAATCAACTTATAATAATGTCACATTACGATAACTGTGTGGCCTTATCTAGCCACCAAAGGGGTACTCAACGAGTTGCACTCGGAACATCGAGCCTCAGCTCGTAAAATATATATATCAATCCCGCCACCCTTCGACAAGGCCAAACATAGTCATAGATACACTAGGGTTGCATACATACAACCACATAGGGAGAGAGGAAAGAGTCACATGTAATCTACTAAACCGAGTTTTGACTCGAGTTATTGACCCATGGTACACCATTCCTCACTCTTAACATACACTTCTACCGATCTCCCTCAGGGTCGGTTAGTGTAAGGCTCACAACATAACATGTAACTACATTACTAACACCATGGTGGTACACACATAGCTACCATAACGTCTCACGTATGGTAGGTATACGGGGTAGATCACAATTATACATTCACAGGGCACAATACATCACTTTACTACATTCTGCACCCAAGGTGCAATCACAATACGATAGGGTTCATACACTCACCGTATGACCCAAAATCACAACATGAAGCATTACATATTACACAACTCATATATACGATGAACATAATAACATCACAACATAACAATAATTACTTCATAACAAGGTAGTACACACATTTCTTCAGAACATGGTAAAAACATCATGATACAACTCATTTCTTTTAACATCAACTAGTCATACAACACATTGATACACCCACATATCACAATATGCCACAATGCTCCAACACTACGTCATCCACATTAGAATTCTTTTCACACATCACAAACAATAATTTACACGTGAATTCTTCTTAGAATCCACAAGAAGGAGAGAGAATACTCTCATCCCCAACACATCAACATGATGACAAATACGCACTAAGTGACATACACATCACGTGCGTTCACAATATCACAATTACGACAATAATCACATCACGCTTACAGCACATTACTCTTCCAATATAATTCATCATCATGCAACATCATCATCATCATGCAGTATCATCATATAACACCACCACCACCATGCAACATGACCATACAACACCAATCCGGCCCATAGGTTCGAGAGCATGAACCTACGCTCTGATACCAAACTGTAACGCACCAAAATTACCAACACAAGAACAACACAGTGAAATACAGGATAACTTTTTTTTTTTTGACTTGCTTTGACTCAACACGACACAACATGTCGTCACAAGGTTACAATCAACACTTGGAATCATTTGTTACGGGGAAGACCACAAGGTCAGCACGGAAACGTTCACACTTATCAAAGACAATTTATTTTTCTTTTGACAAGACAACATGAAAGTCCAATCCACATGACACACTCACGGCTAGGGCAAGCCATAGTAAGAAATGGTTAGGGTTTATTTATTTTGGTAAGACGCCCTTTAGCTCATGACTTAAGTTTTCAGAAGGAAATCAATATATGGTTTGCACAAATTCATCTCACCAACTGAGTTAATTTCTTATACACTGAAGAGTAGTTCACTTAAAGTCTTCTCCTACTTACTAAATCTTAATATCTTCCAGAAACTAACCATTGTTTTCCTTTAAGCTTGTTTAAGAGTTCACCCCAAAGGGATAGTGTTCGCTAGTTTAGCTAGGGGTATCAATTAATAAATGTTTACCTCACAAAGGATGTTTTCATTTTGATCACTCATGGAATTATTTGATTTCAAATAGATCACCTTTACATTTATTTGTTGAATATAAAATCATTATTTTTGTTTAGCTTCTTTAAGGGTTACCGACTCATTTTTCTTTACTTATAAAATATTGTCGCTAAGTCTTAGAAAGATTTAACTTAATAATTTATTCTCAAGATCAAAGTTTTACAATACTCATATCAATGTAAAGATTGAATGCCATTTCTCACAAGGATAATTTCAAGCTTAACTACACAAGAACAAGACACTTTATTTCACCATTACCAAACAATACAAGGCAAGAGATCATATCAACTCTCTTTACAAGCAATGTTACACAATTTACAACACATTGGACATTTTTTTACAAGGAACTTCATAATGGTACAGATGAAACTTTTACACTCTTTTCTTCTAGTCTACTCGCATAATCCATCTGCACAAATATTAACTAAAGTCAGTTCGCAAGAACTGAGCATGTTAAGGCTACACAATGCAATAATAAGCTAACAATTAACAATATCAAGAAAAGAATATTCTAAATTCAGAAATGGATTAAAACACAACTCACAACTCCAATATTAATCTCATGAGAGAGAAAACTAAATCATCCAACAAGGAGAAAGTCCAAATACTAGTAAGAACAAAATTACATAAATCAAGGCAAGACCTTATGGGTTGGAAACAAGAAAGTCAAGAGTGTTGATATCTCCTTCATGTAATGCTATGGGTTACGTGATAGGAATCTAAAATTTACTCCATCCAACTAAAGGGGTCCAAGAGAAGACAAGCGTACTAATTATGATCGTAGGCGCGAAGCAAAAATGACGTTATCCAATTCTTCCAGGGGGCTCCAAAGTAATATGGGTTCGATGCCCTTAAAAGAACGCAACTATAGTTTTGGTTTTAACCAAGGAGTTTACCACTACCTCCTTATCGGATTTCTTAAAACGTAGTACTAGTTAACCAAAACAAATCCACTTTTCCAAACGCGTACGAAAGAGACACAGAAAGGGCCATTATTCTACCAACAAACCCTATCCTAATCGTCAACTTCTCTACATAATATAAGGGAAGACTAAACCCAAAAGTCGTTAATAATTTTTTTATATAATCCAGACAATGTCAATAAACATTAAAATAAAAATTGATTTCCCTAACAAGGCCACAAACTGGGACCTTTTTGTAACCAAGTTTGAAGTATACGGTATTCGAGTTCGAAAACAAAGGGATTCGATACGCAGAGGGCAAAACACCAACGATGCCCCAGACTCAAAAGACCTTACCACGAGTACAAGCACAAACCAAGAACCAACGCACATAGCTATCAGGAAGGTTACGCAGTGCAGTCAGGCCTAGAAGTTCTATGGACTCCTTGCCAAAGGTATAGAAGATGGAAAATTTTACCCGATCCATGTGGGCTTATCGAGGAAAAGTCTTAGCAAATATCAAACAGATAAATATAACAGCCACCTATGATATTATCACTGAAATCAGCTGTCATCTAACAGGAAACGAGTTCACGAGTCCAATACCATGGATTCACCTACAACTTTTGTTTCACCCAAATTAAATAGTAATAGGTTGCTTACGACCCTTAATAAAAATTGTAGAAATTTCATTCGATTAAACTTACAATGTTTCCCCTTGCTTTAATCAAACAAGAGTTTACATCAAGAAATAGGTATAGTAATACTCTCAACACGTGGAGGCCAAATAGATGCCAGTTATCCTCATCTAGACTAGGTACAATACCAACCATGTATAGTTCTAAAACAAACCCCAAATGCCATTTTCTAATCAAACATAAAGTAAGGAATGCCCATAGGCTTAAACAAGTTTCAGACACAACGTCACTATTAATGTACCTTTTAGCAAAACAAGAGAGCCTTAAACAGGAAATGCGTATTTATTCAACCAAAAGAGGTATGTAGGCTTAACCTTCTATTTAGTAACCTTCAATTATAACTACCATCACAGAATTCTTTTAAAAGAGGGTCATATAAGCAAACCAAAACTCAATAATGTTTCCTTCCCTACGAACTAGACTGCCTCACTCAATATTGCAGTAACCCATTTAGACAAATATGAAATAGAGTAAGCTATAAGAGAGGAAGGAACATTCCAAGCAAAATCAGCGAAATTGGAATAAGATTTAAAGGAACAACCACACAATCAGCAAAGTTGATATAAACAACCATGAAAACATCTAGTCTAGCGCCATTCAAGAGGAAAGAAAATTCATTTCAAGATACTGAAAGAAGGTAGAAAACTATTACAAGGGGTAGATTTAACATGCCTGGTTTAAAACGCCATCTCCACATGCCTATGATTGTTTCAATGATGTTGCTTGCCTTTAACCCAAAGTGCTTTGCGAGCTCGAGCTAGCGCCACAATCACGCAGTAAAAAACAGCTACAAACCAACCCCATGATTTGAAGCTCGACACGAGACATATTGATTACACCACGCTCCCGGCTCTGGGTAGGCATCTACCGTGATGATACACAACCTTTTCCTTCATCAGATTTGGGGATAGCGTCAAAATCTCGGTGCAAACATTGCAGCTGTAGCTTGCTAGATCTGGTTCCTCCATAAATTCCCTCAGACACACTGCATCTGTCATATATGTGAGAACTGTTTTATGATATGTACAGTCTTCAAACTCAACAGAATAACCCACATCATGACCTAGTTTAACACCCATTTCCTGTGCAACTCGAGAAGCCACACTCATTGTTGCGACTCCATGTGGCTGTGTGCACCCAATCTTCCCTAGTTTTGTATACCCTGCTTCATATAAATACTGAGGTATCTGTGTCGTCTTCCCTGATCCAGTCTCCCCCACAACAACAACAATCTGATGATCATTTATGACCTGAATCAACTCTTCTCTCAAAGCATCGATGGGAAGCATCTTCCTTTCTTGCTGGAGAGACATTGTTTTTAGCTTAGTATTATCATCATGGTCATCCTCATCCTTATCTCCTTCAAGTACTGATGCCATGATAAACTGAACTTCATCTTCGTCCTCATGTTTATTCAATTCAACACTTTTCTTATCGGCCTCAGCCATGATCTTGCTAATAAAAAAATATCTACTTAAAACAAACACTAGAGCGAAATCCTAAATGTAAATACCTGTCCACCTGCTTCAGTATCATCAATGCCCTTTGACAAGAATCTGAGCCTTCACGTCCTGTAATAGTTTACTGTTTCCTTAAAAGAAAATCCCTGTGAAAGAAATCTCTAAAAATACATCTCTTTCCCCCCCGTGAAGAACACAAGAATATCTCCTAAAAGCTCTTGCAAGGCAAACTGTGCTTCATGAATATTCAGACAAGATACAGATCCACGACTGAGAGATTCTCTTCCATGCGTTACAGCAGTAAAACAAGTAAAGTCTCAACAGAGAATCTCTGTAATAAATTTCATCGGGTCTCCTGGCAACACTCTCACTGTCACTTAATCGATTTTGATGAAAATATCTTAAAGGAGAGTCCCGAATTTTGAGGATGCGTTGATACTGAACAGATAACAGTGCAGTTGGACACCCTGCTCGTTGGAAGCACTTAAAACAGCGTCTGCCACAGCTGCAAGATTTGATCGAGCTCCTTCCATGATAAATTCACCACCTGGACAGAAGCGACTTTCCAAAACGAAAATGCAAGACAGCTCAACCAAAACTTTATCTCGTTCTTCTACTACAGCGGTGAGATTTTGCAACAGCTGGTCATGGCTGTGGTCGCGTGCAACCAGAACAGCATGATCAACACCCAAGGCTCCCTGGGGACGCCCTACAGCACCTGTCACGCTTAACTCATTCTGACCTCTACGAGAAGGGAGGGAGGAACAGGCGGCTGCAACCAGAACAACATTTAGCAACAAAACACTCGGCCCCCATTCTAACCAGGACCCGCCAGGAGGAAAATCGCTGAAAAACAAATGAGCGGCCATGGCAAGGAGAGGAACAAAGAATGAAAAAAGTTCCCAAACACCTGCGACTCCATTGGCTCCGGGGTTTTTCCACACCATGGCCTCTCAAATCCCAACAAAACCAACCTCCTTGATCACGCGGCCAAAACAGTCAAGGGGAGCAGTTAGCACGGGGCGCGCGAAATTTGCCAATCCAAGGAATTAAAGGAGGTGGGGCGGCCGGGCAGAGGTAAGGTGGCACCAAAGAGATAGAATTTGACTTTAAAAATCATGTCCCCTCCAACCTGCGCCACACACCTACTCTCCCTTCTTTCCCACGCAAACCCTGCTTTCCTTCATTTGTTTATTTTTACTTATATTTTATTTCATTTCATTAACATCAATAGTAAGTTTGTAACTCAACTATAACATCCGAAGCGCTACTGCGAGCAAACAAGCATACAAAACTATAGAACAAAGTAATAGACTCGGTTTTACGCTAAATCGCATTTTAAATTTCGGCATTCTATCTATTTCAATTAAATATATCAATCAAACATACAATGACACGGTTCTATCGAACACGGTAGAATATTCATTTTATGACATTACAAATACAACAATAATATTATCTGAAGAAGAAGGTTCCCTCAATTTGGAACTCTATCTCCACGAATGAGAAACCGTCACATAAACAACATGCGCGTTTACCTGCCATGAACATTATAAATACTAAAATCTTTAATCCATCCACGTTAGTTCACTGACTGGTTAAACTTCGTTGAATTAAATATATGTGATATATGGACAAGATTGCAGTTCAATGGTGAGGATGAAGGTTCGTTAAGTATAAATTCCTTACAATATTTTAGATAGATAAAGAAATAAATAAGATCCTGACTTTCCCTAGTCAAAGGAAGGCTTTCGTATACGATATAGATATACCTAAATTTAACGAGAGTAAACAACTGTATGTTAAAGGCTTCGAGTATAAATATACGCTTACTCAACAAGTATTAACAGTTATATATAGTAGGTTTTGATATAGAGATATGTTTATCACACAAATGTTATAAACTATATGTTAAAAGTTTCAATAGAAATATACACATAGTCAACATATACTGCAACGACCCAACAAGGAAAGGGTCACTACGGGTGACATATCATGTCACTTCTTAAATGTCTGTAATCTCCTTTGGTTGGCGTGGGGTTGAAGGCTTTTTTTTTTTTTTTCTTTGTTTTCCTAGCAAGTGGGGGTGCCGTGAAGAAGAATCTGTCCTTGTGCAGGCCTACTGGCGAGAGAAGTCTAAGCATATCCCAAAAAAATCCGTGGTTTCCAAAGTGAGAGTGAGGTGTGACAGTGCAGGGCGATCCCAAGGCACCGCCGGTGTTGATCCTGATGTTCTGGATGCACGCAACCTCAATCATGTTCAGTTGTTGCAAAATCCCGTAGCTGTTTTGCGCGCTCCAATGTGCAAAGTTGTCCACTATGTTGTTATCCTGCTTCGCCTTCACCGCATCCTCGGACTCGGTTCTCCCTTCCGCTATGTTCTCGGATCGGCGAAGTGACAGTGAAAGTGTTGCAAGGGCAACGTGTTGGCGGTTGACCTTCTTTGGTGTTTTGTCCATTACATTACCTTGGTTGCACGCGACCACATGCCATGATCGGCCATGTTGCAAAATCTCGCCATCCTTTGTGGTAGAAGAACGGGATAAAGTTTTTGGTTGATTGTCTCGCCTTTGCATTTTGGGAAGTTGCTTCGTCCGGTGTGATGATCTTGCGTGGAAGAAGCTCGGACAAACCTTGAGGCAAGTTTTGCAATGAGGCTGAGATCGTGTTCACCACTGTTCCTTGCTGTTCTGGCCATGGGTTTGATATGGCGGTTACAGTTGAAGCTACTAGATAGGGAGGTAGGCGTGTTACCCCCATGTTCATTGGGTGCTGTATGGTGTGTTCTTGTTCGGGATCCACAGCAACTGCCCGCATCATTCATTAGCTTGGCAGCAGGCATGTGCTGTAGTAGAAGTTTTGTTTGAGCGCTCCAACCAACGGGTTGTCCAACTTCCTTGTTGTCTGTTCAGTACAGAATGCATCCTCAAATTCGAGATTCTCCTACCAGATTTTTTTATCAAAATCGATTAAGTGACAAAGGTGGCATACTGTGAGAGATCTGATGAAATTTATTTTTCAAAGATTCTCTCTAGAGATCTTCTTGCTGTTTGATGTAACCCATGGGAGAGGACCTCTTAGAGGCGGATCTGTTTCATATCAAAGTTGCACACAGAAAGGAATGGCACCCAAATCTCGGCTTTCAACATATAAGGTATACTAGATGTCTGGTTGCTATCTTTCTGACATTCTTCATGCGTTTGATACTGCTGTTGAAGACGGTGTGGATGTGATTTCTCTATTCTGTGGGCGGGGATGCTGTGCCATATTATCTAGATAGTATTGCAATGGGTGACAACAGATGGGGCGAGGACCTTAGACAGGGATTTCCCTGCAAACATTTTTTTTTTTTTGGGTAATGGAAAACCATCAGGGGAGTGTCCTTGTTCAGTAGAAAGGCGTTGGGGTCTGATTTTGTGCCATTGATCTATGCTGGAGACATCTCTGTTGAAATTATCACACTTTCAAGCTACAGCTGAAATGCTGCACCGAGAGTTTGATGCTGTCCCCAAATCTGATGAAGGAAAAGGTTGTGTATCATCACGGTAGATGCCTACCCGAGCCAGGAGCGTGGTGTAATCAATATGTCTCGTGTCCGAGCTTCAAATCATGGGGTTGGTTTGTAGCTGTTTTTCACTGCGTGGTTGTGGCGCTAGCTCGAGCTCGCAAAGCACTTTGGGTTAAAGGCAAGCAACGACATTGAAACAATCATATGCATGGAGATGGCGTTTTAAACCAGGCATGTTAAATCTACCCCTTGTAATAGTTTTCTACCTTCTTTCAGTATCTTGAAATGAATTTTCTATCCTCTTGAATGGCACCTAGACTAGATGTTTTCGTGGTTGTTTATATCACTGCCTGATTGTGTGGTTGTTCCTTTAAATCTTATTCCAATTTCGCTGATTTTGCTTGGAATGTTCCTTCCTCTCTTATAGCTTACTCTTTTTCATATTTGTCAAAAGGGGTTACTGCATTATTAAGTGATGCAGTCTAGTTCGTAGGGAAGGAAACATTATTGAGTTTTGTTTGCTTATACAACTTTCTTTTAAAAAGAATTCTGTGATGGTGATTATAATTGAAGGTTACTAAATAGAAGGTTAAGCCTACATACCTCTTTTGGTTGAATAAATACGCATTTCTGTTTAGGCTCTCTTGTTTGCTAAAAGGTACATTAATAGTGACGTTGTGTCTGAAAACTTGTTTAAGCCTATGGGCATTCCTTACTTTATGTTTGATTAGAAAATGGCATTTGGGGTTTGTTTTAGAAGCGTATATGGTTGATGTTATACCTAGTCTAGATGAGGGATAACTCGGCATCTATTTTGGCCTCCACGTGTTGAGAGTATTACTATACCTAATTCTTGATGTAAACTCTTGTATGATTAAAGCAAGGGGAAACATTGTAAATTTAATCGAATGAAATCTTTACAATTTTTATTAAGGGTCGTAATGCTATTACTAGCTAGACTGAAACAAAAGTTGTAGGTGAATCCATGGTACTGGACTCGTGAACTCGTTTCCTGTTAGATGACAGCTGATTTCAGTGATAATATCATAGGTGGTTGTTATATTTATCTGTTTGATATTTGCTAAGACTTTTCCTCGATAAGCCCACATGGATCGGGTAAAATTTTCCATCTTCTATACCTTTGGCAAGGAGTCCATAGAACTTCTAGGCCTGACTGCACTGCGTAACCTTCCTGATAGCTATGTGCGTTGGTTCTTGGTTTGTGCTTGTACTCGTGGTAAGGTCTTTTGAGTCTGGGGCATCGTTGGTGTTTTGCCCTCTGCGTATCGAATCCCTTTGTTTTCGAACTCGAATACCGTATACTTCAAACTTGGTTACTAAAAGGTCCCATTTTGTGGCCTTGTTAGGGAAATCAATTTTTATTTTAATGTTTTTAACATTGTCGAATTATATAAAAATTATTAACGACTTTTGAGTTTAGTCTTCCCTTATATTATGTAGAGAATTTGATGATTAGGATAGGGTTTGTTGGTAGAATAATGGCCCTTTTGTGTGTCTCTTTGTGCGCTTTTGGAAAAGTGGATTTGTTTTGGTTGCTAGTACTACGTTTTAAGAAATCCGATAAGGAGGTAGTGGTAAACTCCTTGGTTAAAACCAAAACTATAGTTGTGCTTTTAAGGGCGTCGAACCCATATTACTTGAAGCCCCTCTGGAAGAATTGGATAACGTCATTTTTGCTTCGCGCCTACGGTCATAATTAGTACGCTTTGTCTTCTCTTGGACCCCTTTAGTTGGATGGAGTAAATTTTGGATTCCAATCACGTAACCCATAGGATTCATGAAGGAGATATCAACACTCTTGACTTTCTTGTTCCCAACCCGTAAGGTCTTGCCTTGATTTATGTAATTTTGTTCTTACTAGTATTTGGACTTTCTCCTTGTTGGATAATTTTAGTTTTCTCTCTCATGAGATTAATACTGGAGTTGTGAGTTGTGTTTTAATCCATTTCTGAATTTAGAATATTCCTTTCTTGATATTGTTAATTGTTAGCTTACTATTGCATTGTGTAGCCTTAACATGCTCGGTTCTTCATGAACCGACTTTAGTTAATATTTGTGCAGATGGATTATGCGAGTAGACTAGAAGAAAAGAGTGTAAAAGTTTCATCTGTACCATTATGAAGTTCCTTGTAAAAATGTCCAATGTTTGTAAATTGTGTAACATTGCTTGTAAAGAGATTTGCATGACCTCTTGCCTTGTATTGTTTGCAACGGTGAAATAAAGTGTCTTGTCCTTGTGCGCTTAAGCTTGAAATTATCCTTGTGAGAAATGGCATTTAATCTTTACATTGATAAGAGTATTGTAAAACTTTCATCTTGAGAATAAATTATTAAGTTAAATCTTTCTAAGACTTAGCGACAATATTTTATAAGTAAAGTAAAATGAGTCGGTTAATCCTTAAAGAAGCTAAACAAAAATAATAATTTTTATATTCAGCAAATAAATGTAAAGGCGATCTATTTGAAATCAAATACTTCCATGAGTGATCAAAATGAAAACATCCTTTGTGAAGTAAACATTTATTAATTGTTACCCCTAGCTAAACTAGCGAACACTACCCCTTTGGGGTGAACTCTTAATCAAGCTTAAAGGAAAACAATGGTTAGTTTCTGGAAGATATTAAGATTTAGTAAGTAGGAGAAGACTTTAAGTGAACTACTCTTCAGTGTATAAGAAATTAACTCAGTTGGTGAGATGAACTTTGTGCGAAACATATATTGATTCCTTCTAAAAAACTTAAGTCATGAGCTAAAGGGTGTCTTACCAAAATAAATAAACCCTAACCATTTCTTATTGTGGCTTGCCCTAGCCGTGAGTGTGTCATGTGGATTGGAATTTCATGTTGTCTTATCAAAAGAAAAATAAATTGTCCTTGATAAGTGTGAACGTTTCCGTGCTGACCTTGTGGTCTTCCCGTAACAAATGATTCCAAGTGTTGGTTGTAACCTTGTGACGACATGTTGTGTCGTGTTGAGTCAAAGCAAGTCAAAAAAAAAAAAAAGTTATCCTGTATTTCACTGTGTTGTTCTTGTGTTGGTATTTTTGGTGCGTTACACCATGAACTCACGGTAATCGCCAAATGGGGCATTACATAATCATGGTTAGATGTAACAAGATAATTCCTATATAAATCTAGGAAGTTAGCTTTCCCTACAAATATTTGTTAGTTTTCCCCAAATTTCAAAAATGGCTAACAAACATTACACATTCCTCTCGAGTAGCCATTCTCCTTTAATATTTATAAAGAGGTTTCTCCATCCTAAAAATAAGGAAGCCAAACATATAATTGGATAGAAAATTAACAAAAGGGAAAGTACAAAGGTAAATATGTCGAGATTTGAGAATTTCTAAAATAATGTCAAGCTTCCTTAACATTTAATTTGATCAACATATTATGTTATTTGGTTTCCATTTATAAAATTCTTAATTAAATGCTTATTTCTTATTAATATTAGATTTTATTTACCTTTTTGCCAAAGAAAGTCTTCAAATTAAATAGGTAGATGGCTAATTGTAACATTAGTTGGCATTGTAATTATTCTTTACAGGTGTGTGTGTGTGTGTGTGTGTGTGTGTGTGTGAATCAATATTACATTTTACGTTTTAAAGTTCGGTCCCAGTCTTGGTAAACTTTAGCCTCGCATGAGGAAGGGACTGCCAGTGCACAAATCCTAAACAAGAAACATTAGATAAAATGTTTAGAAATACAACCTTTGAAATAGTAAGATTAGTTTATTTTACCTTTCGGAATTGGAGGAAATATAAGCCTTGTAATGATTAAGGTTTTATTATACTAAATTTTATTTCCTATTTCTTTTATCCTATTTGTTTCTATGTTGTTATGATTTATTCAAACCAAAAATCTGGCTTCCCAGTTAGTTTTTTTGTTAATATTGAAAAAGTTACCCAGTCATTAATATTTGATTTACAACTCAACTTTCATACCATGCAACTAAATTATTATTTAACTTATTTTCAAACTTTCATTCCCTAAATATAAATTAGCTTATTTTCAAACTGTCATTCCGTAAATTAAAAAAACTCTATCCACTTTGTTCAGACAATTCAAATTTATACATTAGTATAAATAATCTATCAAATATTAGTGCGATTAAAAATTTCCATCCAAATAATAATTAAATGTATTGAAAATAAAATATTTTGAGTATATAGCAATTACATGTATAATAAATTTCTAATTTTTAGATGGAAAATTGAAAATTTTGGTTAAAGTTTTTGTATTCAACCTTTTAATTAAACTACACATAAATAATTATTTTAATTATTATAATTTTATAAGTATTTAATTGGGCCATTTCATTTCCCCAATTTTTGAGGAACATTTAAAATATAGAACTTGTTAATAAAATTAAATTGTTCTTTGCATGTTATTGTATTGATCAAGGATATACACTTACGTAAAAGCTAATGATGTTTTATATTTATGTGATGTGAAGCATGCACTTAACGTTGGAAAAATATCAAAAGTTTTCAAATAACACGCATAGAAATAACATCAAGAAGAAGATATTGAGGTACTCTTTTTCCAATTATCGTTATCTATATAGTTTTTTCTCCTTGTTTTATGATTAATTATATTCAAAATATCATATAAATATATGTGGAGAGGTGTTCTTATAATGGTAATTAGGATTATAATGGAGTTGTTCACTTTTACTCTCCACATTAATTTTCATATTCATTTTACCATCATGTGATATAATTTTTACTTCCATTGGACTAAAAGTTAAATATTTTTTCCTTTTTCTTACAAAAACAGTTAAAAATAATAATATTTTGAACATATGGTAATATTTAAGCTTTTTATGATTAAATGTTTTGATATTTACACAATCATGCATCCAAATACTCAAATTTAAAAAAAAAAAAACAATAGAAAATTATTAAAGAAATAATAAAAATTATTGATTTAAGTGATAAAAGCTAGTAATATTTCTACATCAAATTTATATTTATGGTATTGTAATTTGATGCTTAACATAAATTGTATATAAAACAAATAAATAATAAATAAAGGGTTTGTTAGAGTATTTACAATTTCAAAATGCTTAAATTAAATACTGAAGTTGAAAAGAATATCTATGATAGTTTGGTAATGTGTTTTAGATGTAACATTACAATTTCCATAAGATAAAACGTGAGTTGTAAACATTAAATCTTAATTACGATAAGTGATACATGTATGAATACAAAAACATAATGTACAAATATTATAATTTATTTTTTATTAAATACAACTTCAAATACAATTATTACATTCATTCATTCATTCATTCATATATATTCATATATATATATAGACAACAAATGAAATTAACAAGTCATAAGTTTCATTATTTACATCCAAATCAATATTCATCATTACACCATATTACTCTTCATCGAATAATGTGATTTATTAGATGTCACGTTGACTCATAATGTCACATGGACTAAAAGTAATATCAGTAGTGTCTAGAAGTAACACTCCTAACACCCCATGCGGGTCTTGAATAACCAATGTAGTCATGTCAATATTCTTTAGGTCCAAATCCTAGTTGTTTGTCGCACGTTTGCAGTCTACCCAGTTGTGGGATAGAAAGTTCAATTTGGAATTTATATACACTTAATAATTGACCTTTTCTTAAACATTTTTCCATGCTTACATGTGTTGTTGAATTCACATGTACTTCAGCTGCACTCAATCAAAGATGTACTCATGACTCCGAACTAATGAGGCAAATTACATACAAGATTAAACTTTATAAAACTAAAATCTCAAAAATAAAATTTTAAACATATTAAAACAAATTAAAAATAGAATCAATAGGAAAATGTTATTTATGAAAAAAATCCGACTTAAAGAGGTTTTAGGTAAACAGATTCTTCAAAATGGAAGCATGGCTATGTATGAGAATTCTTCTTATATTTATTCGAAAGAGAATATAATATAACTTATGGAACTTATGATATTTCTAATTTAAGTCATAACCATTTATTTACGGATCAGGATATATATAAAAAAATTTAAAAATGAACAATAAATATATATTTAAAAATACTTTTAAAAAATATAAAATTATATAAATTATAGATGCACATTGTTTTTTTATATATTTAAGCTCTTAATAATTCATGTTTGATCATTTTACATATGTTGTGAAGTTGCAATTGTTATACATATTTTATCGGTGAAAAAAATAAAAAATAATGAAACAAAATTATATGCTTTCACCCTCAACTTTTATATCAAAAAGATTATAAAGAACACCAACATATACCATTCACTTAATTCAATGCCAAAGGATCTCCAAGCTCTAGAACATAAGAGTATATACAAATAAAAGGGAATGCAATCATTTGGTCATTTGTTACACTTCCCAATGAAGCGTGATTTTCTTGTTTGAAAAATGTTTACATGGGATTTTAATTTTTCATTTATTAAGGTATTTATATTTTCAATCATTTTATTAATGAAATCACATATATTTTCCACACATAACTAATTCATGAACCTATATTTGATCATGCTCATGATGGGTGTGGTGAAACTTAGAAATGATTTACATGATCTCATTAATTATCATCTATAATAAACATACTCACTTGTTTTGCTCATCCAATGTTTAATTGTGTCCATATAACCCATAGATTGATACATCGATCATATTGTTAAGTTCCTATCATACCTTCACAATTAATCTCAAAATAACTCTTAAGTAACAAAGTAAGATTTCTTAAAAATAAAATTATATTAAATAGATGTTCTATATTTTTTATTATTATTATTAAATGGTTTTTTGATGGGGATCATACCCAAGACATCAAAAGGGTCATAACCCAAATAAAACTATAAAATACGAGACGGAAGAGGATCTAAGAACTTAGATAAGCAATGTAGCACCTAGAAAATAAGTAGCCTAACCGCCCAACAAAAATAAACCAAAACAAAGCAGGCCCACAACCGACTTGTAGCTAACAAGTGGCAAGATCTCGAAAGAGAAAAACATTCCGAAATAGCAGGGCTCCAACCCAAATAAAACAATAAAAACAAAAGACAAAACATGAATCATACCTTGTCCAAAATGATGGTGGGTTTAGGTTTGGCGTGTCCTTTCTTTCTCATGTCCACCACCATCCAATCCTCATTACCATTTTCCACAAATATTGGAAGAACAAATTCAAGTGTTTAAATAGGAATGTGACCCTCAACGAGGGGAAACGAGGCACAATCAATGATAGATTCAGAAATATCCTCTTAGGTAGAAGAATCATGTGTTGCCCCAACAGAGACGACTAGAGGATTAGAGTTATGTAGTTCCTTCTCTGGAGGGTTCGAAAGTCCTTCTTTTCTAGGGGGTGTCTATTCTTGATAGGATGAATGATTCCTCAATCGGGTCTAAATGGGGACTCATCGTGAGATGTTTTAGAAAGATATTCCTTCCACCAAATTGGTTTTACCTTGCTTATAGAATGCTCGTAGTTATCCGAAAGATGGCCCATTTGGAAACATCACCGACATCTTAATGATAAACCATCATAGTCTATCCTTTGTACCCAAAGTCTGTCACTTATTTGTAGATTAATTTCGGCTGGAAGGGATTGAGAGGTATCAAGATCAACAAAGATTCTACCAAAAGTTGTATGGGTATGACTAGAGGTTTTATCATCTACTTTCACTAAGGATCCTAGAGTTTCACCTATAGCAATAAGACATGATCTGTTCCGGATCTTTAGTGTGATTCCCGACAAGCGAACCCAAATAGGGTAGGTATGAAAGTATTCTTTTAGAGGATCAAAAACTAGATACCATGGCTTGAGCATGAGTCTCGTGTTCACCCCAAACCCAATACTAGTCAAAAATTAAATCCTTATCTTCGGGGTTTCAAAGACAACAATGAAATAAGATTTAACACAAGGATAAAGCTCAATCTTTTCTCTCGATCATAGACCAATCCAGTCATGACGCTGAGATAGCTTAGGCCATAACTTGTGAAATATGTAAATGAGGCCAAGCTAGGAGAGATTCTCCTCCTCCTTGAGAACCTTTTACAGCAAATCCTCATCTATCTTCAGCACCAAAATCTTCTGTGAGGTTCTTAAAGGGGTTTCTACAATCTTTGCACTATCCTTTTGACTGTTTGGAGACAACTGCAACAAAGGATATGGAGGATTCTCAAAATTCCTACCTGTTTGTCATGCATCCAGGTTTCACCTGGTTGTAGCTTCCAACGCCCTGGAGGAGGGCATGCACATCAGTAGCGTTGTTTTTTACAGATCTGCCATTTTACTCCTATTTCTCCTAAATGGGAGTCAATGTGGCTGCGGATTCTGCAATGTCTTTTCCACGCTGCGCAACCTGAGCGTTGTCGCGACCTCCCATGTTAGGAACTCCAAACCCATTTTGAGGAGATGCATGAGTATCACCAACAGACCTACTCTTTTAAGTGTTGGGGTCATTGTTTCCCTTTCGGACATGACCGTTGACTCCATACATGCATAGAGAGGACCCTGCTTTAAACCATCACTGTCTTTGGCGTATTTTGGAGAAGTTGAGTTGACCCCATGTTTGATTTTATGTGATCGCGTGACCTGGGTAATACTTTTTGCCGCCACCCTTGAAACGGAGAATAGGGGAGCCATGTCCATCGCCGCACTTCGCATGATGAACAGAGCCAGAGTTGACAGTCAGGGTTTGCTCTCGATTCTTGGAGGAGGAGTCCGTAGATGTTCTATATTAAAAATGTAAATCGTAAATAAAAAGAAAAATAGTTTCTCTTACATTAAAAATTATCTAAATTTGAGTAGGACATTAAGATTCTTGGTATGATGATGGTTAGTCACAAACATATATAGGTCTTCATACACAACACACATTTTCTAAATACTATACATTAAATTGTTTCTCAATTGTTTTGTCATTAGTTTGATCATTTTTTTATTGAAAAGCACACTTTTATATTAATAATAAGGATGTACAATGCTAATCATACAAAAACATGAGTTGAAAAATTCATACCCGGAAATGCCAAAAGTTCCATCATATCGAGATAAAAAGACCTCAAAAAAGACCAAATCACCTAAAAAAGCTAACATTAAAACCACATAGTGTGAGTGTCAATAAAAAAAAGGAGAACATAAAGATCAAGTAAAGAATAACAAACATGGTCACAAGTGATGGAGGAGGAGATGAACTATCGAGTTGTCGCCCAACCCAAACCAGAGGGGTGAGCCTCGTCAGATATAGGCTCCCAACCATCCCAACCTGAATCCTTCTTCTTCTAAGCATCGCATACCATCATGAAGCTCAGTAGGAGATGGCCATATCCAACTAAGGGAATTTCCCTTTAGACATGTTGAGCCAACTAGAACCGCCAAGACAAGAAAACGTAGGATAAGGCCTCCTCGACCGAGGGGAACACCGTCTCGGTGGAGGACGAGGGATCTGCCAACGTCAAGGTTCTCCCCAACCATGAGTAAGCGTAAGCGAACGGTGGTGCCAAGGTGGTGAGCGACATCGTAGAGACACATCCAAGGGCACTTGATTGACATGATAGGTACCGAAACCTAATGGTCCAGGAGGCACTAGAGATGGTCTAACTCCAAATGTATTTTTTTAGCTTGATTTTGAATCTGAAGAATATCATTAGAAATCACAACCACCCTATTATTAATGGATAAATCATATTCTAGACAATCGTTTTAAAAATAACAATGTTTCGTCTTTTCCATAAGTGGACCAAAATTTTAGTTCTCAAAATGTGTCAATTTTTTTGTAAATTGTAGGTAACATGGTCGAATCCCCCAAGAGAACCACATACTATGAGAAGAACTCGGAGAATATGGTTAAAGGGTGTGAATCCATCTCCAAACGGTCCGAGCACGGGGTAAAACTAGAAAATGTGTTTGATACGATCTTCACTGGTTACAACACAAATAGACGTGATTAAGCCTAAATTGTTTGAGACGGAACCAACAGGAGACCTTAGTGAAGAAGGAACAAAGGAAATGAGCCTTCTTAGGCTCAAAAGTGGTGAACAAACCCTCTGGAAGCAACGAGACCACAACAAGGTTGAGGAGGAAAGAGAGCAAAACCAATTTAGCATGTCACTATCAACTGAGTGAAGGGCCATAAGAGAATAACCAAGGGAAGGTTTATATCTCATTAAAGGGGTAATCGTAGATCAATTTCAGTCTTGCCACCAAGGAACTCCAGAGGTAAGTCCTATCTTGTGCAAATAATATTCAGGAATGTACATAATTAATTGTTGGATAGGAGCAACATTTGTAGGAAGAAGGTGGAATTTTAAAGCTAAAGTCTCCCAAGAAAGCCAAGAATGAGAGTTCTTGCAGAACAAATCCCCAACATATTTAATTCCCTTTTTTAAAAATGGAGGGATTTAGCCCAAGGAGCCAAAGCCAAAGGTGAATCATGGTAAGAAAAGAGAGAGGACCACCAGAGAGAGACTGAATTGAGGGAGATGTCAGATCTGAAACCATTGCCAACCCAGATAAGGTGTAGTTTGAGAGATTCACATGCCTTCCAAATACTTTGCAAAATAAAAGTGCCCTTAATCTTAACTGGAGCAGGACAAATAAGAAGGGATTGAAATTTAAGACCCTTCCAAGCCTATTTACCTCGAGAGGAACACCCTGACAAATACCATGCCGAAGGAGAATTTTCCAAGCTTCATTCCCTTCTAGACTACGCAAAATCCATTTAGCACAAAGAGCTTCCCCGTGGTGTTTAACATCAATTAAGCCCAGACCACCAGCTTCTTTAGGCATACAAAAAAATCCCAAGGAACCCTATGGAATCCCTGTGCCCTTCAATGAACTAGCCCAAAGTAAATCACAAAGAATCTTTTCAAGTTTGGCATAAGCAGGATTGAAAATAAAATGTGATAAATTTTCAAATAGATCACATCTACTAACATTCTAGCGGATTCAAAAAAATTATCATAGCTTGTTATGATATGGACAAACTTTTGAGGCCCACCTCAACCGGTTAGAATAGGAATTTCGAAAGGAATCATGCATTATCCACAAGCCTATTGGAATTAATATTTTTATAATCATTTCTCATTTAGGATATATAAAAATCCACATTGATCAAACACCAATTTATTGTATCTTTCCATCCACATAAATGATGACAGTACTTTTTGCCACCCACAAATCTGTAATTGACTCCAGTGAGCATTGTACCTGTCCATTTCTGGTTTCAATAGGGTGCTACAAAGATTCTCATAATGTGGCCCTTTGTACACATGAAAAAATTAAATGAAAAACTATTTTCATATACACATTGTGCGGTGTACTCAAGCGTAAAATCGATACTCTTCTTAAAGAAAGGATATTACCAATGAACATATGTTCATCTTGCACATGAAAGAAGAAATTCTTCATATTACATGGATGGTGTCAACTCCTTATGTGGGCAATAACTAGGGAACTACTGCAATATGGGTTTACAGGTGGCTTCGTATATCAAGATGAAGATCTTTCCTTCCATAAAAGATGACCCACTTTCATAATATTGGTCGAAAATTTGTGTTATTTCTCTATTCCATAATTTATATATTTCAACCTCTAAATTAATCGTCCACTTGCAGGTTCTCATTCCTTGGCCTATTATTACACACGTTGAATTTAAATTGTCTCAATAAAATTCTAAATTTTCTACAGGAATCATGGCATCGCCAAGCTAAAATCCACAACCTGCAAGATGTATGAATCGTAACATGCCTTGAAAATTCTGAATGCAAATTGATTTTTAATTGAGGTTGGAAAGCCATTTTAGCTACGATGTATCTATAAAAACCGACACCACAAGGGAAGAAAACATCAAACCTGAAGAAAACTGGGTACTTTTAATTAGCAACTTCATGAATTAACAACTGCAATATTTAACTTCACAAAATGAAAATAATAAATTCTATATTTTTTCGAATCAAATTTAAACTAGTTTTCTTAACTCTATTTTAATGTAACAGTGTTGGAACTAATCCTCATCAGACATTCTCACAATCTACAAATAAGTTTGGCCCCAAATTTTTTTTTTTCCCAACGCACGAATAGAATATTTTTGGCGAGAAAATTGATTTTTTTGAGGAGAAATGGAGGAACAGTCAACTATTTCTATAGTGTATACAAAGTAGCACATACATGCTTCTAAACAATACATCATTATTTAATAATACATATGTTTAGAACGTGTTATTTGCGGCTTTCCCCATCTTTTGACATTAACCCTTGTTGAAAACCAAAATAAAAAATTATAAGTTTAGACTATTTAAGTTTCAAGTAAGAATCTTTCTTCTTTTGATCTTTTCAATGAACTTACTAGTGAATAGGAACGCGCAGTAGCATAGGAAAAATATAGCAATAATTCTCGTTGAAGTATCAAACCTAAATGTGGAAATAGAGATTAGAAATGTATCTTTGCAATGAAGAAATTAGTGATAAGAGTTTTTATTTTGTTTTATGTTCTTATTTGTCATCTTGAAAAGTATTCATTTTGTATTTTATGTATGTTTTAGAACATTATGTTTCCATTTTTAAAAACAAAACTAACTTTTTAGCTTCGACGTGGATTAAGTATGGCTATGGAAATCTAAATATGATTGTGTAAAATCTAGATGTATCTAGACATATCAATACAGTCAACTCCCTATATCTACATGTACATTTGGTATGTATCGTGGACATATAGGTAACATATATGTATCCTTGCATTAATCTATATATGTATTCATCAACTGTGTTGAAACTTTTAAACTTAAATTATAAATACATATATGTTAACAATAGATAGGACAACATCTCACCTATAAATAAGAATGAATACAATTGGTTTTATATTTATATATATTTTATTTGATGAATGAGATCTTATATTAAATTATCAAGTTAACTGATTCAAAATACTTCACAACAAAATTGGTTGGTATGACTGCATGCCACAAAGTCACGAAATAAACTAGGATAAAAATCCTAAGAACAAGAGGGAATAAAAAGCATCAGAAAATCAAAATATCAGAACATCAAAAAGCATCAAAACATCAAAAAGTAAAGAATTCAAGCCAACACTATAAATTGTTAAACAACAAGGGGCGGGTCTTAATCATGCGAATTAGATGCAGATGGGTCTTTGGTGGAGTGCGACACATCCCAACCTAATCCATGATGGTTTTCTTATTCAGTATCTTCAACAAGGACTTGACAGGCAAGATGAAAAGCACCATTCTTAGAATATGGTCTAGTGGTGGAAGAAGGCTCCACTCATCATGAGTGCGAGGCTCAAGCACAAGTTGTGAGAGCCATCCTTGTTCACCGGGATGTAGGGGATATCCAAACCCTAGTGGCGAGATGAAGGTAGAGAATAGAAGCTATTCCACATAGGCTTGATACTAGGGGACTAGTGAGAGCATGTAAACAAGTAATGCTAGGAATAGCTCGTGTGGTCACCACATCATTGCTAGACACTATAATTTCCTTGTGGTGAGGAGTAGCAAGAGGGGTATGGAGGAACGTGTGCAAAATTGTAGTCGCATCGCCCTATTTACACGGGAGCGTCTGTAGATGATCCACCTCTAGTGAAACCTTATTGAATTGAACTTGAATTTGTAGAAGGAGATGGGAAAAATCCATAGACATTTTATAAGTAGAGAGGTGATGATAAACATTAGCACTTGAAAATAAAATAAACATTCCTTTGTTTCCATAACTAGAAAAAATCTCGCTATGAAATTAATATTCGAAATATGGGTAAACTAATGCGTATTCTCGGATTGTCTTCAAGTAAAACATGATGCTAAGTGAAACACTCAGTGTGGAAAGGTTAAAAGAAGGAATGAAGCCAACCCAAAGCACTATGGGCTATGTGATGACAGTCAAAAGAGGTGTGGGAGAGTTTGTAGATGCCCCACAAAAGGAAAGTTTTGCACAAACACTCCTAGTTTAACAAGATGCATTCCAAGTGGGAAGCCTTAGTGAAGCACACACCACAAAGAGTGAAATTTTGGGTTCCACATAAATGGACAAAATTTGTAAGAAAATTCATTTTCCGGATAAATTGTGAGGACCAAATTTCCCACAGAGAGTTAAAATTATCCACCATGGGTAGATCTGGAAAAATCCACACATAGCCTTGGCTAGCTAAGTAATTCTAGAAAGGGAAGTACACATACCACTTCTAGTCTGTCTACCATGGGTGCTTCAGAGAACAAAAATATTATGAATGATGTGATTTGGCATGAAGGAAATGATATATTGCATGAGGTTTTTGTCTCTCATGACCAACTTGAAATTTTCCTTGAGTTCTTTCTAGGGAAACTAGGATTAACTCTTCTTGCAAAAAAAGATCTAGGATAGTGCAACTTTCACCTTTGAAAAAATGAAGAGAAGGAATCACGATAACCTCTGCAAAACAACGATCTTGGCATTGGAACACAGGATCACCACAAAGAGTGGAGATTGAAGTAAATTACTTCACATAATCCATTTCACTCCACATAATCCATGGTTTAATCCTCTCTCAAGATTTCTAGATGATTTTAATTACAAATGTTGCAACCACTTTGATGGGACAGGGGCAATGAGAATGTTGTTGAATCCAATACCTTTATATGTAAATAATTCATACGTGATACCTTCATTTATACCATTTCGCAAAGACCATCTATTAATATTCCTTTTCATCAATGGATGGAATGATCCTTTTAGAACAAAGCACTTGACCATACCGCAAAATGTTAATTAGGCCAAAGCCACCAAAGTCCTTCAAGAGATAGTAGGATTCCCAAGTAACTCTGTGAAAACATTTGGCTAAGTGGGATTGTACCAAAGGAATTATCTACACATCTATTCAAGTTTGTGCACTAACTTCTTAGAGGGGACCCAATTGGAGGAGTAACACACATGCGTGGCTTCTGTAATTTTAAAGAAAATGTGAAATTTGTTAGCCAAAAAATCAAATTGGTGATCGAGTAATCCAATTTTGGGCCTCACATAGAAGGACATACTGCCATAATTCAATGGGAGAGGATTGGTAGGTGAAAGGAATGCCTAGAAATTGAAACATTTCTTCATGATTAATATGCTTCCAATCATAGGAGGTCAGCCATGTAGGTGTGGGAAGAAACAATTGTCTATAGCATTACATTTTATCCCATTGAATAGAAAATCCATAGCCAAAATAGAAAACTTCTAGGCACTTTGCATGGAATGAGTAATGTCACACTCCTCTTCCATCGAGTGAGAAATGAGTTATAATTGAAGTGACCACTAAGAAGTTGAGCGCCATCACTAGAGGGTAAAGAAATGCCCCAAGATATGAAGTCCTTGAGATTGGGCATGGAGAAGAAAGTAACAAAATGCATTAGTTACAAAAACATAAAAGGAGGTATGTGGGGAAGCCTTGTTTAATAGATCTAAAGAGACCAAAGGGATCTAAGATTTTTCCATTAATAATCATATGAGAAGAGGTATTAGAAAAGAGAATATTAACATCCTAAAGAAAGTTCGATTGAAACCTAAGACTTTAAGCATGGATAAGATGAAAAATCATTCAATTCAGTCATAATCCTTCTTAGATTAAATTTTGATGAAGATAGCTTGTTGATTAGACCTACCAGCCCACTCTATGCCTTCCCAGACAACAATGATGTATTCAAGGATATAAATACTTTGGATGAAGTGAGATTGGTTAGGTCTAATTATGGAAGGAAAGAGATGTCTAAGCTAGACAACAAGTGCTTTAGATATGATCTTGTATGAAATGTTTAGCAAGGTGATGGGCTACCAATTACTAATTAACTCGGGATCTCCTAGTTTAGGCATATACTTGATATTCCATATTTTGATATGGCAACCGAGAGTCTACACCTCGAATCCTACGTGTAAACATGATGAATATATGGTCTGTCATTATCCTAATGACGCCTTGTAGAATTCACAAGGAAATATGTCACATCCGGAACCTTTTCATTAGCCATCTACATGGAGGATTCCTACAAAATCCTCAATGGAGAGTAGACGATCATAGGAAAATTTTTTTGTCAGAGAGACTCTAGATGGCACATCAACCAAGCATTTTTACATGGTAGTTTTACACTTAAGTAAAAGCATTTGGGATTAGAACACTTATCTATAGTGATTAAAAAACACTTGGGGCATAATCTTGGAATCAATGAGCCACATTTCATCATTGCGAATGGAATTGATTTTCTAGAAGGAATTCTTATCTTTGAGCATTTGAATGATTTTCTTTGAAATTGGGTCCCCAAATTTAAGCCAATATGCTTTGAGAACAAATTTTCACACCACGAGCATTGTAATTATCAAAGTAAGTTAATTTATTTCTAATGTCAACAACCTATAGCTACATGTGTAATGCCCACTTAAAAGGCACACAAATACAACACTGAAAACTTAGATATTTGTTTTGACTTACTTGGAGTTTACATGATGACACAGTGACCGTGAAAGTGTCTGCTGCCAACTCGAACAAGTTAGACACAACATAGATCATATAGGCAACAAGGAATCATACAACACCCATCCCGAACAATTCACTTTACTCTTCGACAAGGCACAACATAATAGACCAACCACAATACACACTTACAATTAAGGACATCCCACAAAGTAAAATCTTTGAAGGTTATTTAACTACTAAAAACGTCTTGAAAATTTTACTCCGATCTAGAAGATTCATGTTTTGATTCGTGTAATTCTTCTTACAAAGGTGAACTTCTTTCTTTTTACTATTGACTAATTAGCTTAAGATCAAGTTTTCTGAAGGAGAATCATTCTATAATATGCCAATAACTTGTTTAATTCGTTGATTTAAGAACATTTTCCATTTCTCACATGGTTAATTAAACTTACTCAAGCCACTAAAACTTGTTCCACACCTCTATTGCACATGTGATAAGCACAAGCTACAATTGAGGGAAAGTTCTTTATGTTCAAAACAATAATCTTCTTTGTGTAAGGATCAAAATTTTGACAGGGGAAAACAATTTACATTTCAAATGATTGAGAGAGATTGAAGGGTTCTTAATCAATTTCCCTCCTACTTATATAACCTTATTATCTTCCAAAAACTAGTCATTGATTTCACCTTAAGATCATTTAAGAATTCACCATAAAAGGATAATGTTGATTTGTTTAGTTTGGGAAAAAACAAGGTATATATATTTTATTAAAAAAAGATAGTTTCCTCTTTGATCGCTTAAGGGCTCAAATGTTATCAAGTAGATCACATCTACATTAATTTATTTGTATGTATATATTTTATTTTAACTTTTATAACTTTTATAAGGATCATCCAACCATTTTATTATGCTTAGAATTACATTGTTACTATGTCTTAGAAGGGTTTACCACACAACATTTTATCTCAAGAGAAAAGTTTACCATTACTTGTTTGTGAAAACTATACATGGTTACATCAATTCTTTTCGACATGACGCACATCCCAAAGGGACAAACCAACTCTATGGAGCCATGACTAGGGAACAAGAGAGTAATAACATAGGTCACGCCAAACTATATCATTCTTATAATTTCTATAATACATTAGAATCACCCATAACCATGCGGTAATCAACTTTTATATTTTCCACGAAACAAAACAAGCCAAAGTTCCAATAGTCACGACAATAATACTCCACAACACATAATACTAAGGCACTGTTTTTCTTCTAAATTCCCCACATAACCCATTCCGAGTTTTACAACATAAAAGTATTTGTAAAACAGGGCTTTGACAACCATGTTTGATGCAACATTCTATAAGACTTTCCCTCATCTACTCGCATAAGCCATCTACAACAATTAATAACCTGAGTCATTTCGTGAGAGAACTGAGCAAGATAAGACTACACAAAGCAACAATAAGCTACTATCTAACAATATCAAGAAAGGAAACATTCTATTCCAAGAATTGGATCAAAGCTCTAAAAACTAACAACTCCTTAAGTTATATTAAAATTTCCACCATGCCAATCTAAGAAGAAAGTCTTATACTTCAATTTTGAACATTGTCTCAAAAGCAACGAAAATTAAACAATCATTTGAGAAGGGGCCATTGGCTTGATAAGTTAGAAACAACAATCTAGTGTAATGGGATTTCCATCAATAAACAATTAGGTTAAAATATTGAGAACTGATATTCAAACCAACAATCTACATTCATAAAAAGTACCAAAAGCACAAGCTACGATACTCAATTCTAAAACGACCATAATTGAACAATGAAACCAGGAGGAAACACGGGCTTCATAGGTTAACACGAAAGGTTGAGTGTATTAAAATTTTAATCATGTAATCATATAGGTTATATGATGGAAATCTAATACACGACCACCACTCAACATTGTTTAACAAGGAAGACAAATAAATACTAGTTTCGGTCATTGACTCCAAGGAATTTCACAATCATTCAAGAAGAGGCCATTGCCCTTATAGGAAAGTAATGACAAGTGAGAGTAAAAGAGAGTTCCGACATACAAGCTAACATTTTAAACATCAATCCAAGTTTTACCACACTAGGGATTTCCAAACCTTCCCTATAAGCCTATAGTTTTAGTTTTAAAAACAAGTGGATTACTCATTCCCATCACAAGTTCCTTTTTTAAAACAACCCTCGTTACCATAATCATACCACTCTTTTAATAAAAGAAAACACATTTTCATGAATCACCAAATACATTATCTCAACAATAGTTTCCATCATAACATCAACAACACATCTATAAATATAATTACCCCCAAATGTCTCTAATAATCTTAATAGTTCTATCATAAGTCCACTAGATTTCACTATACATGAATCATCCAATTGTCAATAAAATATATTATCAATTTCCAACAAAATCAGTGAGATGAACAATTATGTACACCACCAATAGTCATCACACAATAAAACTAGGCCAAGGTATTTTAATAATAAAAGAGTACTATCTATAATTGCTCATATGTAACTTCAAATCTCGGTGCCAAGAATTAAGTTGCGGTACAAAATTCATAAGGCATGGTCAAAGTGCCCCTTAAGGAAAACTTAAACATCTGGACCTACACTGATGATCATCAAGCAGTTGGGTAAATGTATAGTATTCTAAATCAATTCTAAATGGATAACCATGGTGCAAAATGACTAAGCAATCGGTGCCTTAGCCACGATAGCCCCCTTTCATACATAATTGTAACCACTGAATTCAACCACATGTAATTTTTTCTAGACTGCAGGGAATGATTGGATAATGAAGGGGCCACCTATGTAACACCCATTAAAAAACCCACTTAAGACCCAAGAACAACCTAGGAAAAGTTAGGAAAAAATATGGAATAATTTTGTTTTAAGAGAGTCTAGAACCAGGTTACAAGATAACAATTTGTCACTAACAAGTTCTAGATCAATTCTAATCCACAAGAGTATACTTTTATTTCAAACACAATTGTTAGAGGTCACAAGGTCCAAAATTTAGGGTTAGAAGGTTCAATTAGGGTCAGAGGGTAATTCCTCACCATACCCACTCTCTAACAGATTAAAGATTCAACTTGGTTTTTCTCAAAATTAACACATTCAAAATTTCCCTAAATCATTCCCATTGGATAGTAAATTTCCTCACCTTTCCATTGATATAAAGAAGTCCTCCTAACTCTTTATATTTTCCAAGTTATGGGCGATAGGCCTTGGGGTGAAAATTTTCCCAAGAGCGGGCCTGTGGGCCCAGGCGAGAAAGTTTTCTCCAAGGGCAAGTCAGCGGGCTGCGAGAGAGGAAAATTTCCCCAAGGGGCGGAAAGCCACCTTTGTACCCGCGCTCCCATGAGTCTACGAGCCCGACACGTGGCATATCCTAAGCCAATGGGGCAAAGTTAGCGGGATGGGAGGAAATTTTGCAATTTCCACCGTGGGGCGAAAAAGGCAACTTTGCGCCCATGCACTTGAGAGTCCGGAAGGGACACATGGTGCCTCCTAAGACACGCGTAGAAGGCGGGGCAAGGGGGATAAAAGGGGTTTTAATGCCCCAAAGGAAAAATGGGTAAAGTTCACCCGCACCTCCCCGACACCTCGCAATGACATGTGGCGCCTCCGATTGGGTCATGGGCAGAGGGCCGTGGAGAAAAGTTAGAAAATTTTCCAAAATTTTCTAGAAGCACTAAGTTAAAAAGGGATCCGCCCCTCCGCTAACACCTCGTGGTGCCACGTGGTAGCCTCGATTGGTGTGGGCCGATGGGGCATGGGAAAAGTTGGAAAAATTTTCCAAATTTTTTCAAATCTCTAAGGAAGAATTCGGGCCCGTGGGCCCGCCAAGGAAAGTTTTCCCAAAATGTTTTTTTACGCCAAGTGAAGAAAAACTTCAAAAGGCCATAAATTTTGATAGAGAGCTCGGTTTGGGAAAACGAGGACTTTCTAGAAATATCTTGACGTCCTCTTTAGTCACGAATCATTATTTTTGATTTTGATAAAGTTTAAGGGGTAAATTTCAAGAAAATGATTTGCAGGCTTTTACAGTGCAAACTGGTAACAATGAACTTATTAAATTTGCTCAATTTGTTCTTGTTCCTCTCTCAACATGTCAAATAGACACGGAGAATTGTTCTTAGGTGGATTTAGGATAAGTTTGTGAGGTAGATATATTTGATTGAATTCGAATTCAAAATTTTACAATTTTGACAATAAAACAACCGTAAAAGCTATGAACTCGGTTTTGCTGTGTTTTGAAATATCTCCTTCAACTATTTTTGTCTAATTGGATTCATTTAGGGAAAAATACTTTAATTTAATTGTTTAGTTTGTTATTTCATTGTTGCATGTTTGTCTGTGCATTTTGGGTTAAATAATTGCCAGTTTGAAAAATACAAAACAAAGATTAAATTTTAAAGAGTTTATTTGCCATTTTCTTCTTCCAAGTATTATAATATGTTCCAATTCTAATCTAATACATTTAGTTTATTCAATTCAACTATTCAAAAGCTAAAATACATCTCTGATTTCTAATTTTCACATATTTCAAAGGACAGAGTATTACACTTCCTTTATACGCATTTCTTCCTTTCAAACAAAGATTACAACTACATTTAAAAGATTAGATTCAATACCATAGTGCAATTTGAGAAAGGTAATACATCATTTATTGATTTCAAAAGACAACTTTGTAACATCCTTCTTTTATTCTTCGAATGCAATTTCTTTCACATTCTTTCAAAACAAAACAAATTTTATCTCTTTTATATTGAACACTTTGTAACTTTCAAAATCAACACAACGTCTTTCCATTACAAAACATTTACAAGTTCATCCACTTCAAGTGGGAAGGGTTATAATAAAATTTATCTCAATAAGGGACTCATCAAACCTGTTTTTCTCGGCTCGAACAACACCATGCAGATTTCTCATTCTTCCAACTATGATTACAACAAAGTAGGGAAAGGCATTGCTCTCCACCCAACCAAGACATCCAATGAAACAGATAAGCCATCCTTCTTCATTGGCCCCCGATCCCCAACCACAAAGAAATAAAAGATGTGATCCAACTCATGGCAACAACAAGATTCGACAAACACACAAGTGGCACTTTTCATAATAAAAAAATCCGGAACAAAATGTAGTTTACAACTACATTAAAGCATGAAAAACAATACTAAGGCTTTATCAAGTAAGCCAAAGGAGAAAGAAACTATGGGGATGCTTCTTATGCCTCCTAAAATTGGAAATGGGTATCACCACCTAAATTACAAACCACCAAAATATAGTATATCACAACCCTAACATTCTTTATGCCTCCCCAAAGTACCCCTTATTCCTCACATTTACTTATGCCTTCCCAACTTCTTATGGAACCCCATAACGAGTAAATAAATTCAAGCTATTTCTTTGAAAGGTGGAACCCAAATCCCAACTCCTCCACCCTTATATCTCCCTAAAACACAATTGTGCCTCCTATAAAATAAACCCCATAGTCTTCTTCTACACCATTTCCTAGAAATCTACCCAACAACCTGCCCACAAACATGCCAAAACATTCACACATTAACATTTTCATAACCAACAATAAAAATTATTTCAAGAGCTAAGTTATTGCCTCTCCATGATGGAGTTGTTCCAAGTTCCAAAACAACAAGCTTTATCCCAATGCCATAAATCCCAAATCAACCATGCACAAGCATGCAACAACCTTCCAAAAAAATTCCTCAAAGCAAGAGCTCCCAAAATAGCAAAAAAATTCCCCAAGAATGAAGTCTCCAAAGTGAAGCAACCCAAACCAAGGCAAGGAGTTTGAATTTTATAGAAGAGGGAAGAGAAGAAGATGATGTGGATCCATGTAGGATGCCTCATCACACATCCTCAACCCCAATCCCAAAAGTCGACTTTATTCTCCAATCCACAAGTAAATAGGTGGGTGAATAATATGACAGTTTAGTTACACATTTAAATCTAACCCACACCCCAAAGGACTGAAATTAAATCATGTAAGAAAAGTGCAATTAAAACCTACAATTTTTCTTCTCAAAAAGCATTATAAAAGTCTAATTTCAACTCTCCAACCATAGGTATGGTTGGTAAATAAATTTAAGAGGTATGAGACAAGTTTAACTTGTCCCACAAGCCTCCAAAATCAGCCTCCAAGGACAAATTCAATTTCCAAGAAGGTGGAGTGTTTCACACTCAAAAGTTAACTTACACATCACTTACACATCTCTTACAACACTTTAAATCAAGGCCAACAACTCTATTAATTACTTTCTCATGATATATTTTAATTAATTAATATTAACAACATGCTTACCCACAATATTAATACAACATTTAATAAATAAAGAAAGGGGCAAATGCATCACAAAATAAACACATGCAACATTAAACAAAAGGGTCAAATAAATAAATACACATAACCCCTTGGTCACATTTAAAGGTGACCCCCATGGAATCCCTAACACACACAAACATGCACAAACAAAATACTAGTTGCCATGGTGACCTTGTTGAATTCATCTAGAATTTCAATGTGGTTGGTCTCCAATCTGGGCCCAATGTTTGTTGTGATATTTTAACTCAGTAAAACACAAATACTTCCTTTAGCCTCGTGGCCATATCAGAACATCCAAAATAATATAAATATAATTCCCAAAATCATTTAGATATATGAATCACAACAACATCAAAGCAATCTAACAATATCATTTATAGTTTTATCAATAACTATATCATCATCCAATAATTTCCATTTCTAGGTCTACTCACAATATCCAAATATCACATGTCCGAACAACATCCATAATATAACCATGTCAAACAATATATCATCATCAATATCCAAAATGCCTCTAATAATCATTATGCATCATAACTGAATCAAGTCAACAATAATCCATGATCTACATCTAACATCATACTATAATAAGGTCCATAATCATGTCCATAATATAATCAATAGTATCGCGATCAGTATCAAAAACATGTCAAAGGAAAGTGGGCACTACAACCTACCTAGCCCAAGAAAGGAGAACAAGGAGGTCCAACAAACCTCGACAACCACACCTTCACCGTGGTTGGGTAACACCAAAGGAAAACAACTAGAATTACAATTTTTTTGCCATAATCTCGAAAGGATGACTAAGTGTCCATAAAACTATAGTCAACCTGGATCGGGTTCAACCTAGTGGTTGTTTGCTAAAGTAAGGTTGTCATGACCCAAGTAATTTATGCTCAACATACCCAAAAGCGGGAAGGTAAAACTATACCGGATTTGGTTCCACTAATCCGATTGATTTAAGGAATAGCAGAAGCGAGAAAAGGGTTATAAACCTTAAAAAAAACATCTCGCATACCCGGAAGAGACATCCTTTGATAGAGTAACTACTTGAGTACCCAGATCTAGAGTCACCGAAATAGGAACAACTCGATTATCTAGAAGGAAAATCTAATCTACAGATAATAAGCTTGTATGAAGAGCAAGGGGTTTAAAGTATAACATATTTTTTTCACAAATGAAAAACTATAGAAATAAACAACATGACAAACTCGTTACTTAAACCCAGAAATGCGGCTAATAATGCTAGAAGGTTGATCATTCAAGCATGAATACACAACAACTAGAGAAGAGGAATACATCTTTGTTGTCCACTTTAACACTGATAACTAGTATAGATTAAAACAAGAAAAAAATATTTCAAGAGGAAAGGAGATCTTTCCCAACAAGGCATACAAACCCACATCAAAAGTAGCAGAGACAAGCCAATTTCAGGGAAGGGAAGGTTCCATTTCATGATATTTTAAAATATTAGCAATTGTAGCAATGGTAGATTTATCTTTCCTGATCTCCAACTCCTACCAATCGCATGGACACCACACGGACCAGCAACAACAATCTTGAGGTTAAATCTCTTTCCATAACATGATGGGTGCTAAGACCTCCACATACTCCCATGTTGGCAAAGGCAAGAACTCCCAAAACCATGAGTGCATCTGACTGAAGGAATGAGGTCCCAAGGATTGCCATGATAGCAATGAATACATAAAAAGGGTTTAATGGAAAGGCCCCAGAACTCATGAGCGAGAGGGGAAAAAAATCTGTAGCTCCACAAAAAAGACGACGCCACGCTCTGCCCATTGCGCGATGACAATAACACGCCATAAAGCAACCAACCCGAGAACGCGACAATTTTTTTTTTTTAAAGTATTTGTACCTGCCCTTGACGGACATCAAAGGTTTCATACTTTACATTTGAGGTATTATAATTGTAACCCAAAAGGCATTTTATTAACTTAATCATAATTCATTTTGCAATTTAAACGAACCCATGTTTCGAGTTGTCTTCACATGGCTCCGAGAGTTTAGTTTATATGCCTATATCGCCCATCAAGGTTAAATAGATGATCGGTTCTTATTTTAAAGGTAACATGTTAAATATCTATATCTTGATCATAGCGCCTATACAGGAACGTTAAGTTGCGACGAACAAAAGGGGTACAAACAAGGTCCTACCATGGTGTGCGTAAGTAACTACTTTCCGCCATGAGTAAGTATGATCGCCAGGCATAATCTCACTTATGTCGAGCCCGTAAAAAAATGGAGTCATAGTGAGACCAACATCATGCTTCATCCACCACTACAAGATAAAGGGTATAGTATCCACATTTTTTCACATTTTCGTTGTGGATATTTTAGTTCAAATTGTGAATCCAAATTTGTGGACTCCACCTACAATAATTTTGTGGAAACATAAAACGTGAAAAAAATTGTGAAAATATCTACAATAAAAATAAGTGTAAAAAATTTAATAATATAATTGTAGAAGTTGTCATAATTTTAATATTGTTACATACCTACAATTAAATTTTTGTGTATATATTTACAAATTACACAATGGCATGTGTCACAATAATTAGAGTTTAGTTGGAAATAAATTCTCAATTTTAAAATGTAACTATTTTTCATAATTTTATTTTATGAAATTAGAATTATAAAAATATAATATTATTTTTCAATTTTAATATTTATATTATTAGAAATATATATATGTATAGAATTAGTTTCACAATTTTCTTATTAATTTCAATTTAAATTAATAATATTAATAACATGAATTTAATAATTAATTGAAAATATTGTATAAATAAAATAGGAAAAATATTAAATTAAATAATGTGAAAGGGAATTAAATATGTAATAATGATTATAAAACCACTTTTCATGTAAATATGCCATTTAAAAATATTTTTTTATAAGTCTTTTATCAACATAGTAAAATTATAGATAAAAGTTGTAAATATAACTTGATCTAAAGATAGAACCTTCAAATATAAATATTGAAAAAAATCCATACAATGTGATTACCATTTATTTATCAATAAATATGTTATTTCTAAAAGATTAATTTTTCTTTTTAAAACATGCACTTCATATTAATTATACCCATAAACCCTCCGTAATATGATGTACTCTAAAATAATAAATAATTCTCCACTAAACTATGAATGCAGCTTTTAATTTAACGAGTAAAATTCAAAATATTTATTATAAAAAAATAAATTATTATGGAAGCCATAGAAACTAACCGAATCTTCCTCATTAAAAACCATTATTACTTTTCCTTTTAATACCAAAGATTATAAAAACCTAAATGGCGATTGAATATTTTTGTTCCCTATAAATAAATTCAATTGCTAGTGTGATGTTTGGAATTTACTGAATACAATATTAAAATATAAAATACTCAAATAGTGATTTAATGGGCATTTTGGATGAATCAATAGTCCTATGCATAAAACTAAATGTTACAAATCTAATTATGATCGGTATCTACTAACCATTTTTTACCTCTCCCAACAACTATAAAAGTAAAAATAACGCCACTTTTAGAGAAACCCTATGCAAAATGTCACGGAACAATATAGAAATATTTGTTTAAAAACAATATCTTTCCTAATATTAAGTTGAAGATTAGGGCCACAGAGAATAGATCCGGAATTCTCTAATGTGCACTTCTCAAATTTACAAAAATATCTAGATTAAAAAATAGCAGAATTTTCAAACACCCTATCCAACTATTAAGCTTTGAAAGCTTGATTGAGCTCGTAATAAAAATGGGGTAAGATTTGAAAGGGAAAAAATGAAATACCCGCTGATTTATCCACCACTATCTTTGATCTCCAATTTTTAGTTTCAGTAAACATCTCTTTCCTATTTATCAATTCCTCGAATCATGGAAATTTAGATTTTCACTTTTAAATTTATTCTTTTTGCATGGATCGAATGCACGGATCAAGAGCTCCAACCGTTAGATTGTTTCTTATCAACGGAAGTTAATGTGTTTTAAATTAAAACAATGACAAGGTAAAAGAATTTATGATAGGTCAATTGATATCCACAAATTAAAATTACTATTTTAAAATAAGGATTAAAAAATTACATTCAGTATGTATAATTTACAATTTAAGTTTTATCTCTTTACAATTATAGAAAATGTGAGATATGTTGTGGATTTGCAACATTAAAAATAATATAAAATGGATTATTTAGATTATCATATTCAATATAACAACTATATCTTCTTGGATATAGATGAAATGATATTGTAGATATTACATAATATTTTTAAAAATATCACTTTTTTAATACAATTTTGTTTCATGATCTAATTTATAATAATGAATTAAATGTATTAACATTGAGAGTGAGTTTGAAATATAGTATTTAAATGTAAAATTTTAATTACCTTTACTATTGTAAGATAATCCACAATTATTATTGGGTTAATGTAAATCTTCCAATAGTATTTAAAAGTTTTAGTGGTGGAGATTTATTGTAAGATTTCTTTGTATCAAAGAAGTGTTGCAATAAATTAGAATTGTGATACATTATTTTGGGTTGCTTAAACTACGATAAATCTAGTTTCTTAAATTTATTTTTTTCAAATCACAATGTAAAAATGTGAATTATCCACAATAAAAACGAAATATCCATTTTGAGTTGATAATTCACATTATTTCCAAAAATTATTTTTTTATGGATAGCATCATAGATAAGCAAACCAACGTATTTATAGAAATATTTACAATTGAAATTAAATTTTAAGTATATAATATCCACAACCAGAATTTAGTTTATGTTTTACTATTTTTAAATATATAATTTACATTTTTTTTTAAAACACAATAAATATAATTTACATATGTTGAATTTTCACAAATTTTATTTGTAAAAGTTTTTGTGTATATAGAAATATTGTTTAAATCTTAGAAATTGTTTGAAAGATCAAATGAAGAGAGTTATATTTAGATTGTGGTACACAATATCCATACTCCTATTTTCAAATGTCTTTCTTAAAAAAATGAGAAGAAATCATGATTTATTCAAAATAAAATTTGAGGATGTGGATATTTCACAATTTTAAATTAGAGTTTTATGAAGTAGTGGAAATATTTTTCAAAACATAAGAAAATGTGATTTTTTCCATAATGAAATTTCAAGAAAGTGGATCTTTAACATATTAAAATGTGAATTTTATGGAATTGTGGAAAATCTATAATTTATTTATATAAGCTATCCATTTAATGTTGATAATTCACAAATTTTCAACAAAAATATTTTTGTGGATAACAATGTGGATAAATTATCCTATGTCTAGTAGTGCACGTAAATCAGGACACGTTTAATAAGCAAGCAGCCATACCAAGGATTTTCCACGTGGCCCATGTCACTACGTGGGAACACATAATACTATTAGCTATTCCGCCACCAAAATTAAGTGTCTGTACATATTGTCTTATCCAAAATTAAGGGTTTTGCACACAGAATTTGTTATATAATGTGCATGCAATATTATGGCAAAGGGCTAGCTAAGTGCTACCTGCGAATGGACATTTGGTAAATAGGGTGTTGACCCTTGTTAACACTTTATTTGATTATTCCCAAAATAACTCAACTCACGCATCATCCAACCACTCGCATTCAAGATGGTTTAGAAGATTAGAACTTTGGATTGAACATTATACGGTTCATGCTGACCCATCATCTACATTATTGTTGCGTGGAGACATAATAAACGTTTAGGTTGGAGAGAAAATTGAGTAGGGTGGTTGGCTCAACCAACATCTGTAAAGAAAAGGAAAACATTAAAATCTATCCCCTCGCGTGCCGCTCCAGGTCGCTTCCATCATTTAATGTTTTAGATTTGCAAATCTCCTCCTCTTGGTCTGTTCTGCCAGCCGTTCTGTCCCGGGCCACGTGAGAAGGATGGAAGATAACTAAAGGAACAGGTTACAGGCTATGCACAGGCGTTTCACTTTGTTTATCCGCCCCCTGGCCGCGTGACTTCCATGGAGATGGTAGATGGAGTTACGGCGAGCGGAGAGATACCAGGCCGCGCCAATAACCTCTGTCCTTTTTTTTTTTTTTTTCGAACGGTGCTCAAAGCGCTCAAAAGTGGGAGGGTCTCAGGCAAAGGTGAATTTATCAAACGTATCATCTTTTTTTTTTATATATACGCTTATTCTCTTAGACACGATTAAAGGGTGATGGACTGTCTTGATTTTCGAGGCTAACTTCACATTTGTTTGGGCAATGCGAGGCTCCATGCATGCAGCTTGATATTTGTGAAGCTAAGACCACTCGCAGTGTCCTAATCTGTAAAAAAACGTTTGAACAAGATTTGTAAGCATTGCAACATTTTAAATATTCGCTGTGACAGTCAGCGCTTTGTGTATCAAGTTGTCTATCAGGCGTATCTACTGGAACGTATCATCATCTTTTTATTTTTATATTTAGCAGTTATTCTCTTAGGCACGATTTAAGGGTGTTTGACTGGTCTGATTTTGAAGCTAACTTTACATTTGTTTGGGCAGTGGCGAGACCTGCCATGCAGCTTGATGTTTGTGAAGCTAAGACCATTCGCAATGTCCTAAACTGTAAAAGAAAAACGTTTAAAACATCTGTAGGCATTGCTACAATTTTAGATATTCACCGTGACAATCAAGCTTTGTGATATTTTATCAAAATGATGGAGGAAGCATGCGAGTAGGTCATTCCAACTATGTTGTTATCTGCTCGCAATGAATGTATCCTCTAATACGGAGTTCTCCAACTTTTTCTGTGCCGTGCATGAGCTGATGATGGCTCTGTCTGTTTATCAAATACAATCAGCTGGCCATCTGGAGTCGTTCCAAAATCGCCACCAAGCTTCTCTTAAAATCCCATTACATTTACAGTCCCATTTGCGAGAAAATCCCCAAATGGACAAGACAAACTAACAGTTTTAGTAAAGCAAGCAAAATTTGTTTGATAATGATCAGGTTTGTTTACCTGGAATAAGACATACAAAAGGAAAATTTATAGTTCCGGCACATAATGTATGATGTCTAAACATCCTCTCAGGTATGTACAACCGAGTGTAAGGTACAACTGAATTACGTGAAAAGTATATCAGAATTAATTCAAATATAAGAATATATTGCAAAACTTTATTAAATTTAACCTTAAAAATGTAATAATTTATAACCAAAAATTAACTTTAATGAGATAAATATCTCAGTATTGGTGTACAATCAAATTTCAACTCCAAAAAGAGAGTTTCAAAAAAACACTCGAGCAATAAACTCTACATGCATCTATGGATTATAAGGACGTGGTGAACCATATTAAGCTATTGAAATGATAATTTTCACTTCTCAATACCATCTTTTTTTTTTTTATTTTTGCAACAAATGAGATCTAACATGTATATTCTTTTGTAATTTCTTCTCAACATTCCACAAAGGATTCAACAACTTTTCCAATAAATTTTAGAGTAAGAAATACTATCATTTTAATGCAACTTTTCCTTCCAAATCCTTTTACAACATATCCTACTTCATGTGGAAACAAATTTGCAATAATGGAAGCTAAGGAAAGCAAAACAATATTACATTTTTCCTCCACTCAAGGTGGGTAAATACATGATATTTTTACATTGTCAACAACAAGGTTCTTGTGCTCCAAGGTGTTCTTCATCCATGCTTCAAGTTCCAAGCATTTCCAATCACAACCAAGATAGGGGGAGAGGCAACACTCTCCTCCCAACCAAAACTCAATGGAAAAGAGAAGCAATCTCCTCCATTGACCCCCGAGCCCCAAACACAACACAATGAAGGGTGGTCTCCAACTCAAGGCAACAATACTTGCTTCCACAATACAATTTTCTTCACAACATTCAAAGTAAAAAGAGGAAACAACAAGAAAACACAATTTACACAATACTTTGCACCACAAGGCTTTCATCCAAGCCAACAAGAGAAGGAACTATGGGAATGTTTTCCTTATGCCTCCCAATTGAGATGAGATGCCCATCCAAAACCCTCCACAATAAAACACAAGCCCCTATGACTCTTATGCCTCCCTCAAGTACCCATTTTTCCTCCCATACTCTTATGCCTCCCTCCTCTTATGGCTCCCTCAAAGACAAGGTAGAATGTAAACATTCTTACCCAAGATGGGCATCCCTCTCAAACTCCCTCCACAATATCCTAATCTACTCTTTTGCCTCCCTCATGAGTATTCCCATAGACCTCTCCTATACTACACAATAAGCATTCTATCCATTTTTCACAATACACCAAAGTAAACATGCATTTTTCACAATTTTAGCATAGAAGCAACAATAATATGAAAGCAAAACAAAGGAGAGGGTTTCCTACCTCTCCATTGGAGAAGCCTAAACCAAGAAATTTGTCCAAGCTCCTTCCCAAATCAATCCAAGCATGCAAGTCCAAGCACTCTCTTTTCTCTTTCTCCCAATTCTTTTCTCTCCCCAAAATAACAAAAGAGAACTCTTCAACAAAGCAAAAATAAAACTCCAACCCCCTCAACAAGAGAGGAAAATTCTATAAATAGAAAAGAGGAAGAGTGAGGGTGATGTGGCTCCATGTAGGATGCCACATCACACATCCTCAAACCACCTCCCAAAGTCAACTCAAATCCCAAAACACCATAAATGGGTGGTTGGGTTGAATGACAACTCATTTCCTCATCCATTCCTTCCCCATGTGTCCTAAGGCACAAATAAATGCAAAATGAAGAAAAGTGCACTCCAAAGTCAAATTTCCTTCCCAAAACAATAAATAATCCCCTTTTTGGATTCCCAACCCATAGATATGGTTGGTAAGGGGTTTTGGGAAGTGTGGGACAAGTTTAACTTGTCCCACAAGTCCCCCAAAATTGCCCTCAATCTCAAATTCGAGATTCAAGGATTTGGAGTGGTCAACACTCAAAACCAAGCATTCAATACATGAGGAAACACAAGGCTCAAGGAGCCAACAATCAAAATTTATTACACCCACTTGACTTCCCTCCAAAACTTAAAAATTAAAACAAGATATTACATTAATCCTAAACATACTTAGCAAAAGAAATTTTTAAAAAATATCACAAATAAAATCACCTACTAAAGCAAGTTAAAACAAGTAATTAAAATTCTTACCCTGGTCACATAGGAAAATTTCCCTCATGGAAATTTTTCTTAACACATAAAAGAACAAAGGTAACACAATACAATTTACTAGTTGCCTTGACGACCAATGTTGTAACCACCCGACATCCTGTTGTGTTTGGTTCCCAATCCCTCTCATGGTTGTGATCATGCTGTGTTTCCTGCAAAATGCAAAATACCCTCTTCGGCCTTGCGGCCATGTCAAAATATCCAAAATAACCATATGCATGAAATTTATTAACATCTATACGTAATTCAAGCAATCATTATTTCTAGGTCTAAATCACAACTTAATTATGCATTTCATCATTATCCAAAATTATAGTAATGTAAATTCAACAACTACATTCTACTCATCATGGCGAAGAAATCCAAAGTTAGAACACATGCAATATATCCATATAAAAATAATATCAGAATCCAATAGTCTATCCATGAGTCAGTGTAGATCATACTGAAAACAAAATCCAATCATAATCCAAATGCATCTAGTCACAAAACATCATGCTAATCAACATAAGTATAAATCATGTCCATATCCAAAGTCTGCATAACTCAAAATGGTAATCAACTAAGTGTCATAGGGAAGTGGGCATTACAACATGACAATCTCGTTACTTAAACCCAAATGCGCTAATAATGCTAGAAGGTCGATCATTCAAGCATGAATACACAACAACTAGAGAAGAGGAATACATCTTTGTTGTCCACTTTAACACTGATAACTAGTATAGATTAAAACAAGAAAAAAAATATTTCAAGAGGAAAGGAGATCTTTCCCAGTAAGGCATACAAACCCACATCAAAAGTAGTAGAGACAAGCCAATTTAAGGGAAGGGAAGGTTCCATTTCATGATATTTTTAAATATTAGCAATTGTAGCAATGGTAGAATTATCTTTCCTGATCTCCAGCTCCTACCAGTCGCATGGACACCACACGGACCAGCAACAACAATCTTCAGGTTGAATCTCTGTCCACAACATGATGGGTGCTAAGACCTCCACATACTCCCATGTTGGCAAAGGCAGGGAACTCCCAAAACCATGAGTGCATCGACTAAAGGAATGAGGTCCCAAGGACTGCCATGATAGTAATGAATACATAAAAAGGGTTTAATGGAAAGGCCCCAGGAACCCGTGAGTGAGAGGGGGAAAAAATCCATATCCCATAACCTTAGCAACTTACTACCGGCTGCGTCGAGAAATGGGGAAGTTAGAGCGGGGCAAACACATCCATCAATGACAAGGGAAACACATATTTTTATTAGCGAGAAGATGCAGGCATCATAGGTGTATTGAAAGCAATGAGGAGGAATAAACCCAAGGAAAGAGGACAATTGAAAAAATGATTCAAAGAGACGTGGTCTCAAGGGGGGCAGGGCACCACAATTGTAAGGTAAGCACGAGAAGGAACAACAACACAAATGACTTGCAAAAAAAAAGCAACCTATTCAAAATTCCCATGCCAACATACACACCACTAAAGGAAAATAAAAGCCTTAGAACATGCATAGACAAAACAAGAAACAACCAATAGGTGTCCAACGTGCAACAAGGTAAAACCATTTCCCGCAAATCATGGCTAAGCAAGACAAACAGAAAAAAAAGAAACAAGGAAATAACAACGGCCCAAAAGAAAAGACATGCTTATTCAAAAAGCATTTATCGAAGACTTGGAATCATTTTTAACAACCCCCAAAAACAAACCTCCACAAGAGAACTCACACATCAAGATTAGTTTAGTGTATGTAATCAAATACAAAATCCAGAGTAGATTTGTAAATCAAATCATAATTAAAAAAATTATGCAGCCACCAACAAGGTAAGGATAAATGCATCTAACATTAAATAGGATTATGGAAATGGCAGGTGGCCATCATATCCACCCACACACCCACTTGATAGCAAAAACAATTAAAAAAAAGAAATGGAATCTAAATATCATTTCCACTATCCCACCCCCACACGCACACGCGCTCACGCACACACACACACACACACACACACACACACACACACATTATTTTAGTCTTGTCTCTGCATTGCATTACAACATAGATTTAGAGAAAGGGTGTCTATCAAGTTCCACCATCTCTTGTTGACCGCAAAGGAGGTGGTGGAATAGGAGTGACACATGATATCTTGCTAATTTTCACCTAAAAATTCTAAGGAACCTTGTTTTCCTAGTCATCGCATAAGACCACCACTCGGTCTAATTTGCCGACAATAAGGGAGGATGTTGAATATGAATGTGATGTGGTATGTGAACCAAGTTCCAAACCCACTTGATGTGATTATGTGTGGGACCATGTTCCATCAAGGACATGTTGAGGAAGAATTGTCACTTATGAAAAAAAGGTGTTTGTTTTTCTATGTGATGCACAATGCGATGGAAAGTTCTCATATAGGACGAAATTTGGCATCACTTCAACAGACAGGGAATAGATGTTATGAAAATCAAAAACATTTTGATTGGATAACATAGCCTTATCAAATTGTTTAAGAGAAATCCGATCCATGTTGAATATTGGACCAAATGAACTAGGGCTCGAGCTAGGGTGACGTAAAGAGTTTGTGTCATGAAATATAAATTTATTACACATAAATAACCAAGTCTCTTTTCCCATAATTGTCCATTACATGGGTAAGTTCCCACATTTATCCATGGATAACTAAACTATATTGAAATGACCGCAGATGACTAAATACTCACTAGAGATATCAATGGCGATCCATAGTTATATGTCTACTCTTTCCACCTCATCATTTAAGACAAATGTTGATGACCCCAAAAGGTAGGCTTTCAATAGTAAAGAGGGTCCAGATGGCCCTTTTGGTTGGGTCTTTGCCATGATCCATGAATAAAAACCACCTTTTTGTGAAATTAAAGAAATTAATCTACCACACCCCACATCATGATTTCTAGTAATTACAAGACAATCAAAGCAAAATGGTTCTACAAACTAGAGAGAATTGAAAAATTATTACCTTTACTCCATGTAAGTAAAAAATATTCAAGTTCATAAACTTTTGTCCAACATATCTAACAATATATACTTGTGATTAGAGTTAGTAAGACACCTCACATTCCATGAGATATAATTCATGAAAGATGTGATTCAAGGGCCATATCATTAGAATATAGGTTATCCAAGGCATCAAACTAGTTTTGGATGAACTAAGCATTGTTATTCTTTAAAAATTGTGCAATTCCAATCGCCTTCTTTTCGAATGTTCAATATTGTAATCATCCTTTATCAAATCCATAATTTGTATGGGGTTATGCTTGCATTTTGAAATGAGCTTTATTTTAGGACTACGAGCCCATATGGAGGGGCCCTATGAGTTAGATGTCAAGGCAGATGGATGTATGAATTGTCGATGGAATCAAAGGTTTTAAATAGTTCATAATGATTTTAGCTTCTCTTTTCGTTCTCGAGAATTGAGGCAATGTCATTAGTATATCTCTGAGAAGCGAGGCTCTAGGGTGCGATAGGAGACCAAAGTAGGTTCATTAACAACTATCTTTGTACGCCCACCGTTAGGAATCACATTATCTAGAGAAACCTTGTGTTTTTGGTTCTGCCCCTACGCTTTTCCAACCTTCATCTTGTTGGGGTTTTGAAGTCTCAACAACCACTTTAGCGGTGGAATGATTGTGTGGCACATACAATGGAAAATATTTGATCTTGTGATTGGTAGGATGATAGAAAAATCAAGTATTATGTAGGTTGATATACGAAACATGCTATGAGTAGAGAGTATCACCGATTTGAATGTCTACAAACTCAACTCTTGTGAGAGGTCAACCTTGACACATACCCATTTCTAGGACCGAGCACTATAAAATGTTGTGACTCCATGCATATAACTCACCTAATATAATATGTTATTTGGTGCAAGAAATGCATGCAAGGGAGCGGAGTCTAGGAAATTCAACCCAAACGATAAATTTGAAGGTCAGAACTCGGATATATCATTGTCCCGCATCCAAAGGGAGAGAAGTAGAAAAGGCTTTTAACATACTAGGTTTCTAAATAATTCAAATTAGTTGGGGCTTACGAAGGGTCGAAAAATTAAAAAGAAAGAACTCTTTGGTCATGTTTTGAACACTCTTAATCCCTATTGCACTTACATCTCAAGATGAGATAACCTACAAGATTTGAGCACACTTTCAAGATATTGGATGCTGAAAGTAAGTGTTAAGACAAAATTGTTCAAGCGATTAATATGCAACATTGAATTCGAAACAAGAAACAAAACATAAAGGGAGAAATATTATCTCGTGGAACACATTGGAGAAAAACTTTCAAGGAAATTTTGCGGCAATGTCATTATTCGCAGCTCAACTACATCTAGCCTGGACATCAATATCCAGGCTTGAAGTAGAGTGGGGAATTATATATGCAATTACAGAGGGCGGAAAATCGTAGAACCTAAAAAGAAGTGGAAGATTAATGTTTTTATTTATATATATATTGAATCTCTAGTAAGATAATCTTAATATGAAACTAAATTTAAGAAAATTTATCAAATATATGAAGTTATCTACTAGGGTTTGTATGTTGTCACTCATGTTTTCAGTAATATCAATTGTTTCAGCTAGATTATTCCTCTTTCTTGAGCCCTTGAATATCTTTTCATAGTAATTTTTGACATTTAACCCACACTTTGGGTACGATACAACATATATATGGCACTCATTATGCCAGTTACAACTATTTTGCATCCAAAGTTATATAGAAACCCCAGTTTGCATCTTTAAGATGAGTTGGGCTGCAAGACTATTCGGTGATGCTCATCGAGATCCTATTAAGCTCTCTCCTTCTTAGAAAGATGTTGATCCACAACCAAAAAATTCCAGGATCTTTCATTGATAAAGCTAAGGCTAGAATTTAGATACGCACCTTCAGGAAGGTTTGATATACTTAGACCGAACATAGACTTCGTGAGAGATAATTGGTGTAGAAGGAAATTGGGCTGCAGGGTAGAGGTTAGAGCTCTTGCAGAGAAGGATTTCTATTTTGCTTCCAAGATGAGTTGGAGATGTGAAAGGTGCTCCAGTAGGCCCCATAGTTTTATGAAAATTATTATCTCATTCTTCACCGCTGGGAAGCACGAATGCCACCTGATTTAACATTTCAGGCCCTTCCTTTCTGTATTCTAGTTCTCCCTGCTCTCCCGTTGGAGTTCTACGAGCCTGAAGTTTTTCTAAGGATCACTAGATCTATGGGGGTGTTGATTTTTGTTGACCATGCCACCAGGGCACGTTCCAGATTGATCTTCCTTCATCTATGCATTAACATCCCTGTGGGTTCCAAAAGAAGAAAAACAATTTTTTTGAACTCCCGGGAAGATCAAATGGGAACAATCGAGTAGAGTGAAGAGCTCGCAAATTTTCTGTAGCAAGTGCAGAAGGGGATAGATATGAGTAGAGTACCTGTTGTGCTAGTGAGGAGCCCCTGCTGGTGCATGTGTTTAATAAGTTGGACGATAATTCAAAGGAGGAGTGGGATGCTGATGGTGTTCATGCTGAAGAAGAGAATGAGACAACTGCATGCACAAAGGATCAAACCATGTTCATAGCATCTACAGATTCGGTGCCTAACAGGGTTAGAATGACAACTCGCTTGGTGGGGGAGGTGGGATGCGCTACCGGTGATGGTGACAGGTTGAACTAGTTTACTGTGTGGGAGGGAGCTAATTTAAATTTTGAACTCCATCGTTCTTCAGTTGGTGGATCAGGGGGACAGATGCAGGGTGGGGAAGGATTCGAAGAGAATAGTTGTTTGGGGATTGACATGGCAGAAAGGTTGATTGCAGATTTCAGGAAGAAAGATGCGATTCATGGAGGAATGATGAGGAGGTTTGTGGAATTCGCGGAGGATGGGGATCAGTGGAATACGTTCCATCCCAAAAATCATTTTCGTTGGGTTACTCGGAGTTGCTCTCAGGTAACTTCTTAATTAGTTTAGGGTCATATCATTGTGACGTGGCCTTCGTTGTTATGGGTGCAGGTTTTTTTGTGTGTTTCAAGATTATGGTTTTTTTCCTTGTTACTCGTAGAGGCTATTTCTTTTATTCCTCGTAATATATTTTTCTCCATATATTTTGTGGGTTTTGGGACCCTTTAAAACCAATTTCTTACTTTATCTATAAAAAAACAAATATTTTTGTTTAAGTATGTGAACATGGATCACAAACTCAAAATTAATTTTGTTCCCACATTTTACAACAAGGTAATGACTTTAGCTCCATTAGTGACGTCTTAAATGTTCAAGTTGTTGGAATATTTATTAGATGGTTCCAAAATAACTCTCCAAGTTCTTACATTTTTGTTGTATTCCCTGTGAAACTTTCCTATAGACCTACATTAAACACCATTGGGAATGTGATGGTGTATATGTATCGATTATTATAAACCTTACTAAGGGTCTAGTTTTCTTTCAAATAACCTCCGAAAGTCCAATATCTAGTCACTTAGTCATGTTTATGGTGTTTATAAGATAATATTCTTGTTTATTGCACTTGGACTCAAGATTTTATTGTCTTCAACCATTTCTCACTCAAAATCCATATTTAGATCAATCATATTAGCTTTTTTTTTCATTTATGGGATTTCAAAGTAAAGATTATCAAAACTATTAGTAATGTAGGTTATTTTTCATGAAGTGAACCACTTCTAATATGTTCACACAAAAATGGATCTATGTTGAGGTTGACCTTAAACATTAATTGAAAGAGCATGTCAATATATAACTCGAATCTAACTTATTTTCTTGAAATATTACTTACTTTAACCTTCGAAACACTAGTTTTGGATGTCAAACGTGCAATCACCACATACGCAATAATCCCATCCTGACCCATTTAAATTCATTTGAGGGACCATCATAAAATGAAAATCCAAAACTTAATTCTTCAAGAAAAAATGGACAAATATGGTTAGCAAAAAGTTTCTTTAAGAAACAAAATCATTGCATATGAGATCTCAATGCTTACATTTGCACTCTCATTTGGTTCATTTAAATCCATAAAAATTCTTATGCCTTCATACCAATTCCGTGTGTCCAATCCGCGCCCGAAAAAATCCATAATATTGATCCCCAATTCCTTATTAGTGAGGATGGGATAATAATGAGGATATGTCAACCCTTTTAGCACTCACACAGTCTTGTACTTGATGTATATGGGTCACCTCCGGGAGATGATAGGATTTGACACCAATCCTTTCTTTTTTAAAACATTGAGCCACACCATAATATTTTTTTATTTATCAAGTATCCTTTGCTGTACTCCACCACAAATTTATAGGATGGTAAAGGGAAACTACCTTAACAAGAGTATTAAGTATGAATTTCGTCTCATGGAATACTAAAGGTATCATAGAGTCCTCATAAAAATTATGAGGGTGTTCAAATTTTCAAATGCTTGGGAATTTTGATGTGATTTATTTTTAAGAATTTAAAATTACAGGTTTCTTACCCCCAAACCACTCTAAAATATATTGCTTAAAATTTCATGAATTTATATACACTACATAGAAAAGAAAGAGGTGGCACCAATATTTGTATTTCCTTTGTATTTACTCTCTTTAGTGTTTCTATAGAAGTAGATATTTCAAATCATATACTTTGTGTTGTTTAGGAAACTAATGAATTCTATTTTGGCTTGCTTTACACTAGGGCTTCCAATGATGGTACTTGAAAGAATGAAATTATGGTGATCATTGAAACTATCCTTCTCCTCTAACCTTTTATCTAGTTTACCAAAAATTTCACAAGGTTGAACATGCTAAGTATAAAGAGGAGAATTTCTAAGTGTGAAAAATGGGTCTTTCTAAAAGCACATTGGGGCTTATGACACCCATCATTTAAAATTGAGGTTTTATGTTACATAATTAGTTTACTAGGTCCAACTTATGATATTCTTATTAAATTGCCAATACAAGGATCGAACATGTAATGATCTCTAAGAAAACATGTGTTCACCTTTAACAACACTAGATAATATCTTATCACCATCTACTGATGTGTTATTATTTTTACCATCTCTTGCCACTTTCTAGCTAACTTGGGGTAGATCCAAGTTTCAAGTACCATGAATCAATATTATTTGAATATCTCATTGTTGAATTTTTTTGAGAAGGTAAAAAGAGTGATTTTGAAGGGATCATCAACCCCGAATAACCAAAATACATGCGTCAAAGCACAACAAGAAACAAAGTGAACCATGGTACCAAACCAAAAAAAAAACCAACAGATGCACCACCAAAACACCAAGGCTAGAAATGAACAAAAAGGTCAAAGAAAATTTCAAGATGCAAATCAAACACACTTGACCTTCCTTGAGAAACACTCTAAATCCATATTGAGCAAGCGTAGTCAAACACGAAGGGTAGTTTACCCATGAGGATCTCGTCCATGGGATCTTAAGTTCATTTTAAGAGGAGCAATAAGAGTCTTTCCTTTATTTTTCTATTCATGGTCATTTCTAACCCTCACTCCTATTAGAATTCATGTTTTAATCTAGATGAATTGGATGGATGATTTCAAATATCTCCTTTTTACCAACATTTGAATCTTTCTTCAAGATTTTTTAATGAAACCAGATGCTGACCTCGAAGACAACAACTTCTCCTTCGTAGGCTGAAAAAATACAATCCTACATCCCCCATAGTAGGAAGGGGATCGAGAGTCCCAACTGGTAATTGAATCTCACCTTCTTCTGTTTCAGAATCCTCTGAGGAATAATCAGGATCACTACCCACAACCAACATAATGGGTTGAGAATCCTTCCACCAAGAAACTTTCCCATTCACCTTGTGTTTCACACTCTTATAGTCTGAAGCTAAGTGACCCAGGCCAAAGCATTTCCTACATATGAAGGGTAACCCTTCATAGTCCAATGGTTGGTACCAAATCATGTCCAAAACCCCGGTTCCCATAGAATCTTATAGATACCGATGTATCCATATCCACCAATATACGTGCATAGGTAGTGTGAGTGTACAATTCAATTTTAGTATCAATATCCAAACATTTCCCAAGGCATTTCCAATCGAAAGAAAACTCTCCTCCCCCCAAAATTGTAGCATAAGGTGAGACAATCAAACCCACACAAGATTGACATGAAAGGTTTCAATGGTTGGTTTGAAAGGTGGTTAAAAGAAGGAAACCACAGTTTCATGAACATAAGATGATTATGAAGTTCCCAAAGCTTAGAATTTTTTTTATCTCTATCTTCAATCGAATAAAACCACAAAGAAAAAAACCTTTGACACGAGGATAAATATCCACTCTACCTTCATGATAAGTCACAATTCTTAATAAATCTAGGAATGTAGCAATGGAAGTCCCAACCACATCCATTAAACCGGAAGTTACATGTCCCTTTCATGTAATTTTTTTCAGCTTCATCACCTATGTCTCAAAGGTAACCGAAGGAGAACTATTAGCCACCTTGAGGAGTTTGACTTCATGTCTAGGATTAGTGGCTAAAACAAAAAAAAGTTTCAAAAGGGAATAGTCGGAGAGGTAGAGCATGGGAAGGCATCTTGTTCTTGCTACCCTTCACTAAATCGAAATCGCCTCGGATATTCCACCACCCCACACACAAGATCCTCAAAAATAGAAGAAATGATGCCCGCATGAGGAAGGGGTCGAGTGTAGGCCATTGTCGACACCATTGATAGCGGGGATTCATCTTCCAAACCCTCAATTCCATAAAGCATAAATGGTCACAAAACCATCCAAAATAAGGCCCGTCAGAGGCCAAGCGACCATCACAAGGATGATGTTTGCTAGCGAGTAGAGGAGAAGAGATGAAATAAGGGCCGCCTCTAGGCGGAAGCCTACCGCCGCAGTGCAATGTTAACAAAATCAACATTTTTAGGTTTAGGGTTTGCATGAGTGAAATGTGTCATACAAGCCCAAGCATTTATGTTGGGTCATTGTTGACTCATGAACAAATGAATAAACTCTTTTCCATGGTGTGGAGCTTAGATGTTTATGCTCCTACACTTGCATTTATATTGAGTGGTGTGAAACAATGCCATTAGTTCCACCTCTAAATTCTTTCAAAATTTAGCAAATAGGTGACCTTGGTTCATAAATTGTTAGAGTTACCTTTGAATAAAGTATTTCGAGAGAGTCTTATAGATTTTGGAATACAAAACTTTTGATTATCATTTGAAATACATTCTTGCGATACTTAGGCATACACTCAAACTAATGAAAGTTATGCTATGAGAGGAGATTGGATCCCATGATACTCTATTGCGAAGGATAATTTTATTCGTAAATTTTTAGTAATTTACGAATATTGCTTTGTTTTAAACAACTAATTTGGAGGACTTCTATATACGGGGTACCCACATAAATCTCTAGGTGCCCCAGAAATCGATAGGGGTGCCGAGTGAACTACCCATAGTCTATATATTCGTTTGACACCAAGTCTTCTAAATTATGAGTATATAATTTATTTTACTAGGTTGCCTCACTAATTGTGTACAATAATTCCACACTTTTAAATTTATATTTTCATTACCTCAAAATATAATTGGTTTATTTCACCTATATATATACGTATACAAACACATACACGCACGCGTGTACGCACGCACACACATATTTATACTCGGGACTCTATGGAATAGAAACCATTGGCCGAGACATGCATGTGAGACTCTCCTCTTCTCTTTATATGGGGTGTGGGGCACCATATAAATAATTCAGTGGCTAAGGGAGACATAGTCAATTCGCACCCTCTATCCACACACACACACGCATGCGCGCACATGCACGCACGCACGCACACACACACACACACACGTATATATATAGGAAAATTCAATCAGGTTGTATTTTGAGGCAATGACAATATAACTTCAAAATTGAATATATATCACAAATATTTCTAGTATACATATAAAAATATATATACACATATATACATAAATATTTTTATATATACGTACACTATATATAAATTGGTTTTTATATATATATATATATATATAATTTTAAGTGATAATAATATATAAATTCAATAGTGTGTATATACATATTTATATATGTTTGAGTAACAAAATCAATGCAAGGAGGTTCTCAGTTCTATGTTAACGACCAAATGCATATAGAAATCCTCGAAATATTTCATTAACCATCCAAATGCATTTTATAACCAACCGTTTATCACCTGCCACAACTTTCTTTGACTATTTAATAAGTAGTACTACAACTGTATGGCTACGTTAAGTTTAGTAGCGAGCTGATTACATGTGTCATAGCATTTTACGTTATCGTTGAAGTGTTTCTTGAGTTAATGTTGAATTTCACCAACATAACTAGAAAACATTCGCACCTCATGCAATGATTTTGTAATGCATGTTTACGGATTGTCCAAAATAATCCATTTTTTCTACGGGATCTTAAGATTTACCCCGCTTCATTAGCTCAAGGTAAAATAAAGAGATTCAAAACACGTTTTCTAATCCATTTGAGTTAAGGATGCATCTTGATGGAGTAAATCCTTACAAGTGGACAAAATTTGGTTCAATAATTTTTGAAAAATCACATCACTTTTTAAATTGTATTTTAAGATGGTATTTCAATCCTGGGAAATGAAAGAGAAAAGAAAGATTGTTCAACAATGTTTTGATGTTATTGCTTATATGATTTTGCTTTCGGAAAATTTTCATTATGTTACCATATCTCGCTTTAAGAGCTTTATAAGGCCTTACAATGTATGATTAATGATAAGGCACATAGAATTGATGAATTCCTTTATGAATTCTATAAAGTGACTTATTTTGTTAGATTGGATCTTATACTTATTAATAGAGAAGATTTTGATAGAATTAAATTTGGACCTCATTAATAAAAGAAACATAAAATTCATAACTAAGGTTAGTAACCCTGAACTGATTTTTATTTAAGACCAGATTGCATTTTTTTAATGTTTCCCGCAAAATCATCAATAATTGTTTGGATCTTCTCATCTACAATATTCTTCGAAATATTGTTAGACCAAAATAGACTGACTATACAAAAGGTCATTACATTTTGGAGAATCTCAATGCTTCCTAGGAATGCATGGAATAGGATTGGGCCTCTTAGTAGAAAACTATATTTCACAACCATGACTTTCAAATAGTATATTATTGCAATGAGTGGTCATTTATTCTTGTCATTATAAGAGATTTAGTATTTGTTGATTTCTTCATCAGGGATATGGAGAATCTCTCTTATAAGTTTTCTCAACTTTTTTTACCATTATTGGAAAAAATCGAAATTCATTTGGCCATTTTCTTTCTATTCACTAATAATGTTCTCTTACCCTTACAATGTTCATATTCTTCACATACGCTCTTGATTATCTTCTTTCTCATAAAAATTGGAATGTCTCATTAGAGAAATTTGTCCATAAGAAAAATTTACCCAACTGATTAATTGTCACTTTGATGATGACTTGTTTCTTACACTAGTAGAAAACATGCAAACAATGAATCGATACTCCGGTTGTTATTTTTCATTAAATATTTGGGTTCCAATATTTGGTGGTCTAACAATTTAGGTTATTGATAGATTTTGGATTATCTTAACAAGTTCCTTTGGAAGTGCATTACTAGTTTCGAGAGTAATGTTAAACCTTGTGGTCAACCATTTTTGATTCAATATGGATAATGCACAACATCTCTTTGTATGTGGTGAAAATTCTATGTAGTTGTAATGTAGGATAATTTATGTATGTAAATATAATACAACTCCTATGTTACACTTTCATCTCTAGAAACAAAAAAATATTCAACATAAAGTTCTATATAAAATGTATGATGTACTTTACATGTTATTGATAAAATGTGACATGCTTTAGATACTAGATTGTTTCCCTTTCTTCCTTACAACATTGGTGATGTTTTGTTTGACTTTATCTTTCTATGACTTGGCTTTAGTACCTTTGAAGCCTTGGAGATTGGAGAAGTTATACAATTGAACATGGTTTGAGTGCTTTATATATGATATGTGTCTTCATCAAAATATATGCTACCACTTTAGGATGGTATATGATAGCTTAGAGTTCTTTAGGAATGTAATTTGTAATGTATGTTCTTCAAAATGTCAAGTGAGTTCTTAAATGTAATAAAACTGATTATATAGACTTTTGAAGGTTTTATGTCACATTAAGGATTCCCTACATTATAATAAATGACATATATATATATATATATATATATATATATATATATATATATATATATATACATATATTCAAATTGAGTAAAGAGTCATGGATAATGATAGATAAGACTATATAAGTTATCCCAAACTATTATATACATAGTTCCCACGCCATACACTTTTGAATATGAAATTTCATATGTTTAACCAAGATTTAGGGCAAAAATTCTATGAATGATATAATTCTTTGGATAAATTCTTAGTAGTGAGTGAATGAAATATCATTAATTAGAGTAAAAACTCATGTAACATGGAGAACAATATGCTAATTAGTCTAAGGATGTGTGTATAAATCATCATGTAAAAACAAATAAATACTTTTTACTGCCCAATTTAGCTGTCTAAAATAGATATATATTATGGGGTTGAATTTTATGTAGATATGGGGATATTCTCTCCATATGTATAGTTGCATTGAGATAAGAAAAGAACTCTGACTCATGTATGGATCATGCCAAACAAGGTGGTGCAAGCTATAGTATAGTATAAAATAGTTTTATCTAACTGGTAAACGTTTCCAAAAGAGCCAGAATAGGGCGGCACCACATTTTCTTAAAGCTAAATATTATACAATGCAAAAGATTCCCATCTAGTTTATAGTTACTTAGGGTTAGGCATATGACTAACTATTCTTATGCATAATAACTTATTTATCTAAAATTAAAACTGAACATACTTCATAATTGTGGATTTGAAAATACATTGGATCGCTCCATACATTAGGAGAAATATATAGCAACAATATTTTCGTGAACCGAAGAGAAATATTTGTAACTTTTCATCCTCAGGTGTTTAAAAGAAAGGAAATACAAGACATTATATAATTATTTCTGTTGATCGTTTGAATAATTCATATATTTTTGTTTTATATATTTGTGTAGAAATGTCTCTTATTCTGAAGTAAGTTTTGAACACTTCCAGGAACATGTAATGCATGAAATTTTTTTCTTCTGTGAAATGATATTTTAAACTTATTTGATTTTGATGGGAAACGTATCCATAATTTGAGAACTTGTGTGTAAACCCACTTTACAAGATAGGCCATGATCACATGGAGTAGCTAAGACAAAAAAAATTGTATTCATATATAATTCTCTACCGTTATTTTGTTCTCTCAGCGACTCACTATTTTGACATTTATAAAAGCTTTTGTCTTATGTGTAAAATGATTGAAGTAATGAAACATATAGCATCAGTAAAGTAAAAATGAATTGAAATTTATAAATGCAGAAATAATATGATGCACCGATATTGGGTATCTCAAACCTTATTAAATGTACTGGTTATGTTTGTTAATGCAGCAATTGAGAGTTGAAATTCAAAACATGAGAGAAAGAATTGAGATGCTTGAATCAACAAACAGGTTGTGTGACATTTCACATTAGTTATTCACTCATGTTGAACATTATTTTATATACTTGTATATTTGACAGTAAGAAACATAATATGTTTTCTTATAATGTTTCACAGAAATATGTTGGGGGAGGGTTTGACATCATGTTCAATAAAGGATTTAAAAAATTTGGAGATCCAAGTGGAACGAGGCCTTACCTGTATACGAGAAAGGAAGGTAATTAAAACATCCCAGCTAAACTTTTTTAATAAAAATTGATCTCATGTAATAATACCTCATGATCTTTATTTTTGCTATGGAACATCAGGATCTATGTCTGATGGAAACACTGGTACAATGTGAAACAAAGGTGCCCTTTACTATTCATATCTGTTAAACAATTGTTTTCTTAGTTGTAATCAATTACTTATTAGTTATGTTAAGAGGTGTTCCTACCATGATACTTAAGGTTGTAATGGAGTGTGTTGTAAACTTTTTATTTCAAAAGTAAATTTTGACATCCATTTGACCATCACGTGATAGTTTATCCATAATTTTGACTTGCATTCAGCTGCCAATTAGTTTATTTATTTAGTTTTTGGAAAAAGTCAATCAAAAATTACTAATATCTTAACATATAGTAACGTTTTCGCCTTTTTTTTTATTAGAAATTTTGAGATACACACAATCGTGCAACCAATTGATTCCATTTGCCACAAATCAATGGAAAATTTATAAATAATTTAATGAAATTATTGGTATAAGTTGTATGTGAAAAATATATGATAAGAACCTTCAAGTTGATATTTATTGATGTATTTCGTATAGATATATTTATTATAATATACACATGATATTATATTAATATATTATTATTATTTTATTTGGTATACTTATAGTGCAATAACATAGCTACATAGGTCCATCGAAGATTGATATCTCTTGATATATTTTAGATATATGTATTTGAGATATTTATACTTTTTTATTTATAATGTTGTGCCATTCATTATGATCACGTAAGGTTATTCATCATTGATGAAGATACACATCACATTCACCTACATAAAAAATAATGGTAGAAGTTATTTCTAAATGAATTAATTATGTGTGTTTACATGTGTGCACACCCTTGCACGTCCATATACATGATCACGCATGTATTTATGTTTGTATTTGCGTGCACGTGCGTGTGTGTATAATTTAATGAATAACCTTATTTACAATTAAAGGATTTATTACAATATCTCATAGTTAACTATTATGTTACATTCATAGGTCAGTCATACATACATGAAATTCATTTAGATCATAAAACCACATCTTGGAAGCAATGGGAGCGAGAAAAGTTTTGAACCGTAGAATGAGCGGGAAAATGGAGGCAAGCAAGATGTAGAGATTCACGAGGATAATCCTCTGGATGGTAGGAAAGATGCGCATTTCACAAAGAGAAAGGGACAAAGTGAAGTTATGTATCTCTCTTTAACCTAAGCCCAGTCTATAATGAGAATGGAGTTTTCTTTGGACATCCTTGGAATATGTTGTCCAAACGTGTTCAAATTTGATGAGGAACACTATCTTGGCTAAAAATTCCAAGAAGTCGACCAATATTGAGGAGTTAGGAAATGGGCAACCAGGAAGTGGATGCCCAAAGGTTTAATGGAGATTTTTACTATGTAAATGCCTTTTTTTTGGTATCCCTATCTTTGAGGAGGATTTTTTAAATATTCTTTCTAGAGGGCCATGGTTTATGGGCAAAGCGCAATTGTTTTGGTGCAAAAGTGGCAACCCGACTTCAATCTGCTAGAGACAATTATCAAGGAATATCCTATTTTGTTCAAACTCCGGGGTTTCCCTTAGAATATTGGGATATGGATATTTTACAGGGGATAGGTGAAAGCCATTGGGGCTTTGTTATCATTGATCATGTTACATGTGCCAAATCTTGATTCCTTTTTATTAGGTTTTGTGTTAATGTGGTGTCCGAGACATCCCTTCCCAGAAGCATTGATCTCAAGGCTCCTTGGGGTGTCCACACTCAAGAAAATTGACTATGAGTTTACACCTTTCATGTGCTTCTCATGCTTTAAGGTGGGGCATAATATTAAAATCTATCCAAAATCCAAGGAAGAGGCTGCTCTGAAAGGCCTTGCTAAAAAAGAACAAAGGAACCATTAAGGAGGATTTGAAAGGAAAAGGAATTATGAAACCTAATGCTAGTGGACCCTCAAGATAAATCCCACATGGAAGCAAGTCAATAAACCCCCAGTGGGTAAGGATCAAGGAAATGATGAGTCAAAACCTATTTTAGAGGAAGTAGTTGAGGATGAAGGTTGAGGAAAAATCAATGACATGGTAGCCGGTTTTAGAGGAAATAGTTGAGGATGAAGGTTGGGAAAAGATCAATGACATGGTAGCTGAGTTGAAATGGAAAATGTGGAGGAGATAGTGATAGTTGAAGAACTACAGAAGACAACATCATGGGTTCTATAGTGCAGATACATTTGGATGCTAGTTTTTTTCTCAAAGACCTTATGGAAGCTTTGTTAGTTACCAGTAACATGTATAGTGCATTGATATCAACTTAGAAGATATTCCCATAGTGGAAGAAGATCTAAAGAAAATTTTAGAAACAAACAATGGTTCAAAACCAAATCTAAGAGTCTCTATCTGAGGAACCTATTGATAATCTGCCAACAAACTCTAGAGAAGAAGGAAATGAAGCTTTCAAATAAGTGGAATCCCTATTTCTGAATACGGCGGAGGTAAAAAGAAGTCCAAAAAAAAAATAAAAGCTACACCTAGAACAAGAGGGAATGCTAATAAGGCTGATGTTGGAGAGACAAAATCCTCCCCTGGTAGACCTTCTGAGAAAGAAAAGAGAGAATGAATGTCTAGAAAGGAAGTCATGGAGGGAAAGCAAAGATCCTTGGGGAGGTAAAAAATCCAACTTGTTTAAATGATAATTCTTTCATGGAATATTAGGGGTCTAAACAACCCAAGTAAACATAGGATTTTGAAATATATTAGGAAGGACAGGAAGTCGGACATTCTCATTTTGTAGGAATCTAAAATGAACAATGAAAGGATGATGGACTTTCTAGAAGGTTTTTTTGGAAGGAAGCGGGTTTCATGGCCAACCATCTTTGGGTGCTTCTGGAGGGCTCATATGCCTCTGGGATCAAAAAGTGGTCAGTGGGGATCCTTTCTACAATAGTCAACACCACTTAGTTGTTTGTTTCACTCATTTAACTTTTGGAAGTAAGTTTATTCTCTCCAATGTGTATGCTCCTAACTCTTTCTCTAGCAGAAAATATTCTATGGGATGAGTTAACTAGTTTTAGGAGTCTATCAAAAGAGATCAATTGGATTATTGGAGGAGACTTCAACACCCCTCTTACTCCTGAGATAAAAAGGGAGGAATAACTTCCTATTCAGAAAGCATGGAAGACTTAGGTAACTTTATTCATTGGAATGATCTGATTGATCTAGAGCTAAGTGGGTCTAAGTATACTTGGAATAACAAAAGGAGTGGAGATGGCCTTATTTAGATAAGATTAGATAGATTTCTGGTCAGCATACCATGGGTGTAGGATCAAAATTATTCTCTCTCCTCCCTTCCCCATTGGTTCTGATCATAATCTAATCATTCTTAAAATTGGTGATTTTGAAATCTCAAAAGGCATAGCCCTTTCGGTTTGAAAAAATGTGGACTACCCATCCTAAGATGGAGGAGAGGATTGAGGAATGGTGGAGCCTCGAAACATGAGGAAATTGTATGTACCAAGTGGATTCCAAACTTAGGAATGTCAAAAAAATATTAAAAAGTGGAATAAAGAGACCTTTGACAACATTTTCTTACAAAAAAGCAAAATTTCTGAGGAATTAAAATAAATGGAGGAAATTATGGAAGAAGATTTTGGAATGATGAGGATAAAGCAAAAGAGAGAGTCCTTCTCTATGAGCTCCATTCTATATTGTGTAAGGAAGAAATATATTGGAAACAAAAATCTAGGATTCAGTGGTTAAAAGAGGGTGACCAAAACACCAAATTTTCCACATCTCGCCACCATCAAAGAAAACAAAGGAAGGATACATGAAATCATGGGACCTGATGGGAGGGTGGTTGATGAGGAGAAAGATATAGCTGACACTATCACCTCCTTTTTCAAACAACTTTTTTCTGAGGAAAACCAACTGAGATATTAATGCTACTAATAACATGTTGGGGATTTTTGGATCGGTCATTGATGAAGAAATTAATAAGGATCTTACTTATTATTCCTTCGAAAGAAGAGATTAAAGCCATTGTGTCGATGATGGAGGGAGATAAAACTCCTGGACCTGATGGATTTCTAGACTTTTTCTTCCAATTGTACTAGGACATTGTCAAAAAGGAGGTTGTAGCGGTGGTTCAGGATTTCTTTATTTCAGGATATATGCTTAGACAAGTCAATCATACCTTCATTTCCCTGATACCAAAAAAAATTAGGTGCCAAAGATCTTGGAGATTTTAGGCCCATCAATCTCTACAACATGGTCTATAAAATAATTTCAAAAATTTTGGCCTTTCACTTGAGGGATGTGCTCAACAATTTCATTTCACCCAATCAGGTGCCTTTGTGCGAAAGAAAATTCTTGACAACATCATTTCCATACATGAAACCATCCACTCAGTTGAAAAATCCAAAAGAGAAGCGATGATTATAAAATTGGATATGCAGAAGGCGTATGACAGATCTCATGGAATTTTCTTCTTAAGCTTCTTCATAAGTTGGGTTTTGATAGTCACTTTATCAATATGATTCAATCTTGTATCACTACTTCAAGATTTTTTATTATTGTTAATGGTCAACCTAAAGGTTTTTTCAAAGCTGAGAGGGGTCTTAGGTAGGGTGACCCTCTGTCACCCTTTCTATATATCATTATGGCCAAAGCCTTGAGTAGGCTCTGCTCAAAAGCTAAAAATGAGGGGAGAATTGAGGGAATTAAAGTTGCTAATGGGTTGAGAATCAATGTCTTCAACAATTTTTTGATGACATGGTGTTTTTGGGTCAAGCTTTTGTTTAGGAAGCCAGGTCTCTCAAAATCATCACTAAGAACTATGAGGAGGTCTCAGGTCAAAAAGTTAACTTTAGGAAGATCTCATGTTATTTCATCAATGTGGAAGAACAACAACAACAATGTCTAACACCATTCTGGAATGTAATATAAAGAATCTCCCAGATAGCTATCTCGGTATGCCCTTGTGTGGCAAAAAAAATGGATGATACTAGCTGGAATAAAATCATTGATAGATTTCACAAGAAACTTGCCTCTTGGAAAGGAACATTGCTGACTCAAGCTGGGAAATTCCAATTGCTTCAAAGCTCTATGCAAGGTGTGAAACATATACAATGTTTATTTTTATTATGCCCCAAAAAATTAGAAAGGCTATTGAAGGCATACAAAAAGGTTTTTGTGGTCAGGACTGAAGTCAAAACCAAGATACCTTTGATAGCTTGGGAAAAGGTGACAACTCCTAAAGACAGAGGTGGCCTCGGTCTAAAAAACATGCAAATGATGAACCAAGCCTTATTTCCAAAGTTGGATGGAGGTTACATAAAGAGGAAGGCATATGGGTGGACATTCTAAAGTGAAATACTTGTGGAATGTTGGTGGTACTTTGGGTTTTTTCAAGGATAAAGATCTTCCCAAAGGCTCCATTTTCTGAATGATTTGGGAAATCAAGGAACCTGATGAATAAAGGTGTTAAGTGGAATTTGGGGAATGGAACTAATATTAGTTTCTAGGAAGACCCTTGGATTAGAAATCTAGCTCTAAAAGAGGAGATACCTTGGAAGGATTACTTCTTGTTCTATAAAGTGACGTTTGGTGAAAGGGTGTGTGACTACTAGGAAAAAAGACAGGAAATGGAAACAGATTATTCCTCCACCTTCTTACAGTGGACCTCTCCTACCCTTTGAAACCCTCAAACAATGAACTTAAGTTCTACATTCCTCCTAAGATAGAGTCAAGATGAACTAATATGGAGGAACATATTCTAGAAATTATGAAGTTAAATCTGGCTACTTTCTTAACTTTGAACAACTTCCTACTAATGATTATTGGAGGAGAATCTGGAACAAAAAAATTATCCCAAAAATTAATCTTTTTTTTGGGAAGTGTTAAGAAGAAAATTCTCACTATGGACAAGCTTAGAAAAAGAGGAATGATAATCATCAATAGGTGTATCTTGTGCAAAGGCAAGAAGAAATTGTTAACCATCTTTTTTTAGAATGTCTCTTTTCTTTTTAGTTTTCTCGGTGGTGCTCAACTTCTTCAAAATTCAGCTAATCCTTCCTAGGGATATCTCAAACCTTCCTAAACAATGGACTTCCATTTTCCACCATGACAATGTTAAGGAATTATGGAATTTGGCCCTCCCGCATATCCTATGGGGGATCTAGATCAAAAGGAATAATAGGATTTCAGAAATTAAGGCTCTTATCCCAAGAAGGTGGTGAGGCTTATCATCTAGAATCTCAAGGATAATTTTCAAATTGTTAAATGCAAGACTACTAAACCTCCCTTGGTTTAGACTTGGATATCCTAAATAATTTTAATCTCAAGGTTCTTATGAGATTATCATGGAAAAGATAGGGAGGAGAAAATTAAGAAGGTCAAGTGGAAATGCCCACCCTATGGATGGTGCAAATTAAACTTCGACGGCTCAAAAAAGTGAGGAAGGAAGTGTTGGAGGGGGAGGGATTGTTCGAGATCATAAGGGGGATTGTTTAAGGGTGTATATGGTCAAGGTTGTTGGGCTTCACTCAAATAATCATGTCGAAGCCATAACTATGTTGTGGGGATTAAAGCTTTATGAAACCATGAATATTCAAAACCTTATTATTGAAGGAGATTCCATGTGTGTTATTAATGCCCTTAAGCACAATGATAACATGGATATGGAAGCTTAAAACATAATTAAGGAGGCCAAGAAAATGATGGGACATTTTGAAAGGGTCGAGATACAACACATGTATGTACAGGAGTGGCAAACAAGACTATGGATGGCTTGGCTAATCATGGGAATGACTTACAGGGATAGATGAGCTAGTAGTATGAGGAGTTACCTTGGAATCATATCAAAAATTTGATTAATGAGGACAATATTTTCTGAGATAAACCTTCATAATTATAGGGATATGTGGGACAAAACTCGTGTGGATGTTAATAGCAATATTTTTTATTTTATTAACAATTATTAGAGGTCATAAGGTTCAAAATTTAAGGTTAGAAGATTCAATTAGGTTCAGAGGGTAATTCCTCACCATACCCACTCTCTAATAGGATTAAAGGTTCAACTTGATTTTTCCTCAAAATTAACACCTTCAAAATTTCCCTAAATCATTCCCATTGATAGGAAATTTCCTCACCTTTCCATTGATATAAAGAAGTCCTCCTAACTCCTCATATTTTTTGAGTTATGGGCCGAGGGCCTTGGGGTGAAAATTTTCCCCAAGAGCGGGCCTACGGGCCTAGGGGTGAAAATTTGCCCCAAGGGCGGGTCGGCGGGCTGCGGGAGACTTTTTAAAAATTTCCCATGTGGGGGAAAAAAACAAATTTTTGTTCACACACCTGTAGGTCCACAAGTCCACTAGGGACACGTGGCACCTCCCAAGTCAACGCGGAGAGCGGGATGGTAGGAGACATTTTGAAAAATCTTCCTGTGGGGCGAAAGCCAACTTTGCGTCCGCACTCCCGCAAGTCCGCAAGGGACACGTGGCATCTCCTAAGCCAATGTGGGGAAGGTGGGGTGATAGGGAGAAAATTAATTTAATGCCCCGAAGGGCTAAGAGGGTAACATTCACCCATGCCTCCGCCGACACCTCACGATGCCACGTGGTGGCTCTTGATTGATTATGGCCCAACAGCGGCGGGGAATATTTGAAAAAAATTCCAAAATTTTCAAAAATGTAAGAAGGAAAAAAGGGACCCACTCCTCCGCCGATGCCTCATGACCTAATTGGTCATCACCTTAGTCATGCTAACTGAGGTGGTGGGGAAAATTTGGAAAATTTTCCAAAACTTTTTTGGGAGCTCTAAGCTTAAAAAGGGGTCCGCCCCTCCACCGACACCTTGTGGTGCCACATGGTAGCCTTTGATTGGCTATAGGTCAGCAAGGAAAATTAGGAAAATTTTCCCAATTTTTTTTTAAGTTTTAAGGGAAAAAGTCGTTCCCACGGGCCCACCAAGGAAATTTTTCCCAATTTTTTTTTTTTTCGCCAAGTGAAGGAAAAACTTTAGAAGGCCATAAATTTTGATAGAGGGCTCGGTTTTGGGAAAATGAGAACTTTCTGGAAATATCTCAACGTTCTCTTTATACAGGATTGTTAATTTTTAATTTGATAGAGTTTAAGGGGTCAATTTCATGAAAACCTTCTAGAGGCTTTTATAGTGCAAACTGGTAAATTTTAACTTGTTATATTTGTTCAATTTGTTCTTGTCCCTCTCTCAACATGTCAAATAGACATGGAAAATTGTTCTTAGGTGTATTTAAGAGAGATTTCAAGATTCAGTTTGTCTGATTGATTTGAAATTTGAACATTTACATTTCCCGACAACAAAGATTTCCACTGTAAAACAGTTTGAGACCGATTTTGCTAAGTTTTATAAGAATTTCCTTAAGTGTTAATGTCTAGATTAATTCGATTAGATCTTATTATGCCCAAATTAATGTTTCATTTTTATTCCTTTGTTGCAGATTCAGTCTGAGCATTGGGATTAATAATTGTCAATTGGAAATACAAGACAGAGATCAAATTTTGAAAAGGTCTATTTGCAATTTTCTTCTTCCAAGTATTATAATGTGTTTCAAACCTAATCTAATGCATTTATTTGATTGAATCCAAATATTAAAAACTAAGATACATATCTAATTTCCAAATTTCACATATTTCAAAGAAATAGAGTATTACAATTCCTTTATACTCATTTCTTCCTTTCAAACAAAGATTACAACTCACATCTAAATGATTAAATTCAACATAATGATACAATTTGAGGAAGATTATGCAATCCTTTATCTATTCCAAAAGACAACTTTACAACTTCCTTATTTTATTCTTTCCAAAATCATATATTATATACAGGGCAGAATAATACATTTTCTTCTCACGTGTTTCACTTTTCCACTTTCCAAACAGGGATTTCATAGTGCATGTTAAACACATATTTCCAATGGAATAATATCATATGGACAAGACAAAACCACTTCCATTAATTCAAATGAAACTCTTACAACTTCCTTTCCATTTGATTTCAAAATACAACATACAAAATACATATCATTCTTTCACATTCCAATTTACACTTCCATAACCACTACAACATCTTTCCATTACAAACATATACAAGTTCATCCACTTCAAGTGGGAAAGGTTACAATAAGATTTCATTTCACAAGGGACTGTCAAACTATCTTTATCTCAGCTCCAGAACAACAACATGTAGATTTCTCATTCTTCCAATTTGATCACAACAAGAGTAGGGGAAAGGCAACACTCTCCACCCAACCAAGAAATTAAATGAAGAGGAGAAGCCATGCTTCTTCATTTTCCCCGAGTCTCAACCAAATGAAATAAAATATGTGATCCAATTCATGGCAACAAGATTCCACAAGCACACAAGCAACATATAATCACAATAAGAACACAATCTAAAATAGAATGTAGTTCTACAACTACATTAAAACATGACGAACAATACTACGTCTTCCTCAAACAAGCCAAAGGAGCAAGAAAATATGGGGATGTGTCTTATGCCTCCCAAAGGGGAAATGGGTATCACCACTTGAGAACAAACCACCACTATATATATATATATATATATATATATATATATATATATATATATATATATATATATATATATATATATATATATATATATATATCCTGACATTCCCTTATGCCTCCCCAAGTACCCCTTATTCCTCACATTTCCTTATGCCTCACCAACCTCTTATGGCACCCCATAACGAGTAAAGAAATGTAACCTATTACTTTGTAAGGTGGAACCAAATCCCAACTCCCTCCACTCTTACACCTCCCTAAAACACACTTGTGCCTCCCAAAAATAACCCCATAGTCTTCTCCTACACCATTCCTAGGCCATCTACCCAACAACCCACAAACATGCCAAAAATTTATACATTAACACTTACATTCATAAAGAAGAGAATTTCAAGAGTCAAGATCCTACCTCTCCATGATGGAGATATTTGAAGTTCCAAAATAACAAGATTTATCCCAATGCAAGAAATCCAAAATAGCCAAGCACAAACATGCAACAATATTCCCTAAAATCTTCAAAGCAAGAGCTCCAAAATAGCAAAAGAATTTTCTCAAGAATGAAGTCTCCAAAGTCAAGCAACCCAAAACAAGGCAAGGAGTTTGAATTTTATAGAAGATGGAAGAGGAGAGGATGGGGTGGATCCATGTAGGATGCCACATCATACATCCTCAACCCCAACCCCCAAATTCAACTTCATTCTCCAATGCACAATAAATAGGTTGGTGAATAAAATGACAGTTTACTTACACACTCAAATCCAACCCACACCCCAAAGGATTGAAATTAAATCATGTAAGAAAAGTGCAATTAAAACCTACAATTTACCTTCTCAAAAATCATTATAGAATTCCAATCTCAACTCTCCGAATGTAGGTATGGTTGGTAATTAAATTTAAGAGGTATGGGAAGAAGTTTAACTTGTCCCACAAGCCTCCAAAATCAGCCTTCAAGGAAAATTTTGAATTTCCAGAAGGTGGAGTGTTTTACACTCAAAATCAATTCACACATCACTTACATATCTCTTACACATTACTTACACATCACTTATAACAATTTAAATCATGGCCAACAACTCTATTAATTACCTTCTTATGACATATTGATTTATTTATTTTAACAATATGATTACTCTCAATATTTACACACCATTTAATAGTTAATGAATGGGTAAAAGCACCACAAAATAAACACACGCAAACATAAAAAAAGGAACCAAAATAAAAGAAAATACATAAAACCCCTTGGTCACAATTAAAGGTTATCCCCCATGGGAATCCCTAACACACACACAAACACACACAAACAAATACTAGTTACCATGGTGACCTTGTTGAATTCATCTAAAATTCCAATGTGGTTGGTCTCCAATCCTCTGATGTTTGTTGTGATATTTTAAACCTAAAAATACAAATACCTCCTTCCTCATGGCCATATCATGGCCATATCAGAACATCCAAAATAATATAAATATAATTCCCAAAATCATCTAGATATATGAATCACAACAACATCAAAGCAATCTAACAATATCATTTGCAATTTTACTCAACAACTATATCCTCATCAATTAATTTACATTTCTAAGTCTACTCACAATATCCAAATATCACAAGTCCACACAACATCCATAATATAACCATGTCAAATAGTATATCATCATCAATATATAAAATGTCTCTAATAATCATCATGCATCATAACTAAATCAAGTCAACAATAATCCATGATCTAACATCTAATATCATACTTTAATAAGGTCCATAATCATGTCCATAATATAATCAGAAGTATAATGATTGGTATCAAAAGATGTCAAAGGAAAGTGGGCACTACATCCCCCCCCTTAGACTCGACTTCCTCCTGGAAGTCACTGGAACAAATGTGTAAACTAAACTCGTAGCAAAGTAGCATCCTCCCATGTAGCTGCAGTCTCATCATATTTGTCCCACTGCACCCAGACCTAATCAACCTCTCACTCCTTAAAGGCCTGTGGGTCCTTTGATCTAGGATGTGAACAGGCTCCACCATCACCTGCCCCTCATCCTGCACCTACAATGATGTCCAATCTAATACATGAGAAGGATTTACAACATATCTCCTAAGAATTGAAACATGAAACACATCATGTATGCGAGGAAATTTGGGTGCCAATCCTAGATTGTAGGCTAAAGGTCCAATACACTCCAAGATCTCAAAAGGACCCACGAGTCTAGGAGCTAACTTAGAACCTTTTCCATAATGAATAGGGATCTTATGTAGCCTGACATGAAGGAACACCTTTATGCCCACAACATAACTATGGTTAGTCCTATGTTGATCTTTGTACTTCTTTTGTCTGTCATGTGCCTCCCGCAGCCTCTGTATGATCAAAACCACCTCTTTTGCTCCATGTCCTACAACAAAGCTATTTAAGAGAAACCCCGTCCTCTAACTCTGTCCCAGCTAAGAGTTGTCATGCACTCTCTGCCATACAAATATTGAAAATGAGCCATGCCTATAGAACTCAAAACTATTATTGTAGGAAAACTCCACCAAGTATAGGTACTCCTCTCATCTTGACTATTGGTCCATCACATACATCCTAAGCATGTCTTCTAAAATCTTATTCACCTACTCTCGTCTCCCATCGGTCTCGAGGGTGATATGATGTGCTGAAATTGATCTTTGTCCCGAGGGCATGTTGCATGGTAGTCCAAAAGTGGAAAGTGTACAAAGAGTTGGGGTCACTTATGATCTTCCGCGAATCCCATGCAAACTAAAAATCTCATCTAAGTATGCCTATGCCACCGCACTAGTTGTATCGAGGTCTTCAGCAGAGAAAAGTGAGCCACTTTTGTCAATTTGTCAACCTTGGCCATGATGGATCATGGTGATATCTCAACATCGGTAGCCAACAATGAAGCCATGGAAATGGTGTCCAAATTCCATTTTGGTATAGCATGAGGCAAGAGAAGGCCAGCTAGATGTTGATGCTCAACCTTCACTTTTGGCACTCTAAACATCGTGACATGAACTGGGCCACATCTCTATGAAGTCCTCTCCAATGATACAATTGTCTCAAGGTGGCGTGCATCTTCTTCACCCTAGGGTGGGCTGAATAGGGTGCATGATGTGCCTCTACCAAGATGTCTTGCCTCAAGCCTCCCTCTCTAGGAACATAAATCTGACCTCTGTGCCTGAGAAGATGATCTTCCTCTAAGGAAAACCATCAAAATTCCCTCGATGGGTCTCTGAGACTCGATCTCTGCTCAAATTGCAATGTAGAAGTTGTCAAGAGGAAGCTGCTGAAGAATCCTACTCCATAAATATGTGCTCACTGAGGTGGCTATAGCCACATGTCTCCATCTACTGAGAGCATATAACACCAAATTCTCCTTCCCTTTCACATTCTCTATCTCCATATCATACTTGCAAAGAAACTCCATCCAACACCACTAACAAGCATTGAGATTGGGTTGTGTGAAGAGGTGGCGAAGACTCAAGTGATTTGTCTTGAGTGTGAATCTCCGACCAAGCAGAAAGTGTCTCCATCAAACGAAAGCATGCACAACTACCGCAAGCTCAATTTCATGAGTTGGATAATTAATCTCATAATATTTGAGTTTGCGAGATTCAAATGCCACTACTCTGCCCTCCTGCATCAACACACCTCCAAGCCCTATTAAATAAGCATCCATGAAAATAAAAATCTTACCTCGTGGATCTAGCATCGCAAGTATAGGTGTTGTAGTGAGACATTCCTTCAATGTACTAAAGGACTTCTCGCACCTATCTACCAAAAAATTTCTTCCCTTTCCTCAAGAAAAGTGATGGGATGTGCAATCCGATAGAAGTCCCGAAAAATCTCTCGTATTAACTCGCTAATCACATAAAGTTGCACACCTCAATCACAGTAGTGGGTGTTGGCCAATCCATAATAACTCTAATCTTGGAAGGATCGATGTGATACCTTCCTAAGAAATTATATGACCAAAATACTACACTTCCATCTGAAAGAATGCACACTTCTCCAAGTTTTCGTAAAGTTGCTACTTTGGGAGACACTGAAGAACCTAGCGAAGGTGCCCCTCGTGCTCCTCACGCGTATGTGAGTAAATCAAAATTTCATCAAGGAAGATGAGCATGAAGCGATCTAAGAAGGTTATAAATACCTCATTCATCAAACTCATAAATATTTTGGGGGCATTTGTCAAACCAAAAGGCACCACTGTGAACTCATAGTGGCCATATCTCATATGGAAGGCGGTCTTATGAATGTCTCGCCTTTAAAATCCTCAGCTAATGGTAACCTGACTTAAGGTCTATCTTAGAGAAAGTTGTGGCTCCCTTCATCTGATCAAACAAATCATCAATGTGTGAAGGGGATAACGATTCTTGATCGTTACCTTATTTAGTTGGCGGTAATCAATACACAACCGCAAGGATCCATCCTTCTTCTTTACAAAGATCACCGTGCACCCCAAGGGGATACACTAGGGGATAAGGCCTTTCTCCAAAGGCCCTCAAGCTACAACTTGAGCTCACAGAGCTCTAGTGTGGTCATCCGATAAGGTGCTCATGAGATAGGCTCACTCCCGAACCAAATCTATATGAAAATCAATCTCATGTGGGGTGGTAACCCCGGTAGCTCCCCTAGAAAGACATCTGCAAACTCTCTCAAAATGGGGTGATCATATAGCAATGGTCCACTAAATCCATCCTCTTATCTATCACTAACTGTAACAACATACAACTGACAACCCCATCACACACACCGCTTAAGCTACATAGCAGAGGGTGGTGCGAATAGAAATAGGTCTCCTAACCCCCGAAATCACCGATTCAAGTCCCAAATCATCTATACAAGATATAATCTTGTGGTAACATCCACTCTAGCCCCGTGTGAAGACAACCAATCCATACCCAAGATGAATCCATATGAGCCCAAAGGAAGGATATGGAGATCTGATGTAATGGTGAAAGGTACTAAATCTACCACACACTCATTAACTAATGAGTCTACAGAAGATCTTGGCTCCAGAATCCATCTCAACATCCCAACTATGACCCTACCTAACTGCCACTAGCTTGCATCACTCTACTAAAGATGGTGTAATAAAAGAATCAGAAGAACCAGAATCAAATAGAATGGAGGTAGGAATACCACCAATGTTACCTGCAGTCTCAATAATTGTACTCTGATGCTCTGCCTGGTGGTTCTCAACCGCTGCATACATCCTATGACTGCGCCCATATCACCAATAGTAGGCTCTGAGATCTGTGTCTTACCCTTTGTTATTAGGGTTATGTGGGAAGTCTCTCCAAAAATGTCTAGTAACACCACAACCAAAACAACCGCCTGATCCTCTCCCCTGTGTAGCAGGTCCGGCCGATACTCTGGAGGTCTGTGGTGTGGATCCTAATGATCCTGCGGTATGGTTGAGGTCTTTGCTAGTGAGCTCCTATTGAGTGAGCTCTCTGGGAACCCTGTGTCCTGATGGGACCCCTAGGAGGAGGCCTCATACCCCAACCTCTTTGTGCATCAAATATCTATGGAGGTCTATAAGGTGGGCGGACTCGACTTCATGTTTCTACCGTGATCTAAAAGATGACTATGTGATGAACCCTGTCCACCATGAGGAAGTGGTACTGACCCCCTTGATATGCTATCATGCATCTAATATATGTGGCTCTGACTTAATCTCTATCATGCTGGGTCTTTCCCCAGTGTCTCCTCTCGCTATATCGACCTTCTCGATGGCCTCAGCTAATGTTTGTGCACAATAGATCCGAACTACACCTCCAATGTCTAGATTTAGGCCCTAGATGAACTTGTGAATCTGCACCTACTCATCTTGCATATAACCAACATACTAGAGTAGATCCATAAATCTACTCTCATACTCAGCCACTATGAGAGATGCTTGTCGAAGGTCATGAAACTCATCTATCCGCTATCGTATGAACCTCTCGTGATAAATATCTGCTCCTGAAATGCTCCTTAAATAGCTCCTAGGTAACTGTCTCATAATCAACATGGAGCTTCTGCTCCTCTCGTCTGCCACTAGACACCAACTCCATCCTTCAGTAGATGGAAGCACAATGCTTGAAGCAACCGCTCAAGCTCACTCAACCACCAGGCCTCTACCTGAAATCCACCTATGCCACTAAAATAATGTGGTGGTTAAGGCTTCAAGATCTCCCGATGTTGTTTGCAGCTGTGGTTTGATGGCCTCTAGGTCTCTCTACATTCTCATCCCTAAGCCTAGGGCTCTGAGACCTCTCTCTATGTCCTGAAACATGGTCAGCCTACTCCCTCTGTGGTGACTCATCTTTGGCTCACTCTGCATGGGAGTTCTCTCCTCCATGCTCCTCGCTAGGTCGAGGAGATACATGACCCTCAATGGAAGGGACTCTATCATGTCTAGGTGTATGTCATACCGATCCTCCAAGTAGAGTGACATTAACATCCTGAAGAGTCTAAAAAATATGAGGTAGGATGGATGCTACAACATGGTCTGGTGGTGGTAAGTCTAGGTCTATGTGAAAATACCCCTCATCCCATCTCGTTGGTGATCATTTTAATCCTCTATTATATTTCCATTTTTCCCCTTTGGTTTGCATGCTCAAAAACATTTTCTTTGAATTTAGTGGTCCACAAATTTCCCATCCAGTTTTGAATGCTTTGAATGCTCACAATTTATTATTTTGCCCCAATTTGAAAGAAATATACATGTATGCCTTACTTTATGCCCTAAATTTCCAAATCCACGGGCCTCTGTCATTTTTTCCATCTTTCCCAGCCTTAGGAGCTTGAATTTGTTCGTTTTATGCATATTTCCCTCAAAATCACCACCTAGAATAATTTCCCATTTGTTTTTTGACCAAAAAATCCTTCACCCACAAAGAAAAAATCAAATTCGGCATCTCTAGAAAATGTAGTGTTTTTTTAAGGTTATATGGGTATCGATGCCCGTCAAATTCTATTTCAAATGACATCTCCTATGTGGCCATTTGTGGTTGGATGAGATTCAATGGGTTTCTTATAAAAACTTAATGTTTTTTGGTTTTGGAAAATTTCACAAATTTTTCCCGCAACTCCGCAAGTCCGCTAGGTGCCTCCAGGACGACGGGAGACATTTAGATAAATCTTCTCACACATGGTGAAAGCCAACTTTGCACCCGCACTCCCACAAGTCCACAAGGGACACATGGCATCTCCTAAGCCAACGTGGGGAAGGTGGGGTGGCGGGGAGAAAATTAGTTTAACGCCCCGAAGGGCTAAGAGGGTAGCATTCACCTGCGCCTCCGCCGGCACCTCGTGATGCCACATGGTAACCCCTAATTGGCTTTAGGTCGTTAATCGGTGGGAATATTTGGAAAAAATTTCAAAAAAATTCCAAAACATAAGAAGGAAAAAAGGATCCATTCCTCCACCGATGCCTCGTGACACCACGTGGCATCACCTAATTGTCATGCCTTTAAGCAGGCGGCGTGGAAAAATTTTGAAAATTTTCCCAAAAATTTCTAGGTGCGCTGAGCTTAAAAGGAGTCCGCCCTTTTCCGACACCTCGTGGTGCCACGTGGCAGCCTATTATTGGCATGGGTCGGTGGGGAAAATTAGGAAAATTTTCCCAAAATTTTTCTGAAGTTCTAAGGGAAACGTTCGGGCCCGTGGACCCGCTAAGGAAATTTTTCCCAATTTTTTTTTGACGCCAAGTGAAGAAAAAACTTCAAAAGGCCATAAATTTTGATAGAGGGCTCAGTTTTGGGAAAACAAGGACTTTCTAGAAATCTATCGACGTCCTCTTTACATAAGAATCATTAATTTTTTATTTTGATAAAGTTTAAGGGGTCAATTTCATGAAAACGTTCTACAGGCTTTTACAATGCAAACTGGTAAATTTTAACTTGTTAAATTTGTTCAATTTGTTCTTGTCCCTCTCTCAACATGTCAAATAGACATGAAAAATTGTTCTTAGGTGTATTTAAGAGAGATTTCAAGATTTAATTTGTTTGATTGATTTGTAATTTGAACATTTACATTTCTTGACAAAGAACACGACTGCAAAATGGTTTGAGCCCAATTTTGCTAAGTTTTATAAGAATTTCCTTAAGTTTTAATGTCTAGGTGAATTTGATTAGATCTTATTATGCCCAAATTAATGTTTCATTTTTTATTCCTTTGTTGTAGATTCGGTCTAAGCATTTGGGATTAAATAATTGTCAATTGGAAATACAAGACAGAGTTCAAATTTTAAAAAGGTCTATTTGCCATTTTCTTCTTCCAAGTATTATAATGTGTTCCAAACCTAATCTAATGCATTTATTTGATTCAATCCAACTATTAAAAACTAAGATACATCTCTGATTTCCAAATTTCACATATTTCAAAGAAACAGAGTATTACACTTCCTTTATACTCATTTCTTCCTTTCAAACAGAGGTTACAACTCGCATCTAAATGATTAAATTCAACACAATGATACAATTTGAGGAAGATTATGCAATCCTTTATCTATTCCAAAAGACAACTTTACAAATTCCTTATTTAATTCTTTCCAAAAACATATATTATATGCAGGGAAGAATAATACATTTTCTTCTCACGTGTTTCACTTTTCCACTTTCCAAATAGGGATTTCATAGAGCATGTTAAATATAGATTTCCAATGGAATAATATCATATGGACAAGACAAAACTACTTCCATTAATTCAAATGAAACTCTTACAGCTTCCTTTTTATTTGATTACAAAATACAACATACAAACTACATATCATTCTTTCACATTCCAATTTACACTTCACTAAACAATCCAACATCTTCCTATTACAAATATATACAAGTTCATCCACTTCAAGTGGGAAAGGTTACAATAAGATTTCATTTCACAAATGACTCACAAACTATCTTTATCTCAAATGAGAACATCAACATGTAGATTTCTCATTCTTACAATTTGATCACAATAAGAGTAGAGGAAAGGCAACACTCTCCACCCAACCAAGAAATCCAATGAAGAGGAGAAGCCATTCTTCTTCATTCACCCCGAGTCCCAACAAAAATGCAATAAAATAGGTGATCCAAATTATGGCAACAACAGGCATTCCACAAACACACAAGAACATAATCTCAATAAGACACAAAATATGCATTCTACAACTACATTAAAACATGACAAATATATATATTCCTATATAGTCAATATATATAACTATATATGTTCGCTTATGCCTCCCAAAGGGGAAATGGGTATCACCACTAGAACCAACCATGAAAATATGTATATATATATATATATATGTATATATATATATATATATATATGTGTGTCATTTCAAATCCCTGACATGCCCTTATGCCTCCCCCAAGTACCCCTTATTCCTCACATTTCCTTATGCCTCCCCAACCTCTTATGGCACCCCATAACGAGTAAAGAAATGTAATCTATTTCTTTGTAAGGTGGAACCAAAATCCCAACTCCCTCTACTCTTATACCTCCCTAAAACACACTTGTGCCTCCCACAAAATAACCCCATAGTCTTCTCCTACACCATTCCTAGGCCATCTACCCAACAACCCACAAACATGCAAAAACATTCATTCATTAACACTTACATTCATAAAAGAAGATCATTTCAAGAGTCAAGCTCCTACCTCTCCATGATGGAGTTGTTCCAAGTTCCAAAACAAAAAAATTTATCCCAATGCAAGCAATCCAAAACATCCAAGCACAAGCATGCAACAATCTTCCCAAAACTTCTTCAAAGCAAGAGCTCCAAAATAGCAAAAGAATTCACCCAAGAATGAAGTCTCCAAAGTGAAGCAACCCAAAACAAGGCAAGGAGTTTGAATTTTATAGAAGAGGGAAGAGAAGAGGATGAGGTGGATCCATGTAGGATGCCACATCACACATCCTCAACCCCAACCCCCAAAGTCAACTTCATTCTCCAATGCACAATAAATAGGTGGGTGAATAAAATGACAGTTTACTTACACACTCAAATCCAACCCACACCCCAAAGGACTAAAATTAAATCATGTAAGAAAAGTGCAATTAAAACCTACAATTTTCCTTCTCAAAAAACATTATAAAAGTCTAATCTCAACTCTCCAACCGTAGGTATGGTTGGTAATTAAATTTAAGAGGTATGGGACAAGTTTAACTTGTCCCACAAGCCTCCAAAATCAGCCTCCAAGGACAATTTTGAATTTCCAAGAAGGTGGAGTGTTTCACACTCAAAAGTCAATTCACACATCACTTACATATCTCTTACACATTACTTACACATCACTTATAACACTTTAAATCATGGCAAATAACTCTATTAATAACCTTCTTATGACATATTGATTTATTTATTTTAATAATATGATTACTCTCAATATTTACACACCATTTAATAGTTAATGAAGGGGTAAAAGCACCACAAAATAAACACATGCAAACATAAAAAAGGGACCAAAATAAAAGAAAATACATAAAACCCCTTGGTCACAATTAAAGGTGATCCCCCATGGGAATCCCTAACACACACAAACAAATACTAGTTTCCATGGTGACCTTGTTGAATTCATCTAGAATTCCAATGTGGTTGGTCTCCAATCCCCGATGTTTGTTGTGATATTTTAAACTTGTAAAATACAAATACCTCCTTCAGCCTCATGGCCATATCAAAACATCCAAAATAATATAAATATAATTCCCAAAATCATCTAGATATATGAATCACAACAACATCAAAGCAATCTAACAATATCATTTGTAATTTTACTCAACAACTATATCATCATCAAATAATTTCCATTTCTAGGTCTACTCACAATATCCAAATATCACAAGTCCACACAACATCCATAATATAACCATGTCAAACAATATATCATCATCAATATCCAAAATGTCTCTAATAATCATCATGCATCATAACTGAATCAAGTCAACAATAATCCATGATCTAACATCTATCATCATACTATAATAAGGTCCATAATCATGTCCATAATATAATCAGTAGTATCATGATTAGTATCAAAAAGGTGTCAAAGGAAAGTGGGCACTATAGATTATCATGGGTCAAATAGGGTGAGTACTAAACCTACTAATTATATGCATCTTAAAAATAATGGTGCCCTATGGCGTCTTCTTCACAGTGGAGGTCTGTCCATCTATAGTGAGAAGTAAGTACGACCATCATCCATAGCTCACCAAAAAAATTGAGAAAGTGTGGGAGGATGGCCGTGTTAAGATGAGAGGCACTGAAATCGATCTCAATGAGAACACCAATGCCAAGGCCATTGGTATGTCCATGAATGGTCTTGAAATATTTAAAGATAAAACTAGAGAAACATGATATTTATACCTTTTTTGGTCCTGGAGAAAATATTGTTTAGTATGATGATGGTATCGCCAAAACTTGCTTTCCCGGTAGGTGGGTGGATGTGTGTCTCGTGGTGATGAAATACCTCACTCTTGAGGGAAAATTTAGGAAGCTTTTCTCTTACCACCTATCCATTTTGAACTACCTTCGTAGAAACCAAGAGATGAGCTTCCTTTTTCCTCCTCCAGGTCCTTGACCACCTCCATCACCGACTATAGAATGAAAAGCTGGAAACCCTTCTTCACCATGGCCTTATCTTGTTGATGTTCAAGAAAGGTAGAATCATTATCCCACCCAGAGCTCAAGAAAAACGTGAGGATTCAGATAATGAGACCTTGACATCCCACATGAAAAAAAGGAAAAGGGGGTGTCAACAAGAGGGCCTTGTTGGTTTTTTCCACATCCTCTCGTGATTTTAAGGAGAGGGATTTTCCCAAGGAGGAAAGTGTGGGGAATAGGGAAAGAGCCAAAGATACTATTGATTGGGAAGCTCACATTCTTAGAGTGGGGCGGTAGATAGTATTTTGGTGCCCTAAATTTTGACTACATCATGCAAGAACAGAGGATCTCAATCCTTCAAGATCAGATTGCCAAAATGCAAGCAGAAAAGGATGAGGTTAATATGCATCTGGAATTGAGCAAGATCTTGATGAGGAAGACAACGGGGAGCTTGAGGAGAAGAACAAGGGTAAAATGCCTTCCAGAGTCATCATTAAGTGTAAAGGGAACAAGGAAGCAGGTCCGAACACTAGAACCAAGCAAAAATACACGAGTAAGGTGGAATGATGGAAGCCTTTTGGCTGAACGTTTTATGTTTCTCCTTCCTTGGGGTTTTTTCTACTAGTTGCTATAAGTATTTTATTTTAAAAATATATGTATATATGTTTAATACTTAGACTGTTTATAGTCTTCTTCTTTTTGTTTGCACTACTTGTCAAACTAGTTTGACTTGGTGTTGTTGGATCCTCTTGTCGGCCAATGTGCATGGACTCTTTTTGTGTAAAGGTATTGTTAGTCCCTTCAAAACTTAATCTTATTACCTATCTAAAAATAATAATGATGCATTTATTTTAATATTAGAAAGAAACAAAATTAGTATTTATTTATCTTAGATAAATCCTTGTAAAAGAGATTGAAATCTAATATGCCTATTCCATTTATATAGATCAAATATATTATTGTCACCTTAAGAATGATACCTCTTAGTGTCATTTACAGAGATGTATCTAAAATAACTATTATAATAACTTCCATGGGTCTGGCATTTTCACTTAACATTATTGTTATGAAAAATGTGTATTATATATGACATTATAGGAAACTTTCTCCTAACCCTAAACCTAAGTCTGATGGTGATTATGACTACACTTTTGTTCTGGACGATGGTGAGGGGAGTGGCGGCCTATGGGGTCTGGTTAGTGAGGGTAACTAATATCACGAGTAACTTTTCCCCATTTCTGTTGGTCGTGTCTTGTCTACAGGAAATGTTAAAGACTAAGGATACAGTGGCGTAATTGATATGCAATCTTATGCACGTGATGATGGGTGACGTCTGGTGGATGGAGGTGACATGAATCCCTCCAGCTCCCTTGTTACCTTTTTTTCTTGCTTCGGCCCTTGTCCCTATCTGGAAACTTTGGCTAGTGGTTTTATTTCTTTGTGAAGTCATAGAAATGGAAGCTCAGACCATTTGCCTACTGTGAATAAGGTTGCGACTACTAATTATAATGTTTTTCCTTTGAGGCAGACCCTGTGGGAGTAGTAGGGTTTAAAAATGGTGTGATCAATGGTAGTTTTAGTGGAAAGAGTTTTTTGGATGCTGCTAAATCTTCTAGTCGCATCCAACCAAACTTGTGGCGTATGCAAATTCCTCACCTTATGTATCTTTTGGAGCAGAGGTTATCAAAATATGAATCATATTTCTAGAAAAATGGACTCATTTGCAAATTTAATAATATTTTCCCAGGTCTCCTAGCACTTCATGAATGGATCTTCAATCATTCGAGGCCTATTTTGGAAGGTATAATAGACATTTAACACACATCTAGAGGTTTATTCATTATAGTTTTTGATAAAACGTCTGATAAATATCTATTTTTGGAAAAAATTAAGATTTTTAGTCTCAATTTCTACTCATGAAGTTGTGATTTTCTCATTTTAATCCAATAACTGATACTTTCCATGTCAAACATGTTTGGATATGGTTACTTGTATTTACCTCTCCAATTTTAGAGTGATAATTGCTTACTTTCAATATGGGATACCTTGGGGAAATGCTTAGCTATTGACCCAAAGTTGACTTTATATAAATATACCACATATGCTCGCATTTTGGTAGATATGATTACTTTGTTGATTTTCTGAATTTTATTGAACTTATAGTTGAGGATAAAATTTGGACTCAAAATTTAGACTATGAAGGTTTCCCATTCAATCAATTAGTCTCGGTTTGTCGATAGGAACACGCATGTTAAAAATAGAGCATCTTTATAGGAGGAATTCAAATACTATTCAACTGGTTATTTATAGTCATCCTGGATAGCGATTGAAGAAGATTCAAATTACGAGGATGATTCGGGTCCTAAGAATTTGAGAATGTTATTCTTTTCCTACTCCTATGTAGCAAAAAGGCTTCTCTCTTGTATTCTAGATCATTTGAGGAAACTAATCCCCTTCCTCTTGTTTCAACAGAGACTCTTACATAAAAGGATAATTTTGATTATAGTGGGTAAAAATAAGAAAGGGAAATGTGTTAATGCTTCCCTTAAGATACATTTAAGATCCCATTGGAAGGAATCTCAGGGATAAGATGGTAGTTTTATTATCTGTTGTTTTTTTTTGTTTGCCATTAATTTAGATGGTAGTTTGTTTATCCTCTTTGCCTCCGGAAGAGGCAACCCCATTTGATCCTCATTGTTAAGTATTTATCTCTAATGTTATGTTTTTAATGGGGTAGGGTCCCCTTAACCGTCTATTACCATCTATTAAAAATACAGTCCATTAAATTAGTCTAGGATAATTATTTAAAAATCATATAATAATTACTTCTATGGCCATATAAAACGTATTTGTGACTGATAAAATACATCAATTATACTTTCAACCATCATTAAGGAGAGATTCAACAAAAAAAAATGAAAAAAATTGTATCGCTATAACTAATTTGAAATGTTTTTGAATATTTACATAAACCAAACAACCTTGAAAAGTTATACTAAAGTCATAAAGCTACAGTTCATTAAAAATTTATTCTTTTGCCAAAGAAATTTACATTTCCTCCATAAGAATAAATCCAATCCATCATTAATAAATAGAGTTAAAGAAAACAATTTATATAGAGTATAACAATATAGGTTACTTGTACATGTAATTTCCTATTTAATCTTGTTGACATTGTTTTACTCACCATAGGAAGTAAATTAATAACATGTGTGTTTCATGTCTAACGTAAAAATGATGGTTATCTCTAAATATGTTCATTAAACCTTTGAAATTATATTTAAGCTATATCGTCTAAAACAAAAATACAATATTTATGACTATTACCTTATTAGAGAGTAGGTGTATATGGACAATAAAATTAGTATTAACACATTCGGGTCCATATGTTAACATGAATATCAAGCAATTTATTTCGAATCATGAATCTATATTAAAAATCTCTATAAAATAGTATAGTCTATTAATGGAGTCTTTGCTAATCCATTGATATCTTTATAAAAATAATGGTGTTTTTTTATATAGGGTAATTAGAGGGTTTTGGCGGGGTCCCTACCCCTTACAAAGATGGTCTACAAATTAGATATAGTGTTGAGGATCTCAAGAGACAATATAACATCATGAGCGACCATTCCAAGAGTGGTCAAGAACCGTATAATCTAATAATTATCCTAAGGTTGGTTAATGTGAAACTTGAGCCGAAAAGGATAAATAACTAGAACATCCTCAAAACCAAAGAGGAGATCTAGAGAGACAAAATAAAGAACAAAAATGATCCGTCCAAAAGTGGCCAAAACCAAAGAAAAGCAGCAATAAACCCGACTAGATCGACGAGGGCCCAAATTAAAATTTCATGTTTGTGCCATGACTCTTGGTCACGGCAGGATGATTCTTAGATTATTATTTTTTACTTTAGACCATACATAGTCACCCTCAAAAGAGATGTCCACCTTCCCCAAGGACTTAGTAATCAATGAGATTACCTTTTCATTATCATGTTTCGTAAGGTAACCCGCATCCTTAGTTTCACCAACCAAATCCACATGTGGTCACTCAATAATCACCTTCCCCTACAATAGTTCTCGTATTATTCGATGAATTTCCACAGAATGATTTTCCAACTACTATACCACTCTCTTGGTTAGCTGTGCTGATTAATTGCGGAGTAGGTAATAGTTATGAAAATTCCTCCTTTCCCAAAGAGTTTGTAACAACAAGTAATGATTTTGATAAATCCGTGAGTGGAATTTCCACAGATTACTATTTTATCATTAATGCCAAAATCTGTTGTGGATTACATCCGTTTTCCTTTATGGCATGCACCACTCCGCTTCCGCATATAACAGATTTTTTTGAATCGACCGCATTTATTCTTCCATCAACCGAAACGGTAGGCAAGACAACCTCAACCACAATTTCCTTCCACCAATGGAAACCTCCACTCCTAAGTTCTTTGATTTTCAATTTTCCAAGTCATCAATTTTGAAAAATGTATCCAAACTCAAAGACTCTAATCCATGTTGGCCTCCACTCATTTGTCCATTTGAGTTATATGACCAGCTCCTAGTTGTCTTTGGGAAACATTGCTCATGGTTTGGGAGACCCCATTCATAGGTGTGACCAAAGGCCACATCCTCATGAATTTGAGACTCCATCCTTTCATTCTCTATCCAAAACTTGTCTCAACCATCCGAGGCTACTCCACCAAAGGTTGATCGCCTTTCTTAAGAGATGCGGTGTTCATTTTTATCTTACTGACCATAAGAACCATGCCCCACTCTCCCACATTTTCTCAGAACATAGGTGAATCTTCAAATACAAATTTATACTTCCGACTCCATCCCTCGACACCAAGTTTATGGCCTTCGGTGGTGTAGAGCCATCGTATATTAATACACATCCTTGTTCCAATAAATCAAGAATGAGCTTATGTAATCGATCCCCTATCAATTTGGCTATTCCTGCTAACACATCCACTTCCCAAAACTCCAAGGGCGAGTCCACAGAAGCCTCACCCGAAAGGACACGTTGATGGGGTGTGGGTTTTAGCTCCTCACTTCTATCCGGATATGTAGAGAGTGGTTCTTCCAAATAACCATGGTCCAAATTTCGCATAATCTATTTAAGATCCTCTTCAAGAGAGAAAACAAAAAGAAAACTTTTCTTAGCTAGGGCCAATTTGTCAACTTACCACAAAATTTTCCACTTCTTTCTGTTCGAGCTCCTAACTTGATCTATATTTGGCCTAATTCAAGCAAAACACCCAACCAAGGAAAAGTTTTATCTTCCACAATCTCTTTCAACCACCATATCAAGGACCCGCAACTATGGGGAATCCATTTTCCATATACTTGGCTCGAGCCGCTGCAATGTCTCCTTTGATTGCTTCCCGACGAGCTTCGCTTCCCATGATCTCTTCTCCTCATTCCATCCTGTCTCATCCTCTGTCCGCTCTATCTTTTCCTCCGCATCTGCTATTCGCTTTGGCTCCTCTCGTGTCTCCAAGGCCATATATACAGAATTCCAAACAAACATTTATAGAAGTCATGTTTTTATCATTGTAAAATATCTAAGAAAACTAGTTAAGATAACCATGCAAGGGAAACATCCTCCAAAAAAAGATCAACTCAAAGTTATGATAGGAATATTTATATAACTAACACTTATACTAAAAAGATGTGCAATGGTTACACCAATAGTAAAATATCAATGTATTTTTCACTACATTTCAACTTTGAATGGAAAGGAATTCAATAAAACTATAGCGTCGTATTGCATAGTTATATTTCTCCAACCAAAATGTCATTTATGCCATTGTAAAATTTGTGAATCACATGAAACACTTAATATACTCACTACTAATTTAAAAAAGTTAAGGAAATGTTATTGTAAGCACCAAAAATATTTGACATGTTGCTTATGTGGTTACTGCATACTTTGCTTGTGCTGAAGAAAGAGTGACTATGTAATGTTTCTTTGATACCCACTAAACTACACCTTGCTCATTTATCTAGATGTATAAGCTCGCCTCACTACTACATCTACTAAAGCCATTCTAAATAAAATAAGAATCAATTGTGTTTTACCACACTCTAAGAGCTTGCTTTAGTCAATATAATGTTTTTCTCAACCTATACACCTTTTCCTCATGGAATTCAATCTCATAACCTTCTCAAGTTATTTCACATACGCTTCATCTTCAAGGATTCCACTCAAGAATGCTTATTTCACATCCATTTAATGTATAGGCCATTTTTTTGAGCTACAATTATTAATATTGTTCTTACCATATGCAAACATGTTACTCGGAGAAAATGCTTCATTATATTATAATCAATATTGTTGAGTAAATCCTCTTACAAACAATATTGATTTATGTTTGTGCACTTTTCCATCTGCACTATACTTGGTCTAATAGACCCACGTCATCCTTATCATGTCTTTCATTTAGGAAGATCTTTTAACTCCCATCTATAATTCTTCTCTATGGCATCAATCTAATAATCAATGGCTTAAGCCCAATTTTCTTCATTCATCGCTTTCTTCAAAAGACATTGGATCTACAAATTGAGAAAATTGATTGAATATAAATTTAATTAAATATTAATTTAAGAGTAATTACATCAGTAGTGTATGATACACATGTGATAAAATATAGTAAAAGGACAAGCAACAACCATACAATAATATGAAACCCTAAGAAAGGGAGAGAGAGAGAGAGAGAGAGAGAGAGAGAGAGAGAGAGAGAGAAGACTTAGTTGATTTTGTGTAGTCTCGTGATGATCCTGGGATGTGAATAGCTTAAAAAACTAGGAAGAACTATTTTCCACATTCACTAGAGGTTTTGAGACCCATAAATGTAAAGGAAAGGAGAACCCACAAGAGGACAGTAGCTCCGAGCACTAGTGACTAATATGGGTACTAGTGTCCTGTCAAATGCCCAGTGTTTTGTGCTTTTTCTATGCAAGGGAGCTTCACTGCTAGTTTCCTTTTGTCATTATTATCTTTTTCAAAGTCACCAATTGTACTGTAAGCTGCACATGTTCAAAAACCACATAAAATTTAATTTAAAAAGATGTAAAATGTCGAGTTGGACTAACCCCAATGGTCACCCAAAGAGTGAACTTAATACCGAGCATTGCACTACATTTTTGTATCTATGTATATTTGTGTGAATGTGTGTGTAATGATTCCCTAGGTTGTCCATGTACAAGTTACACTATGATCGTGAGCTAGCTCTAAAATGATCCCGGTACGCAAATGTTTGATATTAAATAAAATAGACTTCCCTCCTATGTTGTGTGTGCGAAGTGTTGTAACCATTGTCCATTGTATGGATGTGCTAGATGGATGATTTGTAATCCTCTTGTACTTTTGGATGTAAGCTTAGGTGATAATAGATAATTCTAGTGCTTGGTCCCTTATTTGAGAGAAATAAATAAGTATATATATGATTCCCTTGTTTAAATTTCATACATGCGAACCGAAAGGTTGATTTAAAAGTTTTAAAATATGTCCAAGAAGTAAAAGATACCTAAAAGAGTGAGAAAAGGATAAAGATGGCTATGCGTGTCTAGGAAGGCTAGGAGCTCCCGAGCGCTAGTTTTTGGAGGCCGTAAAAGTTAAATAAGTTAAGTTTTGGCAAGGATATAATATGTGTAAGACCAAAATAAGATAAGAGATAAACCAAAGAGGCCAAAAATAGTTTTAAAACACTATTTTTCTTAGTTAGGAATCATGTATACATTAATATTCTTTAGGACCTAAAAATGTACCCAAGTGCATAGAGTTTAGCTACATTTTACCCCAATTTAAGTTGTTGAGTGAATACTCGGTAGAATAAATTAGATAAAATATGCGTACCTTATGATCATCTAGACAAGAGTGTTTTCCAATAGTGTGTCGAGTAGACAAGTGAAGCATGACGTGATCGCAAAGTGAAGCGTGGAGACTAAGAAATAAAAGTAGAACTTAGGGTTGAAGTGTATGCATAGTAGTGTGCTCTTGGAGCTTGTGCTTACTGATGTGAGTTGTTTCTTGTTACGTAGTAAGGATGGACTCCGCAAAAAAGAGAGAGAAAAAGTAGTCAAATATTTGTATATGGAAAATCATGAGTAACATGTGTATAAGTAAGTAAAAGTGTGTAAAAGTAAAAGGAAAGTGTCCATATGATGTATAAGAGAGTAAAATATAGAAGGTTATGTTTTCTTTCTTTGAGATAATGTTGGATTTGGATGTTGATGGTGAGGTTTCTAGGTGATCACACACCAAGAGAGATTTTTTTGGGTGATCTCACGCCGAGAGCGATTTTTTTTGGAGATCTCACACCGAGAGTGATTTTTTTTTGTGATCTCACACCAAGAGAAGAGTGTTGGGGAGAGAGGTGTATATTTTCTGTCCTTCCATGATTCTTCCTCAATAAGCATCACTGCAGATGGTACATCCCTGATTTGTTCTTGTTGTTCCTTTTATTCCAATTGTAATTAAAACGTAATGGATAGATGAAATTCTATAATTGGAGGAAAGTTCCTACACTAGAGAATTGATATGAAAATTGATCTCAACTAAGAAATTGACTATTTTTCACCTAGGACACTAGCACCCAAGGGGGAGACAAGTTCCCACATATACTGTCTGATATTTGGCACTAGTGCCTGCTCTCCGTGTTTTGGACGCAAGTTTGACTCTAGGCCCATTTGTAACTATGTTCCTATGAAAGTTTTGTATTATGGTGTACTAGAGCTCTGAGCTACTGTAGGGGTGATTTTTTCACCAAATAGATGCCACCCCTTGTTTTGGGGTATATGTGACGAGTGTAGGAGAATGCGGTTCAAAGAAGAATACATGATACTATTATGCATATCCAAGTGGATACTGTAGGGGGTAAGGGATGTGCATGATAGAAACCAAGGCACATGCAAACACGATAGGCTAGTACCAAGTGTTAGTATAAATGTTAGCATGGAATTGAAAAAAATGTAGGAAAAAACTTTTAAGACAAGAGGTACTACGAAAACTGGGTTACATACATGGGACATCGCTCACAATGTCACAAGACAAGAAGGGCCGAACTTACTAAAATATAAACAATGAATAAGAAATACATAGGGAAAATCCTGCAAATAATGACAAATAGTAGTAAACAAGTAGTAAGAAAAAGGTGACAAATAACCATGGTTGTATAGATCCTTCAAGATAAATGTTACACATGAAGCACCCATTAACATGTTATAAAGACAAGTGGTATTTCAAAGCATGTAAAAATTAGAAAAAGTAAGTGGTAGTATAAAGAAGTAATGAATAATGTAAAAATTGATCCTGTAATATGTGGAGTGTGAGAGTAGTAAAGGTAGATGTCCCCAGAGCCTCAATGGGATCGGTAAAGAGTAGTATCAATGATTATGCATCATGTGAAAATATGTAAAAGTCCTACATTCACCTCAAGATACCAAGTGAATGTGCATGTGTGTATAGAAAAAGATATTGACATACTAAGAATCAAACTAGCATGGAAAACAAAGTGTAACATGTAAGTAGTATAAGAAAACAAGAGTAAATGCAACCAAAATGTGCAATTTTTGTATGAATGTGAAGGTGTGTTGCGATGTGTAGAGGAGAGGGGCCGTATTGCCCATAATATATGTATTTGAGATCAGGTAAATTTAGAATTTCTCCCTTAACATTCAAGAATGAACCATATAACAATAGTGCGCCATCGGTAAATGAAGGTGGTGGATGTGATTGAGAGTAGATGCTATGAAATATGCATCATGAATCACAAAAGCATGAAGTGTAGATGATATGAGGTTCATTGATGAAGTGTGCCCTCAATAGTCAAGTGTGAACCATAGTACTAGAGTGCACCATTGTGTAATGACAATACAATGTGTGTACCAAAGGTGTAATAATTCTTAGAAAGATTAGACATGAAGCATAAAGCGTGAAATGTAGTATCGTACACAAGAGATAGATGATAGTGACGGATGGGGGAGAAATTTTCATGTCCCCCTAAGTGTGTGACAGATAGAAAACTATCTAACCATAATGTAGGGTGAGGGAGCCTACCCGATATCTGAGGAGAAAAGGCATGTGACCATGATCTAAGATCGGTGATGTAGGAGAGTAACTATGTGCATAAGAATGAGACCGATGTGGTGAAGGATATGGAAAACACTGTGGGAAGTAACTTCCGAATAGGGGGACCGAGGTTGTCGAGGTGGATTAATGGACCGATGAGGATGAAAAATTTGTAATGAAGGCCATGTAAGAATAAAAGAGTTAGGTGCAAAAGTGGATTTAGACTTGAGAGAGTGGAAGACCAAGATTGCATGATTGGTGGAAAGATATCAGCAAGAGCGGGCTAAGGTAATGGTGTACATGGTGGAATACCTTTGATGGTGATAACTTGTTTGTTATATATGAACTCTAGACATAAGTGATGCATGGAAGGGATGGCTTGGATAGCATGGAACCAAGGAAGACCTAAGAGCATGTCACATCCTTTGATTGTAGATGTAACAAGGAATGGTGTAAGCATGGTAAGGGTTTCCACTATAATGGGAACCATGACATGACCATAAGAATTAGGAACTAGAAATGTGATTAGAGTGGTGGGACATTTTATATCTAAAATAAGTGCCACAGAGTATGCATTAGTAAGGTACTATGGATAGACCAAGGTATTGTTGACATTATAAGTACCAATATAAGCATTGATATGAAATGAATAAAAAAATAATGTAGCATCATAATAATGATCCGAGAATGTGATGATCGGCGGTGGTACGTCAGCAATAACAACAAGAAATTCAAGAGGTGCTGACAAAGGAGAAGGAAAATGAAATATGTATGGTTTGTAAAAGTGTTAGTAGTTTTTTTATCATGCTTGGGAAATGGGTCATTAAATATTTTGAGATTTTGATTATCATTGACCGGTTAGGAAGTATATGGCTCAGGGATCTCAATCATATTATTGTCAATAATATCTTGAATGAGATGTTTAATTGAAACAACGATCAAAAGTATAATTCCCAATACATTGATGGTAGTCACAGCGTGCATTTTCATCGTAGTTATGACCACATGGGTGAGAAGGATTGAGATTAAGCGGTGGTGGAAGAGTAATAAAATTACTTTCGATAAGTTGTGGTAATAGAAATCGAGGTGCGTAAGGTAGTTTAGTAAAACTACGCCTTATGGGCTGCAATTGAAGCTTATCGGTGTAGAGATGGCGTTAATGGTGTCATTAACTTAATTGGGATTAGGAGATCGTTCAAAGGTAGATTTAGCTTGAAACCTATTAGAGGATGAGGACAAAGTAGCATCATAATATTTAAATTTTACCATAGATAAGAGTTTTTCTTCACTCAATTTGAGTGTATGGCATAATTGATCAAAGGATGGAGAGGTCTCAAAGATAAAACTCTCTTGAAGTGGAGGTAAGAGACTTTGAATAAAGAGATCTTACAATTCAGAATCAACTAGTACATTGGTCATCTTAGCAAGATTGTTCTTATAGCGTAAAACATAGTTAACTAGACACTCGTTTGATCCTTATTTGAGTTGAGGAATTTGTGCATAAGATATCTTGGAGCCAATATTGATAGAAAAGTGAGAAAGGAAATAATCGTATAATTATGTAAAGGATGTTACCGAATGAACAAGTAGATCATAAAACCAACACATAGCATAATCTTGCAAACTTCTAGGAAATAATTTAGCCAAAAGAATGTAAGGTCATCTCAGTATAGACAAGACATACCACATGAAAAGATCAAAGATGCACCTAAGGGTCACCATGGCCATCAAGGTGGAAAATTTTGGTGTAATGAAGTTAGGAGGTAGTGCATGATAGGAAATTGTGGGTGCAAAGGAGCTACGAAGGAGTAGTGAGGAATATAGAGATGGAGAAGAATGTGAAGTAGACTACCGTAATTGGCGATTTGGATTTGTACATCGAGGTATAAAGAAGCTAGGTATTGATATCCTAAAGAGGATCTATTTGTCATGTGTGAGAAGTAATAGGTGGGGTGAAATGATTTGTAGGAGTAGAAATAGAAATGAGAATAATGGAGGTTTCTTGAAGGGTAGAATTAGAATTTAGGAGGTTGTGTCATAATAGGTAGAGAATTATTATTAAAGGATGTAGGGTTGAACTCAACTAGATTAGTGGCTTCCTCACGAGCTAATAATAAAAAATCTAGATTTGATGATAAAATTTAGCAACAAAAATTTGAGATTAGCACATGAAAATAGGAAAAATCTAGAGAGACAAATAAAATATAAAAAATAATTGAGTAATTTCTATTGAATAGGAAGGGCATTTTATACAATTGCTTGCTCCTATAATCATGGAGACAAGTCTTATCTTTTTATCCCCAAATCTCTCCTCTATTCCCTAGTCTTACTCCCACACCCCTATCTATGAGTTGTACATGACAACTATTTGTGCACACTTATGATTTATTTAAATATTAAATAATACAATTATTTGAACCATATGTTCACACTATGAACACTTATTTCCTAACATTCACCCCCTTAGTGTGAACATGGGTGAGTTATGTCTAGTACCTGCTCATGTTCTACAATCCGATGGTTTTCAAAGAGTACCATCAACTCTAACAGGTTTTCTAGTGGAACCATTAACCACTTTGTATGTGATTTTATAAGAAATTCACAAACTCTCAAATTGGTTTTCTATTAGACCACCAACCAATTTCATAGCAGTGTACACATTTCCTCATCCACAATTTACAAAAGAGAACAAAATATAGGAAAATATGTTCCTTACTATGAACAAGAATTATCCATCTATTCTTTATTTACTACCACACATGTTGAAATTAAACACACCGAACACAACTAAAAAACATGGCCACCAAAGCAATATTGTGGCCTCATCGATGGTGCCTGACGAGAGGTCACTAAAACGCCTCCTTCCTCCATTGCCTCCAACCTCCATGGTGATGCTACTTAGTTAGAAAATGTAGATTTTAGGCTCATTACACAATTTTTCTGGGTTTCGGATTCAACCGATAATGCACCCCCTGACTATGGATATCGCGTGCAAGCAAAAATGCATCCAATTAAAAAATTACATAAATGTATTATGCACCACTTTTTTTTCAGATCCCTATTTTTATTTCCACTTTTATCTTAAACTAGAAACTAGGTTTTTGTAAAATTTTAACAAATGTTTTATAGATATTAACTAAACAAACCTAATAAATTTCATAATATTTCAAATCTAGGTTTTTAGATACATTCAATATATGAAATGTTTGTTTTAAAAACAACAAATAATTTAACTCAACTTACACAAAATTTTACGCATAGATACAAGATGAATCTGAAGCTGATGTAAACTACAATATTGTGCATCTTGTTCTTATATTTCTAGAAAAAAATGAGACATCAATAGGATGTCATATGAGTAAATTGTTTTCTTTCTACTATGATGTGTCTACTAGAAAATTGTTTATGGGATTCCTTCAATCATCTTCTTCTTCTACACTTACAGAATGAAACCCACTCTGATACCAGATGATAACAAAACTCCAGATTTGATGATAAAATTTAGAAACAACAATTTGAGATTAGCACATGAAAATAGGAAAAATCTAGAGACAAATAAAATATCGAAAATAATTGAGTAATTTCTATTGAATAGGAAGGGCATTTTATACAATTGCTTGCTCCTATAATCATGGAGACAAGTCTTATCTTTTTATCCCCAAATATCTCCTCTATTCCCTAGTCTTACTCCCACACCCCTATCTATGAGTTGTACATGACAACTATTTGTGCACACTTATGATTTATTTAAATATTAAATAATACAATTATTTGAACCATATGTTCACACTATGAACACTTATTTCCTAACATGAGCAATGAATAATAAGAGATCCAAGTCTTGAGGATGTTCAAACATATGGTCTTGAAGTTTAGGAAGATATTTTTCGGTAAAGGGGTCATAAGTCTCAGCCATGGGATAAGAATAATAAGAGTGCCTAGAAGAAAGGTTGGGATCGAGTGAGTGGGTTTTCCAAATGATTTAATATAAATATAATTAAATTTTAATTTCATATAAACCAATGTATTGTATGATATACAAGTGATAAAATACAGTAAATGTAAAATAAAAAAGCATTCAATAATATGAAACCCTAAGCACAAGAGAGTGAGAGAGAGTGACTTAGCTGATTTCGTGCAACCTGGTAATAGCCTGGGTAAGTGAATAGTTGATACAGACTTGAAGAATTGTTGTTCAAGTTAACTGAGCTACTTGAGACCCATAAATGTATAGGAAAACAACACCCATAAGAGGATAGGGTCACGTGAGTGCTAGTGACTAATCTGAGTGCTAGTTTCTAGTCAAATGCTCGTGTTCTATGCTTCTTTTGTGTAGGAGGAGCTTCACTACTAGTTTACTTTTTTCATTATGATCTTTCTCCAATATCACTGATTGTACCTGTAACCTTAAAAATAAATGCCTACCTACACATGTGCATAAACCACATAAAATCTAATAAAAAGTACAAAATGTGGAGTCGAAAGGCCCCGATGATCACCCGAAGAGTGAACTTAGAACCGCGCTACACTACATTTCGACTCCATGTAGTTCTATTTGAATGTGTGTGTAATGATTCCTAGGTTTCCCTTATACAAGTTTCACTTTGATAGTGAGATAAGTCTAAAATTCTCCACGTATGCAAATGTGTGATATGAAATAAAATAGACTTCCCCTCCTATGATGTGTATATATAAGTGTTGCAACCCTTATCCATTATATGGATATTCTAGATGAATGACTTGTAATGCTTTTGTGGCTTTGGATGCAATATTAGGTGATAGTAGATAATGCTAGTGCTTGGCCCCTTATTTAAGAGAAATAACTAATTATATATATATATGACTCCCTTGTTTGAATTTCTTAATTAGCAATCTGAAATGCTAGCACAAAGTCTTAAAAGATTCCCAAGAAGTAAAAGAGACCCAAAAGAGTGAGAAAAGTATAGAGATAGTCGGAGCACCCAAGAAGGACACAAGCTCTTGGGAGCTAGTTTCCGACTCGATACTAGTGTCCAAGCCCATAAAAGAAAAGTAATTTAAGTTATGGTAGGGTTATAAGATGTGTAAGATCAGAAATAATGCAAGAAATAAAACAAAGAGGCCAAAAATACTTGTCAACCACTTGTTTTCTTGATTAGAAATCATGTATACATTATTATACTTTAGGACCTAGAAATGTACCCAAGTGTATATTTTTTTTTCTACAAAAACAATGCAAAAACTAACAAAATGTTAGTTATATGAACATTATAAAACTCACTAAGAATTCTTGTTTTGTGTTGCGGTAGACTATCGAGATAATGGGTTGGTTGAACTAAACTAGATAGAATATATCTAGGAATGCTTGCTGAAGGAGATGTTTTTAGTGTTTTTTGTGGAGTCTCTTGCATATCTGAAATTGATTGTAATCTTGCAAACGTCCTACTTATGGAAGATGGTGTAGCTTTTTCTACAACTAGAGGTACATGAACAGGAGTTGAAGAATGTACTATATGAATAATACCTTCTTTACTTAGATCTACATTGACCATACCAACTTGAAAAATAGTTGTTTGTATATTGACTATTTTTCCTATACTTCTATTCCATGCCCCATTTTTCAGAAAATCACATATCTCTATTGATTATGAATTTTCCTGTGACTGGATTAAACAACTTTTAGGCTTTTGTATTCTCTAAATATCCAATAAAAATACACTTTTATCCTTTGTTGTCTTAAGAACATGTGCATATGCCATGCAACTGAAGATTTTAAAATAAGCAACACTATGTTTTTGGAGTCCAATATTGTTGAGGAACAATATTTTAAGAATTTTCATTTAACACCTATTTAAAATGTAAAAGGAAATTACTACTACTTCTTCCCAATACTCATTTAGAAGATACTTTTCCTTCATCATAGTTCTCATCATATCCATTTAGGTTATATTCTTCCCATCTCTGCTACACCATTCTTTGTGGTGTATAACTAGCAATAAATTGCTTATCGATACTATGTTTCTTGTAAAAATTTATAAATGCAATGGATATATACTCACCTCCATTATTTTTCCTCAGAACTTTTATGTAGTATCTTGTTTGATTCTCCAATAAAGCCTTGAAATACTAAAAATAAAATGCATCAGATTTGTGTCTCAATAAGTACACCCATGCCTACCTATTCTAATCAAATATGAATGTTTGAAAATATGAATAGCCTCATATCAAAGGTGTTTGCATTATTTCCAAATAATTATCAGCTTGATAATTTCAAGTGGTTTCCTTACTCTTATTGATCTACAAACTAGAAAGGTCTATCTATGTTTCTTTCTCAAAATGAATCCTTCTCAAAATCCATCCTAGGTTTTTGAATTAAGGGCTAACCTTTCACCATATTTTTCCTATGTAGTAAATTAAATCATCAAAAATTTAAATTGCCAAATATGAGATTTCATAATCATGATTCATCTTATATTACTAATTAAAAATATGATTGAGTTTATTTAGCTCCGAAATGAGCTATGGGTTGTACTCCATAAATATCATATGCTACCTTAGAGGAATCTCGTTGACCGACCTCCGTAATGAGCTCTTAATCGGGGTCAAGACTTAGATCTAGACCAATCTCTAGAATGTGATCTAGACTAGGCTGCGAATAAGATCTAGAATAAGCTCCGATTGGGCTTTGTACTAAGCTCCGTTTGATCATATGCTACCTTAAAGGCTGCTCCAAATGGAGCTCCAAACTTAACTATATTAGCTCCATATTGAATAAAATTTTACTTAAAGGTAGCTCTGGGCTGCTCAAAAATTGATCTAATTTTAGACCTAGTTTTACTATAAGGTTAAACATTCTATTACTTTTCATTTGTAATTTAGCAATCAGTTGAGTACTTGGAGCTTTATCCAAGATCACACATTCATTGTTTTGAATTTATACTCTATATCCCTTCTGTACTAATTGACCAATGCTCATAAGATTATGTTTCAAACATGCAAACTAATAAACATCATTAACAATCTTTTTATCACCCTTTTTAGTTAGAATGTTGACTATTCTCTTTCCCATTATAGTTACTCTATTATTGTTTCTAAGAGTAACATCATCCTTTACTAACTCATCCAAACTAGAAAATAAATCCAAGTTTCTGACATATGGTTTCTATAACTAGAATAAAAATACCAAATATCATAGGGACTTTCTTCAAAAAGATTACATTCAATAGGGTACTTTTTTGTTACTTCTTCAACAATCATTGTAATAAACGTAAAGATTTTTTAGAGCTCCCAAACTAATTTTGGTTCTATGTGATCTTGCCATATTGATTTTCCTACATTCATAAGCATAGTGCTCATATTTCTTGCATTAATGAAATTGTGCACATCAGACTTTTCTTGTCTTTGAATAGATGGATGATAATGGCTGTAATCATGAATTGTTCATCTACCACATTGGTTTGTTTGACCACTCGCCGTATCCACCTCTTTATGAACTTCTTCCTATGAATCTAGGTTTTAACCTTCCTCTTCCTCTTCCATGACTTACTCAAGACTACTTGATGAATTTTTTTCAAAATTTGTATATCATGTGTTAAACCTTTGCTCATGATTTATTAAAGATGCATGCGACTCATCGACTTACATTTGACTCAAATATTTAGTTTCTTCTATGGCTACAACCAAACGATCAAGTTTTGAAGGTAGACACCTAAGCATATTTTCTACTATTCTTCTATCATCCAATGTTTCTCCATACAATTTAATTTGATTTAGTAGGTTGACGCGTCATAAGTAAAAACACTCTACAAAATACAAAATACATAAATTGTTGGATTAGACATTAGAAGTAATAATTTCAATAGAGAAAGACTTCTGGGATGGGTCTGTTGGGTGGGAAATTGGAATTCAAAATGCAGAGGACTTCGAACTCGACCACTGGCTCTAGATCTCGCACAAAAATGGTGAAAGAGAAAAGAAAAGGCTCTTGGTCAAATCTCCTCTTGGGAGATAGAGTGGAATCAAAGATTTACCCCCTTATCTCCAATGTTGGGCATTGAAGGCCAATCATTAGATGTCCCCATAGTTTGGGTGGAGAAAGCAAAAAGAGGTACAATTTTACACTCATTGACAAATTTGTAGGGGTTAGACCAAATATAAATTCCGTTAGAGCTTAGGTAAACATAAAATGGAAGCCATTAGGAGGATAAGAGGTGGTGGCCTTTTCTTTAGAATCTTTCCTATTTAGGTTATGAATTGAAGAGGATATTCTTAGAGTGATCAATTGAGGACCTTAGCTATTTGGCATAATTGTTTTACACACATTTCCATATGTGCCTTGACTAGATTTGGGAAATATGGTACATTGTGCCTTCTCTTTCTAGGATAGGATACCTACACTAGTATTAGAGTTATAGGATAAGAACATATTGGAGGGGATTGTAAAATCCCTTGGGGAGCTATTAGTGGTTGATCCCACCGCTCCGGCTCACTCCAAATGGTTACTTCTAGAATGTGTTTAAATGTGCCCTTTGGTAAATTTCTACCTTCCTCCATCCGGCTCATCTCAAAGTATGGACTATCATAACAACTTATGATGTATGAAAACTCCCCTATCATTTGTGAAAAATATAGGGTTGTATGAGATAATGTTTGTGGATATCTTCTCACTTAAGAGTGGAAGAAAAAATCACATAATTGCTCCTCCTGGCTCAAGGCACTATTCAGATGGATCATGATTTGTTGGTGAGACCCTTGGAGCCAAATGGGAAATAAATGAAGGATGTTGTGAAGCTACTAGTATTACCATTTGAGGCCACGATAATGAGCTTATAGATCAACAAAAATTGTGACAAGTGAGGCGGGGTTGCCAAAGGGTGATCCCGCACTTCTTACGGTGGCTCGAGGAAAACTACGGTGTGTAAAACTTAAAAGATGTATTTTCACATGAGGGAAAACGAGAAGAAATTGAGGATGTAGTGGCCAAGGTGGAATCCAATGTTGATGAATGAGATGGAAGATGAAGACTCAAGTGTAGATGGATCCCTTGACTTCACATCGATTATTTATTGGGTTGCCAGGTTGTGCCCTTCGATTATTCAAGGATTCTATTTGATGAAGAATTTTGCCCTTTAACACATTCAACTCTGTTATTTTTCAGGATTCCTTCAAAGAATCAACATGAAAAATGGAGGAAGAACAATTCTCAAAAGGTAATTTAGAAGTTTTGAATTTTGAAAATGTTCCTAGATCATTATCTAGGTCTACTTTTGGTGGGTCGGCCCTCATTTGTCTCGACCGTGACTCTCTAAAACTACTTAAGGTTTGGCATGGCCCAAGATATAAAGAATACCTATCGATGACTTTTGGCTCGCACAAGGAGCATGAGGATCTACTTGAAGATAACGGTTGGAACATCATTTGCCATAGGAATTCTAAGTCGCTCGTTGATTCTTTTGGTTTCATTTTGCTCATTGTCATCACAAATTTGCTACTTGTCTCTATGTTTTTTCTCCTTCTCTTCATTTATTTATCTTGGGGTTTTTCCCTTTGTTCTTGGGTAGGGTCCCAGTCAAAATACTTTTATCCTTAATAATAAAAAAATTACTCTACTGAGTTTGATTCTTTCATAAACATATTTTCATAATATCTTCTATATACTTTTATTTTAGTAGTTTTAAATCTCTCCTTACCTTGATATGCAATGTGGAGAGTGTCTCATGCTTCTTTTTCTTGGTTGGTTGCTACCACTCTAGGAAGAATGCTTTCATGCATAGCCTAATGTATGCGAAGAGGGCTTTATAATATTTCTTTCTCTTCTCCTTCAAGCGATATTTCTCAGCCTCTCGAGAGTGCAATATATGTTGCTTCATCTTCAAACTTTGTGCACCCATTTTAAACAATTTCCAAAACATCACGAGATTCAAATAATGTCTTCATTATTAAATACCAATATACATAATCTTTACCTGTGAATTGAGGAGTCTGCAGACTTGAAAAAGATGCTCCATATGTCGAAGCCATTGATGGTTGTCAACTTATATACCTGCTCTTATACTAATTTGTAGAATATCGGATGCTAAAATAGAGAACTCATAATTACAAAAATGCAAATAAAATCAGAAAATAAATAGTATCCAACCATGCTATGTGTTTCGTATTAACCGTAGCTCCCTTGCCTTACTTTACTTACAACGATTACAGGTGCCTCTGTTTTATAAAGGGCTTTCAATCAAAAAATACATCATGCTAAAACAAGGCAATTATATAGAAGTATAGCATGTTGCATGCAAAAACAATTTTGTTTCCTTAAAATAGGAACTAAAACTATACTGATCTAAATACAAAGAAAACCAACAAAAGCATGGACGCATGAAAGAAAGAAAATTGTTGTTTGCCTAATAATAGACTCGAGGGGAGAAATTAATTGGTTTTCTAACAAATATTTGGGTCCATTGGTTTATGGATGAGTGGTTGCGAATGCACATTACCAAGGAAAATACCCGAGCTCAAACCTTAGCGTGTGAAGAGCCCCAGATAATTTTACAATCATGTAGTTTGACAGATGTATAAGAAAAAGAGCTATATATTCATAATGATGGAGACTATGCACAAGGTTTTGCATAAATATGAGGGAACGAAAATGTTCAGTATTGGCATCTATGCCAATGTGCTTTAACGCTACTAAAAAGAGAACTGAAAAAGAAAATTAAAATTTTCATGCTTTTCTTTCTCAAGATTGTTGAATGTGGCAATCGAAAGTGAGGGCATTCATGATGTGAAATGACTGATGCTACAATGGGTTCTAAATTGACCTTTACTCGTGTAATGTAAGCGTAAGAACATGTATTCGACCTTAAAAGATATAGGAAGAATTGATTAGAATTCATAGTTGGTGAGGAGAATGCACCATTCATTTCTTGTCATCACCAAAAATAATTTGTTATTCAATATGTGTGTGTGTGTGAGACAAAAATATGATTATTATTCACATGATGAGTTGTAGTAATTCATTCGTATATTGTAATGTGACCTATCATAACTCAGATAACAATGATTATGGTTCCACCATTTTAGAGTTCAACTCCTTATTCTAATGAGATATACCTTCTTATTTATTGGTACTATTGTTTACATAAGATAATTATTCTATTCCTGTGTCTAAATTGTTTAATCTGATAAAATTATTTAATTTTGTATCGAGTGGATTGATTGTAATGGAAAAATAAAATAAATAAGGGGTAGTCCATGTCTTTATATTTCCACTGGTGTATGGTTTTTAGATCACATGTTTAAGTTATCCCCATCTATTGTTATTCTTAGTTTATTGTATTTTGAAAAATGTGTAGCATTGAAGTGTGATTGTGTTGTTGTTAGCATGGAGGAGAGAGAACGCTAATAGTGAAGTGCTAATGTTGGCTAGATTTTCTCGCATAGCTGAAAACCTAGGCAATCATGAGATAAATTTCCCTTATTTACCGGTGAGGCTCCCGTGTTAGATTTGTTAATTAAAATATGCTAGTATCTATATGGGGGTTTTACTTAGGCACTTTGCTAGGAATGATCCGTGTGTATGAAGTAATGTTCCTAACCACTTCCTCATTAGTGAAAGTGATGACATTGTCTAGTAAAGATGATGCCATACTCTCAAGTGCCTATATCCTTTTCAGCATAATTCTATAGATCTCCAAATGGAAAGATACTACAAACTCAAGTTTCTTCCCCTTCTCAACTGATCCATCAGGCACAATTTGTTCCACAATCAACACCTCTCTCGAAAACTTATTTATTTTAGCCAAAGTACCCAGGTTACTCTCCACAACTGTATTCATATCTATTGTGTTTGTCACCATTTGCTTTAGTTGATATGATGCATCTTTCATAACCTTTAGGCGGGTAACACCTCTTCAAGTTGTATAGAAGCTTGACGAATTATCATACTTTTCCATTCATTAATAGCTTTACCCTCGTCAAGTTGCTTGCATCTTCCATTTCCTACATCAGATGATCACTCACCTACTTCTATGCTAAAATGGGCTGAGTGGAAGATTTAGAAACCTTGGCAATGATCTCGAACAATTAAGATACATGCTTATGAAATTTAACTTTCTTTCTCTTTTCTTTGTCAAACCTAAGGAATAGAGCATTTATCAATGTCTCGCATGTCCTTCTTCAATCTTTATGTGGTGGCTTGACCTATGGGTAATCTGGTTACTGTTATGTCTTCTGTCGTGATCTCATCCTCCTTCCCTTCTATCGGAACTGACATCTCAGTGAACTTCTGCCCTGACTTCTCAATGATCAACCTTGAAGTTACCTTAGCAACTTTAGGTTTTCTGTCTTTCCCGCTTAGATTCAAGAGTAGCTGCAAGTCATGTTCCTCCAAGTTGATTTCTTCTCTAGCCTCTGGAACCAACTGCAAAGTCAACCATTCTGAGAAATTACTTCTTGGAGAATGAGAAGTTTCTGAGTGTACCACTATCTCGCACTCTGATTCCTGCCCATCTAAAACTACTACAAAGTGTTGTGGCTGCCATCCTCTGAGTCATCCAAAGACAAAGCTCTTTCAAATTCGGCCATCTGTAGCTTCAATGTTTCTTTAGGAAGAGGCACTGAATGGAGTGGTTGAGGAGAGAAGATGAATGTTTCCAAATTCAATGGAGGAATGGCAATATCCTGCTGAGGTGTAATAGTCAGTGAAGTGTTTGGTGCTTGGAGAAGCCAAAACTAACATCATAGCCATAGAAGTGATATTCTCCTTTGAATGAGACCTTCTATGCACTTTAATCTTCTCAGGCCTTCTGTTGATTTCTCCTCCATGTTTCCTCTTGAGGGAATCTCCTATGTGAAGTTTCTCGTGATTTGATTCATCAAGGCAAGATCCCTTCATCAACAAGCGTTTTGAAGTATTGACCAAAATAGCATGATGACCTTTCCTCGATCATATGGCAGCCCCTACGTTCTCCCGAAGCATGACTATCTATCTCCTCCCATACGATGGTATGTGTCAAGTAACACAGGCCCATTATCTTTAAGACCCACAGGTATCCATGCTAATCCAAAGTCAAACACTTGCCACGCTGATAACCTACTGAAATCTCTCTTTCTAATCTCGTACTCGCTTCTACACTTCATCCAGAAATCTTCCAATGAAGGAATGTGTGCGTACTCCTGGGAGATTGTCTTCCTTGCCACTCCAAATGGATCGAAGTTCAGCCGTGCTGGGAAGAACTCTTTCTCGTACTCTGAGAACATCTCTGCTTCAATTCCTCGGGCCTTATGAATGCTTTGGCAGTTGTAATGGCCCACAATGATCGGGAAGAATCCTGTAGACTTGTGTTGTTTTGACTGTAGGTCATGCATCTCCACGAGTTGTCTTCTCACGTCCATGGTGACCAATCTATCACTTGGATATCTAGGCAACTTAACTGGTTCTCCAGAAAAGCCAGTGACCCTAAGGTATGTGAAATCCACAAACTAAATGAAGATACTGCCAATCCTGGACATAGCTTCCCACACTTCCTTACTCACCTGTTGGCCTTTAGATCATTGTCCATCCTGCAAATGAATTTGTAGAAGAATACATTGTTGACTACTTTGAAATCTTTCTTGCACGCAGGTATAGTAAGCTGTGGGTAGCACTCAAAAATAGGGTCCTTGGAAAGAACACCACATCTATCCAGCTTGGAGAAGATGCCTTGTGAGGCTGCTACATATACCAAATAGGAAGTCATTTTGAAGCTGTAAGTACACCTCATGTTCTAGAGCTGCTCACCAATGTTGTCACTAATGATTTTTGACCAATTGATTATTGAATCTGCTTTGTTGATTTCAATGGTCCTGATGAAAACATACATCCATGCGCGGAAGTTGTGAGCGTTCACTTCGCCATTTACCCTGCATAACAATTTGGCAATATCATCCACCTCTTGTACCAGATTGGATCATGGAAGAGTTCTCAAGAACTTGGAAGGAGATCTATGTGTCTTCATGTATCTTGCTGTTCATTATGCCTATGTAGTCAACTTTATGGTTTTCCCATCTGTTGCTGGCATCTTGGATGCTAATAGTAGTCACCACCTTTCGTGCCGAAATATTCAAACAATAATTGATGAATCAGTGTGTCCAACCGCATTATTGTTTTCCCCAGATCTCTGACTAATCTAGATAGTGGATGATAAGACCTATCACACTCCATGATGAACTCGCAAGCTCGGGATGTGAATGGAAATACTTGCACCTCGAATGATTCCACTATTGATCGCATGCATGAGGGAAGTCTTTCCTGCTCTGGATCTATCAATCAATTTGGAAAGAGGTTCTAGACCTAGATCTATGTCTCCAATGTCTGACAAACTTAAAAGTGATGCATGACTTTGTTTTGCTCTCTTTTTCATCCCTATTTGTCATGGTTGTATCTATCTTTGTCTGAAAATTCTTTTCCTCTTTATTCAATTGGAATTCTTCACAACCAAAGTGTAGATCCGGATGATTCTTTAGATTCAGAGGATATGTTTAATGTATTGGACATTGATTTAAGCTCCCTTTCTCTTATAAAAGCACTGTAATGAGTTCCTACAATTAATTCAAAAATATGTCAACCGAACATGAACAAGGGATTTTAATCATAAAAATCTACATATATCAAGCCCGTGCCCCAAAATTTGATTTTTTATTTGCATGCAAAGCAAACATGAATTTTACCAACTTCACCCAAGCACTGTACCACTATGTAAACAATTATTCGTACACAAAGATAGCTCCTTCAAACCTAGGTTCTAAATTTTGAAGCTTCTAGCAGTAAATACACCTTCTTTTAAGCAAAATTCCTCTTCAAATGGGGTGCACTTTTTGTCTGGGCTGCACTTCTTTGCTATTGAATTAATTAATTCATCCTTATGGCAACCCTTGCTTATATAACCCTCATCATTCTATAATTAATTATTGCCCCTCCTATTCCTGGCAATTAATTAATTAATTAATAAGCTTTCCTCTTCAAATGGGGCACCTATTTTGTGCATGTTCATGGCTGCCATTAAATAAATTAAATTTATTTAATTTTAGCTCTCTACTTCCAGTTAACTTAAGCCTCACAATATGCTTTGACCTCATCCACTGAAAATAGGAATTAATTAAATCAATTAATACTTTAAAAAGCATTATTCCTCTCCCAAATGGGGCACACTTTTTGACATGAAGGGGCTGCATTAAATAAATAATATTTATTTAATTTTAGAATTTCTAATTCTAATTCCCTTTATCCACTTTCCCTTTGTTGACTTTTCCACATACCTGGGCACCAAATTTGGAGAAGAAATTAATTAATTTAATGCATTTAAAGCTACCCTTCCTTCCCAAAAGGGGTCACACTTTTTGGCATAGTCAATTTCTATTTTTAAAAGCCAATTTTCAATGGGATTATTCACCTTGCACTCACAGCTCCAAAATCCCATGATCCACTTAAGCTGTTTGACTTTCATAATGGGATTATTTACCCTGCAAGGCAAGTAATAAAATCCCATCAATGCCTTAAGTGATTTTTCTTTTATTTCACAATGGGAATTTTTACCCTGCAAGGTAGGTAAGAAATTCTGCCGCCTGCTCAGCCTCTAATTTTTCCATTGTGACTTAAGTGGCATTGCTTCCATGGGAAAAAGTACCCTGCTAGGCAGATACAAAATTCCCACCTACATACTACTTTCAAAATCCCATGATCCACTTAAAACCCTCTTTTTCCAAAAATGCGCCCGCCTGTAAGAAGCTTTTTGGTGCGTGACTTCATCTTACCAAGAGAACCAGACATCGGTGGCAAATTCCTTCTGGCATAACATCCATAGGTGATCTCCAGATACTCTAGGAAAAGAATCAAACCAAACTGACAAAGGAATTGATCCGTATAAATTTCAAAGAAAATGAAACAGAAAACACCAAAAACACAAAACGTTGCGTAAGTAACAAATAAAGTCTAGAATTCATTCCTAGTTAAAACCCTACTAGTATATGGGAATATTGACATGTACGGTCACAAAAGGGTTAAACTGAGGCACAATTGCCTCAAACGGGCTCAAATAATTAAATACAAATTTCTCGCAGTAAACCCCCAGCGACAAAATAAAACAATTTTGGGCATCCGGGTATTTGTCGAAATTGGATTATATGGATCTTTGGGAATATCCTGACACAATACGTAAACTTTCTAGCATAAAAACACAAAAAAAACCCATTATTTTAAAAGTATGATTTTTTTATTTTACATAGGGTAGTTCCATATTTCAGGGTGAACTCTGGGAACACTAGCTAATAATAGGATTGTAGAACATAAGCATGTCGCTTGGTCTCCCTCATGTGCTAATGAAAGGATTTAGTAGTGATTGTTGAAATTCTTTCCTTAACGCACACTTGTCATTCTACGCCTCTTCTTGCCCTGCTTTAGGTAGTTATACTATTGGTTTTTTATAGTGTATCTTTCCCTTTGGGCCTCTATATAATGAGTTCTTCCACTTCAAGACCAATTGTTACAACCACAACTAGAGATAGTGGACCTTTGAACAATGGCACTCAAAAGTGCACCCCGAACATTTTTCACGACGTAGTGACTCTGCTCTTGATGTTTTACCTATTCTTGAGTTTAATGTTGTTTTTCAATGGTTGGAACAATCTAGAGTCATTAGGTATTTTATGGGTCACATCCCCTCTGAAAGCATGCTCAAATATTGGGTTAGCTTGACTGACTCCTCATGGCATCCGACTTGAGAGCATAAAAATATGACCAAAGGATTTTTCCTTTTTCGCTTCTCGACCCATCCAATGCCCCTAACATTTTGGCTCGATAAACCACTTGGTATGTTCCTAACTCCTTGTTGGTCCTATCTCCATGGACCAAAGATTTTGTGGTCTTTGAATATGTTGTACTTAAAGTTCCCATCCTGGGTGGAATTCCTAGCCTACCCCTACCTTGTGCTCATTTCTTGCATCAATTGTATCTTCCATCAAGCGGGTGGTTTGTCTTGAATCAAAACATTTTACAATGCTTTTCCGTAGAAACATGTTTGATTTGAAGTATATCTTTCTCGAACTAAGAGAATTTTTATAGAAATTAAGATGGGAGACACGTGCTACTCCTAGTGTGTTTTATATATAAACTTACCTAATACTTTTTCGTGGTGTCAGGCCTTTGATCATAAGATCAAGGACTATCCTCTTTATGTCCCTTGCAATCACCTAGCAGGTAAAGTGGCTCGAGAAGTAGCCAAACCGCATTAGGAGGAAGGGTGGCAAACAACTAGTGGCCAAAAAAATAGGAACAAAAATCAATAATGTAAGACCTCGCTTAAACACTCATGTGAGCTAGCATTGAGAACAACCCCATATCCCGCAAGGTAAAGAGTGAATCAAGTTGTTGCTAAATCAACATTTCAATTACCTAAATTCTCCAAAGATACCCAAGGTAACCTCGGTTCTCATGGAATGGACACATTGTTGGTGCTCAAAGTAGTCTTGCCCCATTTTGCCTCTCGAAATCTATTGATTTCAGCCTCTCCCATTTATTATTCCCTCGTGTTGTGCTCGAGAGGTCTTTGCAGTCTTTTTTTGTTGCCATAATTAATTTGTTCTTGGGTCAAAGTTCACGTATGGGTCCATTTATGTTTCCTTGTTTCTCTATTCCTCTGAAGTGGTCTGTAATTTGGGTCTCCTGTTCTTTGTTTATCTAAAAACTTAGGTCCTCCTATTCTTTCCATTTTTTACAATTGAGATTTTTTTCCTTTTCGTTTTTGCCACGAATACTTGAAGGAAAACAAATGGATGTAGCTCTAGGAGCGTATTTGAGCCTTCTAATATTTCTAAATCCCTCGTCCTTAGAGAAAATTTCATCTCCGGGATCAAATGGTCATTTTTCTCGCATTTCACGGTTGACACCCGTGTTTCTCCCAATAAAATTTACATCCTTCCATCGATAGGGAACATGGCCTCTTTTGGTTGGATGCGTCTTGATAGGGTACTATAGAAATTTTATGAATTTCCTTCACTTAGAAATTTGTCCATGTGGAGGAGTGGCACTCATTTTAATATTTACCTTTTGGTTTGGCCTTAGAGTAGTGCTTTGGGAGGACATGTGAAGGTCTTCGTTACTCCGCTTTGACTTAGAAAAATTTTTATGCAGCTAATACAGTTTGGCAAGACAAGGACATGTGGTAAGCCCACACTCATTTAGGGTCTCAAACATGGGAACCATTTTGAAATTGGACCATGGGGACATGTGGAGGCTTCCTGCACTGGGTCCTCACATACATAGTATTTTTTTAAAAGGTTTTGGGAGGTCTGGGAAACATGGAGGAACCACACATGTTTGGGGACCGGCCCTTGAGTTTCATTTTAAAGAAGCGTCAGAAGAAACTTGAGGCCTCCACTCATTTTGCATTTTTCTTGGACTTTTCAACGGCCAAATGAGATTGACTCAAACTCTGACACATGGCGCCTTCCACTGAGCTTTAAGTCCTCACACAAATTTTTCTGGGCCAAGATACATGGTGGGCCCGCACTCATTTAGGATCTCAACTTTTGGGGAACATCTCAAGAGTGCTATTGTGACGCATGGCAGTTTGAAAGGTCAAAGGGCGGGAAGCGGACCATCGAGGTAACTTGGACTTTTTGCCTCTTGTTATCAAAAGGATTAAAATCTCAAAATGGCCTGCAAGCTCGACAAGGAGGAGGTCAAAGTTGGTGTTGAAAATGTCAAAAGGTGGGGAGGCTTTGACACCGGGGGCAACTTGGATTTTTTTCCCCTTGATATTCAAATGACTCAAATCATCAAAATGACCCTTGGGCCCAACAGAGGAAAGGTCAAAACTTGCTCCAATCAATGCTAGAGGTGTGGACCTTTGGAGGAAAATTGGAAAATTTTCCTTTTGTGGAAAAGTAGTTAAAAGTGAAAATGGAAGCTTGGTTCCTATGGGACCCACATTGGGACATGTGTCGAGCTCATTTCTCGAGGGTGGAGCTGGAGGGAAAATTTTGAAAATTTTCCTTTTCCAAAAATAGGTCAAATGGCAAAATTTGACCGCGGTTCCTTTAGGGCCCACCTTAGAACACGTGTCGATTATTTCTCAAGGGTGGAGGCAAGGACAAAAATGTGAAAAATTTACATTTTTCCAAAATTTGTAAAAGGAAAAAAGGAACCCACAAGCCCACTCTAAAATTGGATCTCCCATATGGACGGTTCAAATTCACAATAAAAATCAACGATAGCTATGTCTCTATATCTAATTTTTCTACCATTTTCACTCCAGAGTTCCTGAGGATGAGTATTCTTTTGATTTTTTATCATTTCTTAGAGTCTCCTACACTCCAAACAAAGAGGAACATTAATTTAGATTCCTGGTTTGGTGGGGAAGGTCTCAAATGTCTCTCACCAACTATCGGATTCACCTAATTTTTCTTTCCTTGGCACGCGAAGGACCTATTCATATCCGGGTTTTGTGAGAAAAATCCTGGGATGTCTTCTACCATTAAGGTGAGATCTAACCTTTAGGCTCGATCTGATCTTCCATTTCTTCTTCCCGGCATGCAAAGAACCAGATTGGACCAATAGGGCGTATGGTGGTTGGCGAGTAAAGGGAAAAGTTACCTACTGCAGGAAGGAGTTGAATGCAAGAAATGTTTTGAATAGATTCACCCCCAGCACCTAGCAACTTTTTACAGATCTAATTATGGGATTCACGATCGAGATCATGGCAAGCACCGATACACTTAATGTCTCTGGTTTTGGGGGAGAAACACCCTATTATAAAATGTTATAAATAGGCATGATTTTGCCATGAAAAGGGTTGGAAGTTTGTGAACGTAGAATTATTAGGAGTCATAAATTGATTTCCTAATAGAAAATCTTGATAGAGCCCATCTTTTTGAGCAACTATCTAAATAAGCTTGTTTATCTCCTTTGTGTTAAATTTGATCATGTCAAGGTGGTTGCAAGTGTACATCCATTGACAAGCTCTGAGATTGTTTTGAGGAAATTTCCCCTGATAAATTCAACCAAACTCAAGTTAATTTGTGTTATTCTTGGGCATAATTTGTGTTTTCTTTGTTCCTAAATGTCTGTAAGTAGTTTTTATTGTTCCTATTACATTCTTACATTGAAATCTATGTGAATCACACATCTTATCCTTGTGATAGTTTGGTGGCATTTGTAATTTCATTTATCAGAAGAGATTTCATTTGATAGTGAAATAAACAAATTTAAAATCACTATGACTCCTAGCATGACTATAAGATTGTTTTTTAGCCTTTGAGGTATCTTAGGCGTGATGAAACAAAGATTGATAATGTTCAGTTGAGTTTTCCAATCTGAGCCTTCATTTTGGATCCTTGAAGTTTTTGTGAAAAGTGTTGATTTGGGCCTCCATTGGAGCACATATTCTGGTTAAAGGAACACCCTAGCTACTCTGAAAGCATTATGTTGTTCAAGCTTTCTATTTTTGTAGAAGTTCTCAAATATTTAGTTTAATCAACTTTATCCTAATTCACCTCCCACCGGAAATTCATTTAAAAAAACTATCATACCCATACTACCCTTGTTTGTCATGTATGTATACAAATGCATAATTTTTACTACCAAAACATGTAGAAATAATCATTTTTCATTGTCTTTACCCGCATGAACCTTGCCTAGAAAATATCTCCATTATCTAGAGTTACAACTCATAAGAGTTAGGTTTTATTACATTGATCATATTTTCTTCAAGGTTTTCTTAATACTTCACAAGGAAGGATATCTCCATCTCCTCCATAAAAGCGTAAGGCTACAAAACGGGTCCTCTCACCTTGGTTGAAAGGCACAACCATAAAGTAGTGAGGATAGGTCAAATCCTCTTGTGGGTGCCACCCATTTCTCCACATCCGAGTGACAAAGAGCTAGCCGCATTTCATCCTGGATACAATATGACTCATTACATGCTCGCTTGCCTCTAAGTTTCTTCCTAAACTCGTGATGTTGCTCACTTCCGAGGGAGAATCAATTTGGCTACCAACATACATTTTGTTCATAATGTCTTCATTCATTCACACGCACCACTATTGTTAACCAATGGTTCACATGGCCCATCAAAAAGGTCCCAAAGCCCTTCTCACCACTCCGAGGATCATAGACCGGTGTGTAGTTTGGATTCTACGAGGAGGAATACAACATTGAATATGTAATGTGGAAAAAAATATAACTACAAGATTTTTGAGGCATGAAAATGCTCAATTCATGTAAAACCAGTTTGACACGTTAGATGGCTTGGGAACCGAGAGTATGAACCTCTACCACAATTTCCCATGAATTGTTTATCTTGGAATGTGAGGGGTATTACTTACTCTAATTACAAGTATATTGTTCATGATGCTCAACATTTTTCTTCCAATTTAGATGTGTTGTGTTTGCAGGAAGTGAAAATTTTAGGTTTTCGATTACACATGAAACAAGAGAGTAACATTCTAAAATACTCATGATGGAGAGTGTGGGGTTTAGTTTCCTTTTTCCCCTAAATAGTGGCCCTTTTTGATTGATCATGGTGTCAACCCCACTAATCATGTGATATGGATCCTATCTACTATTGATAGCTGCCCTTTTGGCCTCATTAATATTTATGCCTCTAATGATACGTAGACTCAAAGGGTCGATCATTGGAGATGGATAACATGTAAAATTCTCGATGATTATTGGGTCATCGGTGGTGATTTTATTATGGTTGATATTCCCAATGATAAATATGGGCACCTTCCTTTGATAGACAACCTGGTGAAATATAGGCGTGGTTTTTATGCACAATAATTTTACATTTTATGACCCTAAAACTCTTGCACTTCCACCTTTGAAACTCGGTTCATTGGTCCAACTTTCAAGGAGAATCAGATCATGCTCTCTAATGGCTCAACAAATCTATGTTGTCAACTCAAGATATTTTTGAGTTTCAAAAATTTATTCTTTATGTGTGAAGGTCATGCCTTACTTTTCCTTTCGGACCATTCCCCCAATGGATTTTGTGTCACTTAGCAAGATAGGAAAACTTTTTGTCATAAAGGCCATTTTTTGTTAATAATGCCTTGATGCAACATGGGCCCATTGTAAACCACATTAATCAAGTGTGGAATCTATCCCCTCAACCAAGTCATTTCCATCACTTTCATCCACCTATGCATGCCATCTAGACTCAATGGTGGGAGGATGTTATGAATCATACTACTAGATTCCTCAAAATATATGGCCGCTAGCTAGATAAAATTAGGTGCCACTCATACTCCACTACCACCTCCACTCTTAGCCGAGTTGTGGTGGTGATCCAAAGAAACCCCTTCTCTAAAACTCTACAACTTCAAGTGGAAGAGATTCGTCAAAAAATTCAAATTCACGTGATTCTACATGTTAGGGGTGCTCAAATTCGCACCCACACGACCGGCTTAAAATTGGCGATCGGGTGTTGAAAGAATTCTTTCTTTCCCTCAAAGCCAAAAAAACTTCTCGAGAAAATTTGTGCCATAAACAATGGTGAAATTTGGGTTACCAACCCCACTCATACTCTAAGTATTTGTTAAACATCATAAGTTGGTGTTTCAAACTTAACCACCCTCCTACGCGCGATAACCATCTCTCAACCAATGTCCGACTACTATGTCATGTAAGCTCTCATCTGCATAGAAGGTGGCTTGTAATCGCATCCTTATCATCGATTATCTACATGAAGTGGTCTTGCAAATGGCCAATGATAAGGCCCCTGGTTGCCATGGATTCCCTTGCTAGTTTTACAAGTCATTATGAGACATTATCGGCCCAAATCTTCTTATGGTCTATCTTGAAGGCTTTAAGAACTAGTCCCTTGGTCCATGTATCAACAATGGGAACATCAAATTTATGCCTAAACCTGGTGATCCTTAGCAAATCAATAAGTGACGACTGATTACATTGTTGAATGTCTCATACAAGATTATTGTCAAGGTCCTAGCTATTAGGTTACACCATATCCTTCTTGTTGTCATCCAACTAGAACAAAATGGGTTCATTCAAGGGCGTTATATACTAGGCAACATAATTTCTATTTGGGAAGGTATGAAATGGGCATGTAAATTGAATCAATCTGCTATGTTCATTAAAATTTACTTTTAAAAAGGCTTATGATCGGATTGAATGGCCATTTATTCTTTCCATGCTTCAAGCCCTTGGTTTTAGCCCTAGTTTTATTTAATCTGTTCAAATGATTTTTTGCCAATGCTTCCGCTCAAATTGCCATTAATGGCCACAACTCTAATTCATTAGGTTTTTACCATTCCATTCACCAAGGGTACCCATTGCCCCCTACGCTTTATGTGTTTGTTTCTCAAGAATTTGGGTATCCATCAAGCAAGACAAATCCCAAGGGATTGTGAGGGGAATCATGCTACCTTCTATGAATCATTCTCAATTTCTTAATGGTCACTTCACATATGAATCTTTCCTTACGCTCATTAAGGATGAGACCAATATCCGCAATGTCATGCATTACCTCGATATCTACTGCCTAGCCTCTGGTTCTTACAATCAATGGCACAAAACGCAGTGTTACAGGCAATCCTTCATCCCTGCACCCACTTGGTTGGATTCCTTTGAGTGGAAGATTCTTTCCCAGTGAGATGTTCAAATTCCTTGGTATTCCATTTTCCTTTCAGGCATCTCTTAAAGACGTTTGGCAATATGTGATTCAACGGGTGGCAAAATGTTGAGTACTGGATCACGAGATCGTTGTCCCTAGTAGGAAAATTTAATATTTGTTCTAAAGTCTTCCTAGTGAATCACAATTACTATTATTCAAGTTGGGTTCCTTCCAAACCTTTTATTCAAAAATTGGAGAAACTTCTCAAATCATTTCTCTTAGAAAATTCCTCCATTGGGAAAGGCTTTTACAGATTTGTGTTGGAAAGTTTTTGCCTTCCCTATAATTTTGAGTGGTTAGGCGTTATAGACAATCAACAATAAGGGAAGCCACTTTGTGAAAAATGGATAATTCAATGCATTGAGGGCCCTAAAGCATCGAAAGTTATTTTGCACCATGGCATCTAGGAGTGATCACCATATGATTGCCCCACCATGAAAGGTTTGGGGTTTTTATTCTTCACATTGCTCCTTTTATGTTCCTTTTAAAATTTTGGGCACCTGTCTTAAATGGAAAAACAATCTTCTAAATTATCTAATTTTCTAATAATTTGTACCATCCAAGATCTATTCCTCGAATTCCTAAAAAATAGCGGAATCTCAATCTTGGTTTCAATCCCGGTTTCTTGGCCGATCTTAAATCTTGATTTTGGCTTGCCACTAAGGATTGTTCTAGAATTACTGAGATCATCAACTTAGTCCCTAAACATATGCTACTCAAATTTTCAAAGTCTGAACCTCCCGCCTTGGTGGATGGACTTGAAGCAGTATGTTGATACACTATTTTGAAATTACTTAGCTAGTAAATGTTATTGTTGGCTCTCCCCACATTTTGTGATGGTTGAAAAAATCAACACTCAATGGGGGTGCATTCTTCCCATGCTTGTTCTAAAGGAGATTATCCATTGTCTGGTCTTCCCCGTGGAACCAAAACTTCTCACTTTCTTTGGTGTATTCTTCACCAAGGTCTTCCAATTGGATCTCTCATGGTTCAAATTTGGATGCCGAATACCAAATGTCTATTCTGGGGCCACTTGGAAACCATGTTACACCTTTTCTTGTACTTCCCTAAAGCACAATGTGCCTAGAGTTAGATTCATTCCTTTTTCTTCCCTCTCAAACCATAATGTTTTACTTGGAAACACATTCTTCTATGAGATAGCTCCAAAATTCCGCATAAGTTCACCTAGATTTTGCATGTTTTTAGAGGGGAATCTTTTTTTGGATATGGAAAGAATGAAATGTTTTTCTCATTGCTAATTTTGAAGTTGATAAATAATTCTCTATGTATAAAAAGTTTATGGTTATCTCCAATGTGCTTCTACAGATTCAAGTGTAGGTTAATAAAGTGTAACTAGAGGTGGAACATCTGCAGACTCTTCTACGGAATTGGTGTGATACCCCATGTAATGTCACCCGAGAACCTTCTCCTTCTCATGGTTCTCCATCTTGTGGTGGTCATCCCCATGGAATTCATCGGAGCCACTCTCGATCACTCATTCATCCATGCTCACCACTTTCGTGCAACCATCGGTGGTGGAGTGTTTCTCCATCTATTCACCAGTAAGGCTCGGGATCCCCCGCTCCTCAGCTTGGATGGAACTCACTATTGGATTCTAAACTGCACACCCACGATGGTTGGAACATGCCACCTCTGCCCCCACTACCTTCTGCACAAGTTCCACCTTGTACTCTTAAAATCTCTCCCTTGTGGACAAATGAAAATGAAGAGGAAGCCACCACTTTTTAAAACTGGGACATTCCCGATGCTAAGTAAGGACCTCCCCGGTTCACACTAGCTTGATGATCAAGATCCTCCGTCTCTGCTGGGATTTTTATGTCGATGTCTTGATTTTGTCTCTTTTTGATGTATTCCTAGGCTTCGCCTAGTGTTTTCATTTTCTCCTAGGCTCGACCTAGTTTGTTTGTTATTTTTGGGCGTGCTTTCATACTGCCCACTTTTTGTTGAAAACTATTTTGTATCTTATTGCATTTAATATAATATAAGATCCTTTTCATAAAAAAATCCATGTTGAATATTTTCCTACTCTTTATCTACTTGTATATATGTAAAATGGATTTGAAAGATTCAACGCCAAAAATTCATTTTGAATGATGCGTTTAAGTTAGGTAGGTCCACACATATTGTAAATTGGCTTCCACCGCAAATAATTTTATTCCAACCATGGTTACAGTTGCATGTTGTTGAGTTTTCTTCAAATCCCAATGTTATTTGTGCAAGTCTTTTCAGTTTGTTCAACACATGCTTATCCATGCAGTCATATCCCATTGAATTTAATATGACACACCATTATCTCTCTAATTTAAATCAATTTCGTAGTTTTTTGAATTATTTACATTAAATCGATTGGATCTCTATTCCTTCTTTCCATTGTGGACTACATCATTATCTTCGGCACATGTTTTCAACATTGCAAACTGATTCAATTGGAAACCTTCTCAAGCTCTCCAACAACATTGAGCATTTATTTTGGCTCCTTACATTGGTTTAAATGATTGTCCAACATTTATCTCCATCACAGAGAATGACTTCCGTCGATTTCTGCATACAAAATTTATCATTACGCTACGATTTTAAGTCCTTGTGATAAACAAACGGTGAGACGTGTATTGATAAACACAATTTTAGGTCTTTGCTTGTGTGTGTAGATATGAGAAGCTAGGTGCCAAGTTGAAGAGGATTGTGGAGATTCAAACCAAAATGAAGGTTTTTGTTGATATAACGGTGTGGATATTTTCCACAAAGTATTAATAGATTATATTAAGTGTGTTATTTCTATTTGATATGTGCTAATAAAGTTAATTTTTATCCCTTTGTGACATGTTTTGTATCTCACTTATTAAATCGGACAAATGGGGGCGCTTGCCCCCAATCTTATTAATAGGGGATCCAGTGGGGGCGACAACATGTTATGGAGCCCCCTTGTAGGGGTTCGGGGAAGAGTTCCTAAAGAAAAAAATTAAGGAGTCAATCCCTTGTTTCTAGAAAGATGAATTCAACCAAATTCTAATTTTAGAAAGGAAAATTATAATTGTGTTTTTCCCATTTATTTTTGGGATGACGAATCCTAACTGTACTTCACTAATTAGGTATATATATTTTGTGGAGATCTAAAGTTTCTTATAATGATTTTGGATGTAATTTGTTCATCTTGAGTTAATAAAGCTTGATATCTTTCACCGTGGATGTTTCCCTAAACACTTGGGTAAGTGCACCAAGTTGGGGGGCCAAAAGGGGGTCTTAAGTGGATGCATTTTTCTTAAAAAAAAACTTCAACTTGTACGAGTTTTTTGAAATAGTTACACTCAAAATTGGAAGATGTTGTAGAAATATGAATCATAGAATTTTGAGTCTAGTTTCTAAGATACTAAATTTTATTGAAAACGGATAATTTTAAGTGGGTCAAACAACTAAAATACCAATATATGCTCCTGTTTTTGTTAAAAAACATAATAGAGCACTTTCCCGCCCCACCATTTTTTGAGCACCATTTAGTATTTTTAAAAACCTTTGGTAGAAATATGGCTAGGAGCATCTAGTTCAGGCTCCATTTTTTAATAGATTTTTTTAGCGAATATTGTTTTATTTATATTTTTCTAGTATAGAAATTTAATGTTTTGAAAAATAACAGAGCTCCAACCGTGCCCCCTTAACTACCTCAAAAAAATCAAAAATTAGATTTTTTTAATATGTAAAGAATTATGCCTAGTTTGGGCTAGCATAATTTTACTAAAATTTTGATCACCCAAAAAAAGATACACCATGAAAGATAGACATATTTACACTTCAAAAATAGCTATAAAAAGGCATAGTTAGAAAATAAATAATATGGAAACCTTATATTAGTCAGAAAATTTGAAAAATTATATTTTTAGAAAGAAGAGACTCTGCTCTATGTCGTGGTATAATTTTTTAAAAATGAATCAATTGTTTTATTTTGATTTATCATAGAGGATGTGGCATTTTTACATTTTCTTGTAAAACCATGTTGTTTTTGTGTTTGTGTAGGTCCATGCCTTAGGCTTGGGGATCCAAACCAAATCCCAAGCCTTGAGGCATGGCTTTGGAAAAGAGAAAATGCAAAACATGTATGCATTTTCTATAGTATTAAATTAACACGTACGCATTCTATGTAGCATAAACACACATGTCTTCTTTTGACATTATTCTATTCACATAAATAAATGTTCAAGTATAAGATTTTCATTTATTATCGTAAATATAAGAAATTAGGGTCACTCTGCACCTTACGGAATTAGTCTCACAGCTCCATGATTCATGGTTTAGGAGATAGTTTTTTAAAGTATAATTTGGTCAGTACATAGGTAATTTTTTAGGATTTCAGCATTCAGCCTAAATATTTTAGCATTTAACTTCTACAATCAAAACCATAAACCATAGGCCATAAACCTAAACACTAAACTGTAAACCTTGAGCCCTAAACCCTAAACCCTAAACCTTTAACCATGATCCCTAGACCCAAAACATAAACCCTAAACCCTAAACCTTAAACATTCAGCCCTTACCCGTGATCCCTAAACCTTGAGCCTTAAGCCCTAAACCTAAACCATAAACCATGAACCATGAGCCCTAAATGCTAAACCCTAAACCCTGAACCGTAAAAACTAAATCCTAAACCCTAAACCCTGACCCCTAAACCCTAAACCTTAAACATTGAATCCTAAACCCTAAACCCTAAGCCTTGAACCCTACACCCTTATCCCTGAGCCCTAAAATCTAAACCTTAAACCCTAGACCATATACCCTAAGCCCTAAGCCCTAAAACCTAAACCCTAAATCCTAAAACCCAAGCCCTAAACCATAAACCCTAAACCTTAATCCCTAAACATTAAATCCTAAACCCTAAACCATAAATCCTAAAAAAAGCTAAACCATAAACCATAAACCCTTATCCCTAAATACTAAATCCTAAACCCTAAACATAAACCATAAGTCCTAAACCATAACCCTAAACCCCGAACCTTAAACCCCGAACCATGAGTCATAAACCCTAAACCCTAAACCCCAAACCATATTTCATCAATATTTCCTAGTCTCATGCCTAGAACCATCATTGAGTCTACTTATAGAACTACCTTTTTTATGAGAGGTGGGACAAGTAACTAGATGGATATGACATCTACCTTGTGCCTTGTAATGCATATATTACACATCTCTTCCAAACTTTTTTCTCCCCACATATACTTGCGCTCTTAAATGTAAATTTATTCACACTCTGAAAAAAATTCACATTTCTTATAATTCCATGTATGGTATTATGCAAGCCATGATTACCCATTGGAAGCTAGAAAATAACCATCACAACAAAATGAATCTTAAAGGAAATAAAAGAAACATAGAGAATATATCAATATAGAGGTGTAGGATAAAGTTCAAGTGTTCTACTAGAATGGATAGTAAATTTGACATAACTTCCTAAAGTGTTCAAAATAAGCATAGAAATAGGGGAATGGCTAAGAAGACTAAGGGGTTATCAATCGCCTAGTAAATATTTCTTGTTTAGTTCTAAATGTGAGTTAACCGTGACGATTTAGTGACCTTCCATTCATTGATAATTCCTTATATGATAAACCCATAGATGTTTCAAAATCCCCGAACAAAAATTTAGGGGTATTCATCAATCCTAACCAAGGGTGTGATGTGGTTTCCAAGAAACTTGAAATTCATATAGATTTAGGGTCATAACATAAATTTTCAAATATCTCTATCATTATAAATGGAAGCCAAGTAATGTTGTCTCCTCGTACATCCAAGGATTGAGGACTACCGAGGTCTTTGGAAGGATTGGAAAATACGGAATATGACATTTCCCTCCTTCAAAATAACAAAAGATAAAAAAACATCAAATTTTTATGACTCTCTTTGAATTTTCTACCTATAAATTCAATTAACCACGAACTCGTGATGTAAACCCTTAACCCTCAACCATGATACCTAAACCCTAAACTATAAACGCTAAACCCTAAAACCAAAATAATAAATCCTAAACCGTAAACACTAAATACTAAAGCCTAAAACCTAAACCCCAAACCCATAACCCTAAACCCTTGACCCTAGACCCTAAACCCCGAGCCCTAAGCCCTAAACTCTAAATACCAAATCCAGAGCCACCGAGCTCTAACCCCTAAACCTTAAACCAAGAATGCTATGAACCTCGAACCTTAAGCAATAAACCATGAACCATGAACCCTAAACCCCTAATCCCTAAACCATAAACCCTAAACCTTAAGCCTTGAACCCTACACCCTAATCGTTGAGCACTAAACCCTAAACCTTAAACCCCGAATCCCTAAACCATAAATATAGAGCCACGATCTCTAACCCCAAACCTTAAACCCATAACCAACCCCTAAACATTAAACCAATAACTCAACACCAAACCCTAAGTCATTAACCTTAAACCATGCACCATAACCCCTAAACCCTGAGCCCTGAGCCCTAAACCGTAAACCCTAAAACTTAAGGCCTAAATGCTAAATCCTAAAGGTCCCTAAACCCTAAACCCTAAAAACTAAATCATAATCCCTAAACCCTAAACCCTAAACCCTAAACTCTAAACCGCAAAGACTAAACCCTAAACCCTAAGCCCTAAGCCCTAAACACTATACCCTAAACCCCGAACTCGTGACCTAAACCCTAAACCTTGAGTCTTAAACCTTGAACCCCGACCTTTAAATCTTAAATTGTAACTCCTAAACCCTAAACTATAAACCCTAAATCTTAAACCCAGGCCCTAAACCTAAAACCTATACCATAAACCCTAAGCCCTAAAACCTAAACTTTAAGTCCTAAATCCTAAACCCTAAACCCTAAACGCTAAACCTTGAGCCCTAAACCCTAAAAGCTTAGCCTGAACCTAGGCCCTAAGCCATAATCCCTAAGCCAAAACCCTAAACCTTGAACCCTTAAACATAAAACCTCAACCCTAAACCCTAAAAACTAAACCCTGAGCCCTAAACCCTAAACCCTCAACTCTCAACCCTAAACCCTCAACCCTGATCCCTAAACCCTAAACCTTGAACCCTTTTCCCTAAACCCTGAACCCTAACCTTTAAACCTTAAACCCTAACTCCTAAACCCTGAACCGTAAACCCTAAATCCTCAACCCTAAACCTTAAACCCTAACTCCTAAACCCTAAACTATAAACCCTAAATCTTGAACCCTAAACCTTAAACCCTTAGCCCTAAACCCTAAACCCTATACCATAAACCATAAGCCTCAAACCCTAAAATCTAATCCCTAAACCATAAACCCTAAACCCTAAAACCTAAACCCTGACCCCTAAAACCTAAACCTTGAGCCCTAAACCCTAAACCCTAAGCCTTAAACCCTAGGCCATAAGCGACATATGAGAAAAAGAATGTATGAGAATCATGAATTTGATTCCATGAAAGGATGTGTTTAGAGCTAGGAAGGTGAGGGGATGATATTTATATGGAGCACCATGTTTCTAAGAATGAGCAATCATCTGAGTTCACTTGATGTAATTTACTTGAGTACTATTCATAACAACTCATTCAACACCTAGTAGTGTTATCACACCTTAAGGAGGAGGCACATTACAATCACCTCATTTTGGTGTAGGACATGAATCCCATTCAAGGAACAATCCTCTATCTACAAAGTGAGGATCTCTTATTAGTAAGAAGTATACAAACATCATAGAGTTAATTCATGGTCACTAAAGTGAATTATGAACCAAATTTAAAAATTAGTACCGATTCAAGCAGTGGTAGGGCCAAAATCCATCTTAGAAGGTCAAAAACCTAAAAAAATGATTATATGCTTTCCCAAAACAAAGACCTACTATAATATATATGCCTTGAAAGTTTTAGGTCATTTGCTGAAATCTTGAAACCGAGTAAATCTTGATTAGATTAGATTTTGAAAAAATATCTTCTAGATTATAACTGCTTGAGCTACGAGACCACTTCCATAACGTGCGAGTGACCTAATTTCTTATATTTACTTTAAGAAATAATAAAAGTATAAGAAATAATAAAAGAAATATTATACTTTAACATTTTTTTTGTAAGTATAAAGCACCAAAACACATATACATGGTCCATAGTACAAAAATGTGTACGTGTTATAATGCATACGCGTTATTGGTTCGGTTATTCTCGAGCCAAAAATTAAAATGTGAGCGCATTTCAGCAAAATACGTACTTTTCGCTTTTGCTTTTTTTCAAATTCTTGTCCGCTTTTTTTTTCCCCAACTTCACGCGCTTACCCACTTATATGGGATTTTATCATGTAAATCTAGTGTTCATCTATTGCATGTTTGGTATTTTGTATATTTCATTTATCTTTATATCTATAAAATTTTATTTTCTAATTAAACTTTCTGCATATTTTTTTATTAGATAAGGTAATAAAGAAGATTTTTAAGGAATTGGGAACCTGTATAACCAAAATATAATCATCAAATCACGAAAAAGAGACATCAAGGAACATGGCCCAAACAATCAAAGAAGAAGCAAATAGACAAGCCAAAAAACCATAAGCCAAAAACACCAAAAAGAAAAGGCTCCTAAAAGAAGACCTGTCAAATCTAATTGACCATCTACCCAAGGAACATCCCTAACTACCATGGTATTACCCCCTTTGGGATCTAAGGCTCGTCTTAAGAGAATAAGTTCCAATTTTTTCATTCTTTTTGTAGTTCACTACCTACCATCCATTACCCTCATTAGGATCCGCATTCTCTTCCGGGTGGGAATGTAGATGAATTTCCATAACCTCCCTATTTTTAGGGCTTTGAATCTATGTGGAACAAAGGGATTATGCCAATGATTCCCCCTCTAACCTTAGCCTAACTGTTGTGAATCAATAACCAATTTAGAGGGGGCGGTTTCACCCTTCTTCTCTTCATGATTATCTGTATGGCTAATCAATCATTATCAATATCACTATCCTAAAGATCATGTACAACTAAATTATCCAGATTACAATCCTTCCACCATGAGACCTATCCCTTAATATGTTTCCTGACGATGTGACAATCATAAGCTAAATGTCCTAGAGAAAAACAAGTTTTGCATATAAAAGGAAAGCCTTCATAATCAAAGTTTTGTGTCCATATAGTATCCTTGAATTTTAGCTCCATGGTAGCTGGAAAGTGAACATTCATATCCATATCCACCAAAATAAAATTGTAAGTGGTGTGATGAGAAGATTCAATTTTAGGATCTACAGCTAAGAATTTACCCAAAACATCCCCATATCCATGAAGCAATCATCACTCCAAAAGTGCAAAGGAAGGTAGGGAAGCCTTATCCACACAGGTCTAATATTAAATATTTTAGTCAAGGGATTAAACTATGGAAACAAGGGCCTCATGAGAAGAAGATGTGATTGTAATTCCCATATTTTCACAAAAATTACTTCTTTATCTAAGGAAATGTCAAACACTCGCCAAGAAGATACAATGAGAAAAGTGATAGGTGTTGACTTTATCTTCAATAAGAGGGTGTCATTGTTCAGATATCCATTTGTGTAAGGCAGGAAGGCAAGGGAAAAAAATATTGAACCGAAAATCAATCCCCTCTGCCGATAATACTCAATCGACTACATACTACCTCCCGAAAGGAAACTACAGGGGGTCTTTATCATAGGCCATAGGTTTGGGGAAGGGCAACCACCAACTTTGGCCATAATGAGAAAGGATCTCCCTCCCTACACAAGTCCCGATCCATTCATCGCAAGTCCTTTGAAAACCCCGTTTAGAGCCTCGGCCAAGATAAGACACAACCCTTTCATTCCCAAAACCCACCCAACCATCGACCCGAATACTACTATCAAGCACTTAGAAACAACAAGCCCCTTCTACTTAGAAAATGAAGATCCACCACTGCTACCACCATATGAACCCGGGGGAAAGGAGGAGGGCCTCCGAAAATCCTCCGAGATCCTCCGAGAGGAAACCAAGAAAACCCTCAAGCACATTCCCATTGGCTCGACGATGGTCACACGCCTCCTCCATTGTAATAACAAATCCACCATTTCCAAGAGTATTAGGGTTAAAGCACCATTCTTTCTTCTCCATAGTTTATAATATATTAGTTGAATGTAGATATATTATTTTTAAGGAAGATTAACTTTCTGGTATTCATTGTTGCATAGTTTCTGATTTCTAACAATTTCTTGGTATTAATTTACTCGTTTGTCTCTAGAGTATGATTCTAGATTGTTATGCCAATATAGATTGTGAAGTGTTTTCTAAATATTTAAAGTGTCGATAAGGTTTTCTAATCCAATCATTAATAACAAAGTCTTAGGTCATTTTTAGTATTAGTTGGAACAATATTACGTGATTAGCTAAAAATTCTATGTACCATTATTGATAATGTCGGTGCATTGTTTATGCATTTTCTAGTTAAAATAGTTAAAATCAATTTGTGTGTTAATTGTGTGTCTTAGTGTTTATCTTTGTGAGTAATTCTAGTTAAATAGTAAACTTGAAATATTTTAAAAGTGAAAAATTAAAAAAAATCATCGCCGATGCATTTTCAGTGTAATGAAATGTCGAATAATATAAAAATTTTCACATTGTGAGTGGAAGAAAAAATAATAATCACAATGTGGAAAAGTTCCTCATGATCACATTTGCTAAGTAGCAACAAACTGGAGGATGGAGGTAATTCAAGTAGGATGGAAATCAACATCCTCGAGTTTTTCCCAACCTTAGAGGCCACATTTATCTTAAGGGACACATTTTACTTTTCTTTGTGTGTATTTTAAAATAAGACCATAAGACAAAAGTCTTGTTCATGTATGTTATATGGTATCTATTTTTATCCCTTAAGTGTGATGATGCAAATATCTATGCCATAAATACTAAAGTAGGCAAGTGTTCTTGATATCTCGACTAGGTTGGTTGATGTGAATTGGTCGATGGGTACTAATTCATGAATTCCCCATAATACGTTGATGGGTCACTAATCATTGATGATTTACTAGTTTTCATGGTCAAGGTTATGATTGAGACAATGTTAAAGCTAATGAGCAGCATGTTGCTTAGTTATAGGTGGTGATTTCTCCCATATTCGTAGTAAGGGAGGGAATGTTAGAAATATGGTTATTACACCCATGACGAGTTGTAGTAATTTATTTGTATATTGTTATGTGAATTATAAAACAACTCACATAATATTAAGTATGGCTCCACCCTTTTAGAACTTGAATCCTTACCTTACGAAGATTTATGTACCTATTTATGAACAATATTTCTTACACAAAATAATCATCATATTCGTGTTTCTATGCTACTCAATCGACAAATTATACATACATACATACATACATACATACATACATGTATGTATGTATGTATGTATGTATGTACATATGTATGTATGTATATAAATACATGTGTGTGTGTGTGTGTGTGTGTGTGTGTGTGTGTGTGTGTCAATGTGTGTCAATCAATTAAGGTTAGGCTAGTTTTTAAAACTTTCACAATGTTACAAAGTGTCAATTTTAGTAACACATAGATGCAGATTATGTTACTGAGGTTCTCCAAATTTTATTTAACAAAAATTATCATTGTTGAACATGAAATCAAACTTTATCCAATTTTTTTAGAAGAGAATTTATTTATATGATTTTTTAATAATTATCAAATTTGTGTATATATACACATACCGATCAAAGTAGCAAAAATTAACTCACTCCACTCTATCCTGACATAGGTATATATTTTATTGAAAAAAATGATAAAACTAAAATTGTTCAAATTTATAGATGTTTATTTTCTGGAACTTTATCCTTTAGAAAACTTGAACCAAACTTTATCCTCATTGAACATAAATGAGAACTCAAACATTATGACTTAGGTTGTAAACATGGCAATAAATTGTGTAGCGTATTAAAACTTCTAAATTTTATGGGGTCTTAATAGGAGGGAATTAATTCCCTATGTTGAGTGGTGTGTCATGATAGGAAAATATGAGAGTGGGGGCCCTACATTATGCACCCAATTGCATCTAGTTTATAGTTCAAGTAAAAGTGGTAGAATGGATAGATTTCATACATGGCATTGGGGAAACAAGGAAATAGATTCTATCAAATAGATAAAAGTTTCATAATGAAAAAGGAAAAAAACATGGCAAAAGAATAGGACCCACACCTTGATAATATGAAAACGTGCACATGAATCTTCTTCTATGCAATTTTTTTTTGTTGAATCAATAGTTCATCATGAAACTAAACAAGATATTGGTGAGGGAATCATATTACATGGTTTAAATAAGGGAAGTTGTCCAAGGCCTTCGATATTCCTAAACAATAGACATAATGAACAAGAGCTTATAAGAAATCATGGAACCCCCTTACTTGACATATTGTTTTGTATACAATTGTGGATAAAGAAACATATTTTGTGTTAAAAAAACTGATTATGGGTAAAAGAGGGTTAAGGGGACCCTTCCCCATACAATAAAGGAGAAAAAATATATATCGATGAGGAACAACTGAAGCTACCTCTACTAGTGGCACATAAAGTAAAGATAAACAACACAACAAAAACAAGAAATATAGACCAAATAACAAAGAAAACAAAAATGAGAGAGCTCATCCTTGGGACCCCTTCCCATGGGATCTCAGATGCATATTAAGGGATTCATTATTCCCTTTCTTTCTTCTCTCATGAAGACCAACCACCACTAGATTCCGGATTTACATTTTCAATTGTGTGAACCGATATGCAAATTTCAATGTTATTGTTTTCCTTCTGATAACCAAGAGGAAGGGATAAAGTCCCAACCTAAGAACTTCCCTTCCCTTTAGAGGGGATTCATCTTCAAACTCAAAATCTTAGTGACTGTCAACAACCAAAAGACTTGGATCAGCATTCTTCCACCATGAAGTGTGTCTACGTGCATGTTTCTTCCCATACTTGCAATCCAAAGCTAAGTGTCCAAGCGAAAACAAGGTTCTGCATGTAAAGGGTAAAACTTCATATTCCACGTTTTGAGTCTATATTCTATCCTGAACCATAAGATCAATAGAAGCAGGAAAATCCATTGAAGTGCTCATGTCAACTAAAATGCAAGCATAACTAGTATACTCATACAAGGTCATTTTTGTGTCAATAGTCAGGGTTTTACCTAGAATGTCCGCAATGGAGATTAAAATTTTCTCATCCCAAAACGGAGAGGAAGATATGGCAAATGAATCCAAATAGGTCTGATTTGGAAAGTTTCAGTTACAGGATTAAAAAGGGGAAACCATGGCTTCATGAGCAAAAAGTGGGATTGAAAATCCCACAATCTATCAAAAATTAAATCTCTATCAGAGGTAATATCAAAGAAAACAATGAAGAAACCTCTAGTTGAAGGGTAAATGTCCACTTTACCATCCATTAATGGCTTCCAAGATGAAGAGAACCACTCATGAAGTGCAGGAAGCCCATGCAACTTTTGTTGAATCTTGAGATAATGCCCTTTTCCTTGAAAAATGCCTCCGATTTAAAAACAGCTAGGCCAAAGCAACAAACGGTAAATGTTTGGCATGTGTCATGGCCTTAGGAGGAGAACGAGCTGAGGATTTAGCCACATCAGCGAAACTTTTGACTCTGTCTTGAACCCCCAAACTCGGAACCTCTAAAAAAATGTCTATACCGCCTATAGGTAAAATCTGACAGAGAGAGGAAGATACTGGTACATCTGCATCTAAGGAACTTCCCTTCAGAGGGGATCCAGTTGAAATTCCAGTACCATTCTTCAAAAAACCCTGCTTTGATGCAACAGGAACATGGGAAATAAACGCGAAATAGCAGATGCAACATATGTTTTATAATGACTCCTTAAATTAAAAACTTTATCTACATGTGAAAATAACTCAAAAAATATTGATAATAATTTTTTTTTATAAAAACATATTTTTATGGAAAGTGATTAGATTTTACTATGTGGAGTCATTTTTAATATTTATAACTCTATTTATTATTGTAAATATATAATTTAATGAAAAATAATTACTTTTTACTAGAGGAAGTTATCCAAATAATAAATTTACTATAATAGTATTAATTTAATAAATGTAAATTTACAAAAAAATTATTATTTAATATGACTCCACGTACTATTATATAAATATATGTACAATCATCAAAATATTAAATATTTTCAGTTTCTTTTTCATAATCCTAATGTTGAAAAAAATTTATTTCCGCAGTCATGACATCAAACATTTACTTTCCATGATGCTAATATAGTATGCTTTTCGACAAACACATATATTTGAAAATAATTTATTATTAAAAGGTTATTATGCTTCTTAGATATACAATATAATTTATTTATTTTTAACAGTTTTTCCTTTTTTTGGTTCAAAATTCAATTGCAACATATATTTATTAGAGAATAATTTCTTAATTGAAATGTATTATTTAACATGTTTATTTATTTCCCATAACTCCAGAGGAACTAGGTCCCGACAACAATAAAAACGACGAACAAAAACCAACAGTCTGCAACAACAAACAGAAACAGATCGCTCACATTCAGCGATCTATTGCTTACCATGTTACCGAATTTACCATCCATCATCAGGCTCAACAATGTTACCGAATTTCTCGTTGAAGTACTCTCTGTATTGATCACCCTCCCAAAAAGTAATAACCTTCAGGGAATCCGGAGCGATATGGGCACATGACGTCTGAGAGGAGAGCTTCCGTTGTTCTTCCATGTTAATAACCAAAACAACCTCTAATTTCCCCAAGGGGGCATACTTTGGATCACGACCAGATTTGAGTTTTGAGGATTTGAGCCAAGAGTGTTGTGGGACTGCAAACCCCTTATTTTTGTTTCATAATGTTTCCATCTTTCTTCTTCAATCAAATACCCCCTTTCAGGAAGATTTTCTGTCAAAACTAGGGATGGCGCTGCTGGTGTCTCAGTCAAAACCTCAGACTTATACTCAGAAGAGGACTCATCCTCCTCTTCTGACCCACCAGATTCGTCGTTGTCTTCTTCCACACTAGAGTCCAAAGGTATTTGTAGGAGTAATAGAGTCCATAGGAGGAAAGATCTTGTCATTTACAAGAGTAGGGGAAGCGGGTGCAATAGGCTCACCATACCCAAAACAAGCCCCATCTACACTATCCAAAGCCACCCCTCTTCCAGGAGATGACCCACCAAAACTCCCTTCAGCAACAAAAGAAGACACGGGATTCAGTTCCGGCAAAACACTGCTAGCATGAGGCTTCCTCTTCGAAGTCTGAACCGAACCCTTGCAAGATCCATCCCCATGACCAGCAGACCTGCAAACTTCACAATACACCAGGGAGTTTCGTACGCTAGCTCTTGTTTGACCACCCCATGGGCAGAGCGGAGACGAATGAAGGAGGGAAACATTTTTCCCGGAGAAACATTCACGCATATTATGGCTAAAACCAACTGTGTTCCGGCCAGGCTCGTTGGATCAATGACCAGCATGTCCCCAAGGGCATTGGCAATCCCCATGAGCACCTCGAATTCCCAAAAATCGAGAGCCAGGTCAGGGAGATGAACCCAGACAGGGAAAGCATTGGGAAGAAAAAATTTCATATCCATACCTGGATTCCATTTGGTCAGATGCAACATTGTATTCCCGTAAAGCCAGGGACCACCATTGATGGCATTGAGGAAGTCCTCCTCCCTGGTGAACTGGAACAGAAAATACTTGTTTGAGATGGCCACCACTGAGATTCCGCCATTTAGAGCCCATTTCCTTCTAGCCCAGGCCTTGACAATGTCAACATTAGGTCTGATGCCAGTGAAACTACCAAGGAGTGAGAGCCCATACCTGTTTCTTTCCTTGTCTACCAGGAAATCTTGTACGAAAAACATCGGCTCGCTATAGTTCCAGGTCGGTTTCAGCGGCGGTAGGGGGGAGACAGTCCTTCCTAAAGCGCGATCCGCCCATGATCTCTGTGTTTCTTTCTCACAAGTTTGAAACTTAGTCTCCCGGTCCTCCCTATTTTGTTCCCTTCCATGTAAACTTATTTACATTAATAATAATTGTATTTAATGTGTTCCTCATCAAAACATAATGTGTAGTAAGTTTTTTTAAATAGCGGTAGTAACTATGACTCGTGGAGAAAATAAAACAATGTAAATGATGAAGACTTATAGAAAACAAATCCAACACCTGTAAGAGTTACATGCAGACTTTAACTCGAAGATTCTGTACAAAGAAATATTGTTTATATAAAAAAGAGTGGACATTAATTTTTGGAGTGTAGATGCATATGGTAGTATATATTTTACTACACTAGATTTGAAGTGTAAAGGCAATCTTCCCATTGGGTGTTTATTTCTAAGAATCTATACAATAGATGTGGCATGTGTATTTGAAGCCCATAGATTGTTGACATCATACGTTAGTGGGAAACATATTTCTAAAAAATTGAGAAGTATTTTTGTAAAATATTACAATGATAAGCCTTTCATGTAAAACAAAATGGGAAGAAATGTAATTTAGTTACAATCATAAAGGACATACCCGTTGTTGTTATTGGGATCTAACATGTGTAGATGTTTCTCTTGAAACATATTTGTTTTACATAATTAATTCTTTTAATCTAATATTGGTGCTCGAGAGGACAATGGTGGAGATATTCGTAAGGATTCAAAGGAATTAACTTTTGATTGTATAGTGAAATAAAAGCCCAATTTTTCCACCTCTTAATATCTATAGTTGACCACGGTAAAACTCAATCTTTGGAAATTATGTATGGTAAGTGACAAAGTCATTATTAGCTTCAACATGTTCATGATTACCTCATATAGATATGTAATGTGTGTGGAGGGTAGAAATATGATGCAAAATTACTAACATAAAGATGGGTGTGCTTCCCATGTTGTAGTTGAGAAATGTAACAAAAAAATCCTTGAATTATTATCCAATCACCAAATTGTTTATTTTTATGTGTTGGAAATTCTTCTTGATCCAATCGTTAACATCTTTAAACATTTTAGGATCTATGAAACTAAATTCATCAATGAGAATATAATATAATATATATAAAAATAGCGAAATCATATGATGGTAGGGAATGAGAGGAATGATGGTTTCAAATTTGGTGGTGGGCGGAAAAGTAGCTTTGGTTCTTCCCCTTACCCTCCTCAACAAAAATATTGGGTTGTTTTTGTGGTAGGCACCATAGGAATAATGATGGGCACCTCTATGACTCTCCTTCTAGGATCCTTCATGGAATGGAGAGTACCCTTCTCTCTATTCCAAAGGCTCTAATTGATAGAGATGAAGAAAATTTCAGGCATGCTCTTTAGGGTAGGTTTGTGGGGACTCGCCCTAACATAGAAGCTGTGAGGAGCTGGGTCCAAATAAAATGGAGACCCAAAGGTAATCTTGAAGTGATTTCTTTGGCCCATGAAGCATTTATTTTTAATTTTTCACGTGTAGAAGACTCCAACAAGGTGTTACAGAAGGGCCATAGTTCTTTGGAAGAACTGTGTTGAATACGACAAAATGGGCCCCTGGATTTTCTCTAGTTGTTCCTTTCCCAGTGCCTTCTGGTGTGGGTGAGACTACTTGCTTTACCCTTGGAATTTTGGGAGCCCAAATTATTTTGAGCATTCTTAAGGCTTTAGGGAATCCTCTTTCTTTATATCGTGCAACTAAATCCTCAACCAATTTGACCCATGCAATATTTTGCATTAGCATGACAGAATAATAAACCCTCCCCTACCTTCATCAAGCTAGTCACCGGACATGGTGTTAGGAAGTAGGATCTGATTTATGAAGATACTAATAAATTTTGTGTGAAATGTATAAATGTTGGTCATGGTGAAGGTCGATGTGATGCCTCTCAAAAGCTTGGGTGAAGAAAGGAGATTATGTTCTTTCTCCTTCCATTTTGGCATCTAAGAACATGATATCTTTTCCCGGGTCTACATTGGCTATTGTGGCTTGCATTCGAGATAGATATATACAACCCCTTTCCGGTGAAGACCATATGTATGAGGATTTGAATTTGATGAAATTTTGGATGGGCCCATGCCCATGTCCAAAATAGGAGATGGTTCGCCTAATGTTGATGTAGAAGCATAATTTGTGAAGGCCTTAACTTTTTATCTGACTGGTGGATCATCTTGAAATTTTCCAGGGTGGTAGATCTTCATTATTATTATGCTATGGTTAATTTTTGCTGAAATATTGTTGCCATTTTGGTATATTTTCGGGGCCATATTCCTTCATCTAGTGGTCTAAAATTGGCTCCAAACGTTTTTTTTTGCTTTTGACTAAGACTTAGAGTTTTAATAACCTTTTCCATGTTTTATAGAATAATCAGAATTTTTTCATGGGCCTTAAATTATGAAGGAATATTTGACAAGCAAAATTTGGGGCCCATCCGAGTTGTTTTTCTAATAGGTAATTTTTGGCATTTTAGGGTTTTTGGCATTTTAGGATTTTTTAGAGGTAATGTGAAATAAAAGGAAGATTGTAATGACATAAAAGATTACTTGTGGAATCTCAAATGAGAAAAAATATATTTTGAAGCTTCTGGTTTAGTTTAAAACTATTTGTGTGTGTTCTAGAAGTATTTCAACCTCTTGCAGTTGGATCCACATCAAATATCTTTGTACCTGATGGTGTTGGTCAGGACAAGGATTTCCCTCCCTTTCTTGATAGCTTGGTTTCTTCTCAGCATGTGTCTTTGGATGTGGTAGTATCCTTGGTAGAAAATGTGAGTGTTTGCGTGGATCATGAGTGTGGCACGATAGGTTTAGATGTGAAAGAAAAAATTGAATCGAAGACAAATCATATGCCACGTCTGAAGAATGATACACTAGGGATAGGGAATCTAGTGTTTATGGTTCACCCATCTCTATGGCGGGGTTGTTCCCAATGGGGAAATTAAAGCTTCGATTGCCTTGTCTCGGGCGAACATTTGAAAAATATTTCTCTCATTTTTCGTGATGGAATTACCCCCAAATCATTGACTATGATTCGGTGAAGGAGATCAGTTCGGTTATTAATTCAATAGAGGAAGCTGAACCTTAAGAGTTGTTTGAAGAAATAAGGCTAAAAATGGAAGAAGAACGCTTTATGAAAGGAAAATTAGAAATCGTTTTGAATTTTTAATGTCTTAATTTAACCAAATTGTAGTCTCATGTTTCATCGCCCCTCCTCTAGACCCTAACTCTCTTAAAAATTTAAAGACCGGGAGGGTACTAGGTACAAGTAATACCTTTTTATAACCTTTGGCTTGCGGAGGTTACCAAAGATCCATCTAATGAAAATGCCTAGAATCTCTTCCACCTCGGAGGTCTAAGATGAAATGATTGGTCGGTCCTTGGTTGTGCTCTTGTTTTTAGTTGGGATTCTTGTTCCTTCTTCATTGTGATCCTCCGTTGTTGTGGTTTTTGTCTTTTTGGTGTTATCTATTTCTATATCTGGGCTTGGGCATTTTGATTTACGGTAGGATCCCACTCGAAAAACTGTGTTCATATATATATATATATATATTAGCCAAATTTTTCGTTTCATAGAATGTAGATTTCTCATTACGAGTCTAAGATCTTTAGGATTGTTCTAGCATGTATATTGAATAATTAATTTCTACAAGAGAAAGGAGAATTAAAGCCCGATTTTCCATCTACTGATAGAGTTAATGAATGTTTGATACATTTCTTGAGATATGATTTAGAAATTATTGTTGTTCCTTGGATAATAAATTTTAGTGGTTCTTGATCACCTAAATAGTCACAATGACTTAGTGTTATAACATATGTCATATGTTTATATTAAGATTAACTTATTACATGAAAAATAGGATCCTTAATTGGATTTACATGTTTGAAGAAATGAACAAATTTTGTCAAGAAAATGTCGAAAAAAACTATTGTAATAGATCATTTTGACCATAATCATGGTGTATTACATAGTATCGACAATAAAGTAACTCAATATTAGACAATTGCATATCATTATGTAGAACCAATCTACACAATATATCCCACTTTGTATGCCAAGTACTTGCACTTTGATTTTCATAAAAGTTATTATCACCTTCATTGCTATATGTAAATGACTTTTGTACATAATTAATATTCCATGCGGGGTATGCACCTTTAATATATTCCCAAGTTCCAGTTATTTCTTCATTTTTGACCAAAAAGTGTCGAAAGGGTTTTCATAGTAAAAACTCACTTCATTCAAATTCCACATATTTCCTTATTCTTTATAGAAATGGAATGTTTTCTCATGGCATGGACAATCGTATGGTGAGTTTGTGGAGAACAGAGGGAGAGTATTATTTTTTCCCGGCATGGGAATTCGTATTGTTGTGTATCGTAATACTTGAAAGATAACTTTGGATAGTGATGGATAGCCAATACTAGATGGTGGTATTCATTGCTTCCCTTAAGACTACAACTTCAATTTCCCTACGCAGATGGCCAATTTTTAAAAAACTTATCCTTCATTTGTTATGTCGATTGGCTTCTTTGTGTGTATATTTTTGTTACATCCGAAGTATATATAAGAAGAAAATGTTGCCCTCGTACATAGACTTTGGACATCCTGTAAACAAGTTTGGCTAAAACCTTTGAAAAAGCGACCCACAATTTCATAGAGAAGATTGGAGGGGCATTCTATATTGTTTACAATTTCAGAATTCATTTTTAGGTTAACATATTATTAAATAATTTTCTGGAAGTCGTCTACCTATGAAGTTCCCCTTGCTAGAAAGTGTCAAATTCTAGAAGCTCTTCCCGGATTTACGTTTCCATTTGCATGGTTGTTCTCGATTTCACTGTCTGTTGGAGAAAGAAAAGATAATACGAGAAAATAGAAATTCAGAAATTACTTTTACTCTTACATAACAGAGGTGTCCAACAAAATACAAAGCATGAGAAACAGATTTGTATTATATTTCACAAATCTGATACATGATGAGACAAAAAAGGATTGTATTTGTCAAAGAACAGAGCTGCCTGTGCTCTCTGTTTACACGCCTTCCTTCTTCTTTTAAAAACAAAGTATTCCTTCTGTACAATGCAAAAAATAAACAGAGTTTTTATTATTTACAACACAGAAGCTTCCGGATTAAAAAGAAGTGTCTAGATGCATACGAAGGAAGTTAGGTGAAGGAATTTAAATGCGGTGGGTGGAGTGTTTTGACAGCAAAGGGCAGGGGAGATTAGGTAAGCATACGTGGATGTCCACGTCTACCAACACTCCCTTTAATCTTCACTGCCATATATGTCTGCTATTCCAATTCCTTCCCGGAGATGCTCAAAGACATGCTTTGCAAGTGGTTTTGTGAAGATGTCTGCTAGTTGCTCTTTGGACCTGCAAAACTCAAGATGAATGTCACCATTGTTCACCAATTCTCGAATAAAATGATATCTTGTGTCAATATGCTTGCTGCGTTTATGGAAGACATGATTTTTAGATAAAGCAATTGCAGAATTATTATCACAATAAATTTCTGTAGGTTCTTCTTGTGGATGCTTCAAATCTGAAAGTACTCTTCTCATCCATATTGCTTGGCAAGCTGCTGATGTGGCTGCAACATATTCCGCTTCAGCTGATGAGAGTGTCACAATTGGTTGTTTCTTTGATGCCCAAGAGATAGCACCTGATCCAAGATGGAAAATGTTACCGGAAGTACTCTTCCTATCATCCAAGCTACCTCCCCAATCACTATCCGTATATCCAATCAGCTTGTAGTCATCTGAAGCTGTATACAAAATCCCAAAGTTCTTTGTTCCAGCTATATACCTTAAAATTCTTTTTCCAGCCTTCCAATGTGATTCCTTAGGTTTGTCCATGAATCTAGAAATAAGACTAACCCCATGCATGATATCCGGTCTTGTGGTGGTTAGATATATAAGGCTGCCAACTAATCTTTTAAATAAAGTTGCATCAACACTAGGACTTTTGTCGTCCTTACTAAGTTTTAAACCCAGTGCAACTGGTGTAGGGGCTGCATTGACATTTGTCATCCTGAATCTTTTCAACAAGTCACTAGCATATTTTCTTTGACATATAAAAATGCCTTGATCACTTTGACTTACCTCTATTCCAAGAAAGTATCTCATGATCCCCAAATCAGTCATATCAAATTCACTTTCCATGGCTGCCTTGAATGATTTAATTGACATGTTACCTGTGAATATCAAATCATCTACATACAAGCAAACTATCAAGATTTCTCCTTCATCATTCACTTTGACATATAAAGTTGGTTCATTGCCACTCTTGCTAAACCCATTGTTTACAAAGTAAGAGTCTATCCTGCAGTACCAAGCTCTAGGAGCTTGCTTCAAACCATATAGTGCCTTTTTCAGTTTGTATACCTTATGTTCTTCTCCCAAAACTTGATAACCAGGTGGCTGTTTTATATACACTTCTTCTTCTAAAATGCCATTCAAGAATGCTGATTTGACGTCCATTTGGTAAACCTTCCAATTATTTTGAGCTGCTATGGATAAAACCATCCTAATGGTATCCAATCTTGCCACTGGTGCAAATGTTTCATTGTAGTCTATGCCAGGTAGTTGTGTGAAGCCTTTAGCTACTAGTCTTGCCTTGTGTTTCTCTACTTTTCCATCAGCATTATACTTTGTCTTGTAAACCCACTTAACTCCAATCACATCCTTGCCTTTAGGAAGCTCTACTAGATCCCAAGTTTGATTTTTCTCAATTGATTGAATTTCTTCATTCATGGCTGCAATCCAATTGTCATCTTTAATGGCATCCTCAAAATAAATTGGATCAGCTTGTGTTAAGAATGCAAAATTAGAGCATAAATCATCATTTTCAGCCTCTTGTAATTCATCATAAATCTCTCTTAGACTGCGTGACTTCTTTGAAGTGTTTATAGACCTTGATCTTAGTGATGCAAGTGTTGGATTAGAAGATTCGCTGCTGTTATTACTTGCTGGAGTAGTTGGATTTGGAGTGGTGGGTGCCTTAGAAGGTGTTGAAGGAACATTTGCTTGAGTAGTAGAAGTCACAACTTGAGTTTCATTCTCCTCATTCTCTTGTGGAACACTAGCTGCAATTGTAGTTGTTTTGTCTATACTGCCATCCCACGCTTCTTCTTCAACAAAATTAACATCACGGCTTATTATGACCTTCTTTGTGATAGGATTATATAACTTATATGCCTTCGATTGTTCACTATATCCTACAAATATGCACTTCTCTCCTCTATCATCTAGTTTCTTTCTCAACTCTTGAGGTATCAAGGAGTATGCCACACATCCAAAGACTCTCAAATGTGCTATATTATGCTTCCTTTTGCTCCAAGCTTCTTCTGGTGTTTTATTTATCACTGCTTTTGTTGGACATCTATTTAATATGTATACCGAACATGCAACAGCTTCAGCCCAATACTCATTTGGTAGGTGTTTTTCTTTTATCATACTTCATGCCATTTCCATAATTGTTCTATTTTTTCTCTCAGCTACTCCATTTTGTTGAGGAGTATATCTTGTTGTAAGTTGTTTCTTTATGCCATTTTCTTTACAAAAATTCTGAAAATCATTTGATATATATTCACCACCTCTATCGGTTCTCAATACTTTGATATAATGTCCACTTTCCTTTTCAACTTTTGCCTTGAACTCTTTAAAAACAGAAAATGCATCTGATTTGTGTTTTAAGAAATAAACCCAAACTTTCCTACTGAAGTCATCAATAAATGTCAAGAAATAAAGACTTCCACTTATGGATGGTGTTTGCATCACTCCACAAAGATCTGAATGCACTATCTCAAGTGGATGTTTTGCCCTATAAGATTCCCCAACTGGAAATTTATGTCTATGTTGCTTTGCCAATATGCAACTCTCACACGTTGTTTTAAGTGGTTCTATTGGTGGCAACCCATAAACCATTCTTTTCTTATATAATAGTTGTAATCCTTTGAAATTTAAATGGCCAAATCTTAAATGCCATAGCCAAGATTCATTTTTGTAAGAAGCTTTGAAGGCTAATTCAGCAACCTTTTGCAACTTGTGTGGCTCTAGGAATAGTTCACTTTGGATTCTAAGTGGAAACATCCTATTTTTTGTCATTTCAACTTTTGCAATCAGCCTATTGCTTGGTTTCTTGTCTAGAATCACACATTCACCATTTTCAAAGTATATTCTATATCCTTTTTGCACTAGTTGCCCAATGCTTATGAGATTGTGTTGCAATCCAGGAACATAGTATACATCAGGGATATGCTTCTTCTCACCTTGCTTGGTTCTTATATTAATTGATCCTTTTCCCATGACTGATACTTGGTGATCATTACCCAATTTTACCTCTGATTTTACTGATTCATCAATTGTTGCAAACATCTCCTTACTCCCACTCATGTGATTGCTACAACCAGCTATCTAGGAACCATACCTCTTTGGAACTCTCTTGTGCTACATTGCATGTTATAAACATGGTGTTTTGCTCACTAGTGTTGGGCTGGTCCTCATTTGTGAAATGTGCCTTTTGCTTATTCATGTCATATTGTCTTTTTCTACATTCAGATGCAAAATGCCCAAATCTATTACAATAATGACATTGAATATTGGATTTATCATACCTTTCTCCTTGATGATGGCTATGAGAGTGGCTGCCACCTCTTCCTCTTGTTGGTGTAGAATGGGTATGTGGGCTTGATACTAGTCTTCTGCTTTCAAGTTGTGTATTTTCTCTTCCTCCTCTTGGTGTAAAACGTCCTCTGCCTCTGCTGTAATTTGATCTCCCTCTTGTTCTGCCAAATGAAAGCTGAGCTTTGAATGCATTCTCCAATGATGATGCCCCTGACCGATTTAATCTTTGCTCATGTGCTAAGAGTGATCCCATTAATTCATCTACTGATAGTTGTGTAAGATCCTTGGATTCCTCAATGGCTACTACAACTGAATCAAATTTTATAGGCAAGCTTCTAAGTATTTTCTCTACAATTTTTTGATCTTCAAGAGTTTCTCCATAAGATCTAATTTGATTAACTATTGTCATTGCATGAGTGAAGAATGAATCTATTGAATCTGAATCCTTCATTTGTAGATTTTCAAAATCCCTTCTAAGCATTTGTAATTTCGCTGTTTTTACCTTGCTTGTGCCTTGGTATGCTGTTTGCAGACTATCCCATGCTTGTTTTGATCTTGTGGCAGCTGCTACTCTTGGAAAGATTGATTCCTCCATTGCTTGTTGAATGAAGAATAATGCCTTTGCATCTTTCTTTTTGTTTTCCTTCAATAAGTCCTTCTCTACTTGTGAAAGAGCTTGATATTCTTGCTGGTCAGCTGGTTCATTAAATCCATTCTCAACCAAGTCCCAAACATCCTGGGAGCAAAACAGAGTTTTCATTTTTATGCTCCAAAAATCATAATTTTTGCCATTGAATGTTGGTATTTGAGGTTGTGCAATATTTCCACTTGTGCTTCCCATTCCTCCAAAGCTTTGTCTCTGCTAACTGCTGTTCCAGTACTTCTTGCTCTGATACCAATTTGCTGGAGAAAGACAAGATAATACAGAAAATAGAAATTCAGAAATTACTTTTACTCTTACATAACAGAGGTGTCCAACAAAATACAAAGCATGAGAAACAGATTTGTATTATATTTCACAAATCTGATACAGTGAGACAAGAAATGATTGTATTTGCCAAAGAACAGAGCTGCCTGTGCTCTCTGTTTACACGCCTTCCTTCTCCTTTTTAAAAACAGAGTATTCCTTCCTGTACAATGCAAAAATAAACAGAGTTTTTATTATTTACAACACAGAAGCTTCCGGATTAAAAAAGAAGTGTCTAGATGCATAAGAAGGAAGTTAGGTGAAGGAATTTAAATGCGGTGGGTGGAGTGTTTTGACAGCAAAGGGCAGGGGAGATTAGGTAAGCCTACGTGGATGTCCACGTCTACCAACACTGTCATCTCATGAACAGTGAACAATCACTACAATCTTTCCACACTGACATAAGAATTTGATACTCATGTAGATTGCCATTTATGTTGATTACTGTTGACTCTCTCATTCGGCACTGTTTATCCATCATTTCTGCATGGTTGTTAAATGCATGGTGGCAAGGTAGTTGAAATGGAACTATAAATTTGCATCTCTCCTCCTCCAAATTCCACATTTATTCATCGACCTTTTCATTTCCAATTTTTTCATTCACCTTAGATCGTTGGGAGATCACAAGATTATGGCTAGTTGATATCATCAACGCTTGCCCAGCTGGTAGGTTCTCGTCCTCATCTAGGATATTGTCAGGCTCTTCAGATGGAGGAGATGGAGTTGCTCCACTATCTGTACAAATGAGATCCAGCTGATTCTCGACAAATTTTGGGTCAAGTTTTGAACAGTAGGGGAAATCTTGAACCATGAAGATAGAGCCTATCGGCAGCAGTAGAGAATCTCATCATGGATCAGATCACCCATTTTTAAAAGCAGACGTAACTTTGGTCAAGCAGTATTTCGACCATCATGATTCTCTTTTTCCTTGTCAATGAAACCAGATTTGTTTTACTCTCGCGGGGAAACCACCCGGCCAAAGCAACTTCCGGTAATTGTAACCTGCGTATAATTTTAATTATTTTGTTATTCCTGTTGAAAAAATTATTATTAGATTGTGGGTTGTATTATAGGGGAAGCAACTTCCCGTGAAAACAGCCTCACGCCGGAAAATTTATCGGATCGACCAAAAATATTTAAAACCGTGCAAAACTATTACTTTCGTGAACCTTAATGGGGGGCATAAAACAATAAATTTTAATTTATTGATTATCTACTCATGAGCGGTAAAAATGTTTTCCAGTCTCCCAAAATTTAACTTTTGGTGGAGGTTCTCTTCAATTCTTTGCACACTCTAAAATTATATTTCGTTGCGTCCACTTTTGAAGATGCCTTGGCTGGAAAGTTTCAAATTCCGATGGCTCCAATGTTTCTTGTCTTAATTTTGCAGGTTGCCATATTTTAGATATTTTTCTACAGTCTTAAATATTTACTATCCTATATATTCATCTCTGACTCAATGTTCCACTGAATTTTCCGATACAATTTACAGACAGTTATTTTCAGATGTGTTCTCTCGCATAGAAATTCATTGGTGCACTGATCACGGTATGAGAGAGGGTGTTGCATCACATCCGTGTGAATGGTGTTGTGCGCGGGGCATATGTTGTCTCTTAAGACTTACGTGTCTTACTTTGCTAATCAAAAAAGAAAAATAGTATTTTTCCCTCAAGCTCTTTTTCTGTAACCGGTAAAGAAACCCTACACGACTCGCTCCCAAGGTTTGGATGGCTCCTGGACTCCTCCAATCTATGCCACCAGATTGATTGCGTCAAACATGTCATAGATGAGCAAAAGAGGTGAATAAATTGGCTATTTCTTTTGCTCACCCAGACTTTAGTCCTCTGTACCCTCGAGCAGCTGAAATATTTTTGCAAACATATGAAGAAACACAGGACCGCGTGATGTATCTCACCTTTGTGGGACTGCTCAAATAGCTCAACCCATCTAAGGCATGAACATCCCTTCTGGTGCTTTTTACATAGATATTTTTAAATATTTAATGGCAGAGCCAAAATGAAGGCGGTGGATATGGGAAGAGGATTGGTAGAAGAGTAGAAACAAGCTTAAGAATGACATCGAAAGGATGCAACCAACAGGCATCAAATCTAATTAGTTCAACTTTGGTATCATACTCCCAGCCTCTGCCAAAATAGGAGTTTGAAACAGGGTGCAGACATCTGCCAAATCATTATGTAGAAGGGAATTTTGTCATATGTTTTAGTTGCACGTGCCCTAATAGGTATGTATGCAAAATGTGGAAGCATGTGAATTGTTTGACAAAATGCCTGAAATATGGACACAATGATTGCAGGATATGCAACAAATGGGTTTGTTGAAAAGACCTTTGAAACTTTTTGCCAAATGTGATTGGTAAGTGTAAAGCCAGTCTCCACACAATCGCCAGTGTCCTCCTAGGCTCTGTCGAAATGGGAGCTTCAGAGCATGGCATGGAAAACATTAAAGTATGATAGGACCAGATTTTTTTCAAATGTACAATTACACGTTCGTTGTGTTTACTTTGTGCCTCTAGAGCACATAGGAATATGGGCTTAGGATGATTAACAACGGATCTTTTTGAGCTGGATCCTCAAAATGCTACAACATATGTTCTTTTGTCAAACATCTATGCAGAAGTGCGTAGGTGGGGTGAAGCTCATACTTTAAGAAGATTGTTGAAGGATAGAGGAATTTAAAACATTATGAGATGTAGTTGGATTAAAGGCTATAAAAAAGTGAATGTTTTTGTGTAGGAAATAGATCACGCCCATAGACATAGGATATCCATGCGAATTTGGTGAGCTTTAGAGCAGGGCATGGACATCCATCGAAGCATAATGAAAGTAGGTTTTTGGCAAATGTAGTTGCAAGTGCATTACTAGACATATGCAAAATTCGGAAGCATACACAATATATGTCAACTTTTCGACGAAGTGCCTTTGAGAGATGTGGTCTCCTGGAATTCCATGATTGTAGTATATGCACAAAATGGAATTTTCATGGATGCTATCAAACTCTTTTAAGTGATGAAGGATAGATGAATTAAAATGATGCCTAGATGTAATTAGATTAAATGACATAAAATGGTGCATGCTTGTTGTCGAGGAGATAACCCACACCCACAAACAAAGGAGATCTATGCAAAGATGGAGAAAATTTCTTGGGAGATGAAGGAAGCAAGATATTTTTAAAATTTAGAACATGTATGTCTCAAGTGCGACACTACAACCAAGTTTACCTCCAAGATTGCTTCACGACAAATTAGTGTGAGAAATGCAAATAGGCTCCATCATTTTTAAAAACACAATTTTGTTTTATTAAGATGCAAGCACGTAGGTTTGATGGATGAGAGTTGAAAACACTTCAAAGGCATGAGCACTTCTTACATAATTAGGCCTAGAATTGATCATTACATCTGCATGGTTGACATTTTTGGCCATGTTAGCTACATGCCAACCAAACCTTTAGTGGTTATGTGGGTATGTTTGCTCAGTGCATATAAAGAACATATAAATATTGTCTTGATAGGTGATGGTAGTAGGATATTTTTAAAATTTAAAACATGTATTGAGTGATGTGGGAAAAGAGGCAAAAGAATTATTTTACCACCATAGTGAGAAGTTGGCAGCTACATTTGGATTGTTAAACATGCCCCCTCGGACAATTATTATATTTGTGAAGAACCTTATGTATGTGTTGACTGTCATATTGCAACCAATTTTATCTCCAAGATTGTTGCAAGACAAAATGGTGTGAGAGATGCAAATAGGATCCATCCTTTAAAAAAAGAACAATGTTCTTGTTGAGATTATTGGTAATGCTATGTAAACTAATCTGTAGGCATAACATTGAACTACTTCTAGGAAAATTTTGCAATGGGGTCTATTGAAAACGCCTTTGAACCATTCTAAAAAATGCATCCAACAGGGATAAACCCAAAATCCACAGCCGTTGTCGGCATCCTCCCAACATTTTTGAAAAACAAAGATTTAGAATAGGACATGGACATCCATGTTGGCGCGAGCTTTGTAACTCATGTGCAATTGCTAGTTTTAAATTCAATAAGTAATGATAGGTTTTAGATTAAAGAAATTGTTAGCATAAAAAAATATTATGTATCAAATTATTTGAGATACCAAACGTGATATAGTCTAAGCAATGATATATCTAATAGTTATTGGTACAAATATTATAATTTGTAAAATGATTTATTATTAATAAGTTATTGATAATTCTTAGATATACATCATAGGAATTTTTAAAACATTCTATATAAAATTCAATTCGTGACATATATTTACTAGAGACCGATTTCTTTATTGAAATGTATAGTCTAACATGTTTCTTTATTTTTGTTTTGGAATTTTTGAAGGAACGAGTTTTGATTGAGAGAATACAATGCTTCGAAAAAAGGTTAGAATATATTTGTGTATTTTTGGTTACTATCCATTAATTGTTTTTTTTTTTTTCTGGTAGAAAATTGGTAAATTATTAGTATTCAATTATTAACTTTTCAATATTATTTAATTTATTTTAGCTCTTAATGGATGAAATATATCAACGATTATAGTAGAGATTATGAATTATTCACAAAGGCTGTAGTTCACAAACGTATATAAATAAATCATAAATCAAATCAGTAAAATTTTATTAAAAACTAATTATTGTAGAAACATAATATTAATTTAAATTCAACAAAAAAAAATTTGTAGCATGAGATTAAATATCATTATATAGTAAAATAAATTTATTTTATATAACTGAATCCATTACCTTGAAATATTAATTAATCTATAATAATTTGTTTGAAAATCAATAAAAATATCCATAGGTAGTTGTGAGAGGTTGATGGGTGTATAGAATGATTTATTTAAAAGATTACATTACTAATAATAGTAGCTAACATGAAATTATAACGTGAATTAAGTTTTTCTATAAATAATAGTAATAAGTTTTGCTCATAACCAAAAGAAATATATTTAAATGATGAAGATATATAGAAATTGAATGCAATGCATGATTTATTTAAAAGATTACATTACTAATAATTGTAGCTAGCATGAAATCATAAGGTGAATTAAGTTTTTTTATAAATAATAGTAATAAGTATTGCTCATAACCAAAAGAAATATATTCAAATGATGAATATGTATAGAAATCGAATGCAATCACTACAACATATTAGATCTTTTACCACAATTTTTCAACAATATTTTTGTGGTTATATAGTATTCCAAAAAATAAAATTGTGGCATTAGAAGTGTAGAAAATCCACATTTGGATATATTATTGTAGATTTTCAACAATTCATAATAATGTGGATGGTCCACAATTAATAAAATTTATAGCTAATCTCCAGTTTTTAATTGTACATTGTCCACATTTTGTGATTTTGTAACATTTCTACAAATTTTGTTTTTGTTAGTATTCCACAAATTTTACCAAAATGTTGTTTTTCTATAGATTCAATCTTTGTAGAAATTCCACAATTTAAAATTTTGTATCTCTCATCAATGTTATATTTGTGGAAATTTCAACAATTTTTTTCTACAATTGTCTTTACCACATAAAACTTGTAGGTGGAAGCTACAATTTGATTGCCACAATAATTAATTGTGAAATTATCTTTTTAAAAATGTAGAAAAGTTACTATTAACAACCAATTTAACATTCATTTAAATAATTCTTTATGTGGATTGTCTACATTTAAAACACACACAAAAATATAATTTTATTATCAATTCTCATTTCTAAAAAAAAAATATTTTTAAATATTAAATAATATATTATAAATGAATGCTTAGAATTCATATTAAATGATCTAAATAAAACTATTTTTAGTTTTTTTAGATTTTTAGTTTCTAGAGAGACATCTTGATGCATTGCGAGAATGTGTTTGAGTGGGCCCATCTTACGGGCTATGAGATTGGAATGCCCAGCTACAATCCACCACACCCTCATCACCCCTAAATAATATTTTTTTATATATATTATTCACAATATTTTTAATATATTCAAAGTGTTGTACCATCCATTTCATGCCTACAATGCCATGGGTGCCATTTGATTCATTCAAAAGCATGTATATCTATTATTCAAGTATTCTTCTGAGTACAAGCCTACCATTATCATATTTTCTTACAACATGCAGCTATTTGCTAGCTTCTTCCAATGTTTAGCTAGAAGCACCATAGATTGTCTACTTTAGTCTTCCCTTTCACACCTATGATTCCTCCAATTAAAGAGCCTTATTTGAAGAAGAATATGGTTCTGCCACGAAATGGGTTCACGAAGGACATTATAATTAGAGTGATAATTCATTGGACATGATCATATGGCTAAAGATCGTCCATTTATAGACATCACAATGGTTCACCAACCTGTCAATTACAAGGGCATATGTCAACCTTCCCTCGACTTCAATTCTTAAACTATAACAAAAAAAAAAGAGAAATAACATTAGATAATATTAGTACTGAGATCCGACCTTATCACATTCATATATCTAAATCTTAACCCAAAAATGATTTAAATTACAAGTTCCTCCGTAGCTTTTTATTCTCAACTTTCAGATTAGTCTCCCATCTCCAGACCAAGCTTTACATAGATTTAGCTTCTAATGGTTTGAAAAGGTGCTTAACATGCAAATGACATCCTAAAAATAATGAACACGAGAGATTATCAATTGGAAAGGAATTCAGCAACACGAATTCAATATGAGATGATAACATTAGTATTAAATCTCCACTGTGAACGCAAAAAATTGTACAATAATAACTGAATGGAGATTCAATTATTATAAAACCTTGTTGCGGATACATGAAAAATTTATACAATGATAACTAGCAAAGAAATTCTTCCCTGAAACTGTATGTTAAATGGCTCGGCTCTCTCCTTTTAATGAGCTCCGAAAGCATGCAAAGCATTTTCAATTTTTAAAACATAGAAGGATCTAAACATTCAAATGAAATCAAATCTGTATTAATTCTTATCTATAGATATTTTCCGATTTTAAAAAAAAAAAAAACTGAATAGCATAAATAACGGAATTTTTTTGGGTAATCAATACCATAAATCATGGTCCAGAATATAGAGCGGAACATTACTTGTAGTTTCAGTTACATTCTATTAATAGCATAACAATTTTTATTGGATGACTATGCATCTTAATAAAATAAAAAAGTAAAAACAATTAAAATATATAATAGCTACGTATTAAACTAAAACATTGAAATTGAAACAGAAAATTCTAAATTAGTTATATATTTTTAATTTTAATTAATCTTTGAAAATATAATTTATTGACCGAAGAGAAACTATGTTTAGATATTATTGATATATTATATGAAGGATTTTTATATAATGTGCAATTTTCATATTTATAATTTTAAATTACCTTTATTTATATAATATATAATTTTATTTTGAGAATTAATTTGGAATTTTTATATTATTTTAGTGTTATATTTTGTCATTTGAAATTTTATGGAAAATCTATTTATATTATAGAAAATTTATAGCATGATATTTTATTGCTTTTCAAAATGTAGATTTTTCACATAGATCTTTTTGAGATGTTGGTTTTCTACAAATTTAATATTTATAAAATCAATTGTGGAACATCTATATAATATAAAAAACAATGAACTAATTATAGATATATTACAATTATAGAATAACCTTATTTTTGTGTTGATAATTTAATATTAGTCATAGTGATGTATTTGGTAGTACTATTTCAAAACATTTATTGTGTAATCTTATAAACACTAATGTTTTTAAATAATATTTGTAATTTATGCTATAATAAATTTATATTTTTATACTATTATGTTTCCAGACTATTCTAATTTCAATTTTATATGTGTTTCATAAAATATGTAAATATAAGAGTTTTATAGATAATATGACATTTTAAAATTATTTAATATTGAATTTCAATAATAATATAACTTTATATTAGTTGTTTCAAAATATACATTTTAAAGTGTAATCATGTTGCAGATAAAATTTTAGTATAAATTTAAATTTTATTTTCTAAAAAAATGTAGACTTTCTATAAGGAACGGTTGGATATGTGATTTCTATATGAAATATTATTATTGTATGTAAATTGTGGAACATCCACAATATTTCAAAATGAATAAATAAAAAATTTATAGAGATGCTACAAGTATTCTACAATTCTTCCAAATTGTGGCAATTTTGTGGAATAATTGTGGTAAAAAGACTTGTTTGTTGTAGTGAATGCATGTAGAAGACTATAAGATCCTATAAAATCAAATAGTTATTGTGTAATAATAAAGTTTGGGTATTAAAAGTTAGAGTTTAGATGCATATGCATATATGGTAGTAAACATGTTAGTAAGCTAGATTTAAAGTGCAAAGGTAGGATTCCCATTGCATGTCTACTTTCTAAGTGCACATATATTCCTAGAAAATAATCATAATGATAAGCATTTTATATTGAAAAGAATCGATAGAAATTTATTTTAGTTTCAATCATCATGTGTTTAGATGTTTCTCTTGAATAAATATTTGTTTTCTATACTTAATTGTTTGTTTTTACCTTAGAATAACACTCATAAGAGAAAGGTGGGGATATTCATAAGCGGTCAACAAACTTAACTTTTGATTATCTTGACGGAATATGATGTTTTCTACACATACTATTATCTACATGGTACATAGTAAATGCTAGTCTTTGGGAATTATGCATGGTAAGTGGCTACGTTGTATTTTGAGGAACATGTTTATGATTACCTCTTATTACAATAAATGTTATCTAACCAATCTTAGGTTTCTTGTTTCATAAGGTGCACCATATAGTTTTCAAATTTTACTTTTACACACATTGACAACTTAAATTAATTTGAGCCAACAATATACACAATGTTTTGTATGACACAAAAATAACCTTTTGACAATGTTATTGCAATGTAAAATTTTAATAATAACGTAACACATTGACCAAGACATAAAAGGACTTCATTTTCCAATTGTTCATCGTCGGTATCTTCTAATCTTGAGTGCTTTGTATATAAACAACAATGCTTCTTGCAATGGTCCTAGAGAAAGGTATTAAAGCATCTTCTTTCTATCTAGTTTAACAAATTTGTTTGTGGAATATAAATGATTTTCTGAATCAAATGATGCCCAATCATCCTAGCTCCAACATGTGTTTATCCATGTCATGAAAGTTTCTAGTCATTGAAGTTAGGGTATGCAATTATGATGTATTTTAACATTGTTCGGAAGATGAATTGTTCACGAGTATGTAATTATTAATCAAACATTATATCCAAGTTAAAAATATTGTTGAAGCCTTCTATAGTTTTCTCCCAATTTTGTTTCATAAAAAACTTGTAAAATGATGGGAGTAAGTGGCAATAAATATAAATAATTCATAAATTTCATAAATAAAAATAATTTAAAACAAATATACAAGGTGTGGAGGGTTCAACTATAATGCAACATGTTATTAACATAGAGAGGGATGTCCTTCACATTTGGTAGTTGAGAAAGGTCACCAACAAGAATTATTGACAAACCACCAATTTTTTTATTTTCATGTATTGAAAATTCTAGCTACAATCAATGATTAATATCTTTAAACATATTTAAGGCCCTATAAAACTAATATCATCAATGACAATGTAATGTATGTGCCTCATTTATTGTTGAAATGTAGTGAAAGGTTTTCCTTTCATAGCATGGACATTTCTCATTGCGAGTCTAAGACTTCTATGTATTGTTCTAGCATGTATATAGAAAGAAGTAACTTCTATAGAATTATGGAGGAATAAAGGGAATTTTCCATTTATTGTATGTTTGATACATTTCATGAGATATGATTTACAAATTCCAATTTTTCCATAGATAATCAATTTTAGTTCTCTTTGATCCCGTAAATGATCACAATGACCTACTACCATAACATATGTTATATGTTGATTTTTAGATAAACTTATTATATAAAATTAAGATCCTTCAAATCACATTACCTATTTATTGTCTAAAAATATATATGTGATTATTCTAATGTTGATGACAAATAATTTTTGCCCCAATCACATGGTGTATGTCAAAATTTCCATAATCAAGTAGCTCAATATCAATCAATTACCTATCTTGATGGGGGAAATCTCCATAATACCTTCCACTCATATATCTAGTAAAACTTACATCTAAGTTGTCATGAAGGTTATCATCATCTTAATTGCTTTATGTAACTGAAGTATTCATTCAACTAATATGCCATATATGGTATGTGCCGTTAATATATTCCCAAGTTTCATTTATTCCTTCATTTGTGCTTCCTATTGACAAGAAAAGTCTCGAAATGGTTTTCATAGTAAGATCTCACTCCAACCAAATTCCACATATTTCTCTTAATCTTTATCGGAGATGGAATGTTGTTTCACAGCATGAACATAATCGAATGGTGAGTTTGTCGAGAAGAAGAGAGGGAGTATTATTTTTTCTTATAGCATGGACAACATATTGCCGTGTATCGCAACAATCTTAATATATCGCCAGATAACTTTGAATACTGATGGTTTTGGTCGTCTTTGTAACGGCGGTATTCATGGGATCAGATTGTTATCCTTTGTCCGGCTAAATTAGTGGCTTCCCTTAAGACTACAGCTTTTTTTCCCCTACGCAGAAGGTCAATATTGCTTTAAAATTTATTCTTCATTTGTTACGTCAGACTGGCTTCTTTGTGTGTAGTTTTTGTTAGATCCGGAGAAAATCTGAGGAAAATAATGTCGCTCTCCTTCACAGACATTGGACGTCCTGCTGCAAACAGGTATGATTAAAACTTTTTAAAAAGGCGACACCAAATTTCCAAGAAAATATTGGAGGAGCGCCTTCTTCTCTGTTTACAATAGTATACTCCTTAACAACATACTTGTCGCTGTGAAGAAGTTGGATAGTTCAGGCTCAAGTTGACAAAGAATTTGAAGTAGTAATGTAGCCAAACTGTAACACTCAATATACTGCAAATATCTTGAACTCAAAGAAAATAAAACTTCTTCTTTGTTATTCAATCATGAATTACAATGTTTCATAAATAAGAAAACAAATCCCAACTCGAGTTGCCAAGAAAACTCTATCTTTGACTAAATCTACTCTAGGTGGCGAAATTTACTATTTTTAGCAATTTACTATAACTTGCTATTCTTAGTAAGTTCACATGTTTATTCGTACGGACACAAAAATTGCCACGCATCTTCTACATGCCTAAATTAGAGGAATTGCCAAATTTCTAACCAACTATTCATTCAAGAGACTAAATTTAACTAATGCCCTAAAATAGGATAAAATAGAACTACAACTTACATCCTAATTTTCGGCTGCCGATGGTGGATTTCGGACCAAAAATGTGCGAAAATAGTTCAAACTAACGGGGTAGGTTGACTAGTGCGTTCATCTCATCGTAACAAGTGATTTAAAAAAGAAGAGTCTCAAACGGATACCCGGATCAAAAATATGACCATTTCAATTTTTTACTAAAAATAGTGAGTCTTACTTTACGATGGAAATTTGCAAGCCATTCTACACATAGTTTCCATAACATAAGGGAAATTTTAAATCATCAATACACCAAATTGACTCAAAATGACCGAAATTTACACCCAATTATAGTTAAATGTAAGGAAGAAAGAGAGGAATTTTCAATTGAGATCAAAAAGAGATATTTGCAATCTGTATTGCACAAGATTCTAAAAACACACCAGTCTACAATTAGTACTATGCTCATTTATCCTAAACTGACAGAAAGTTGCAATAAGTATTACAGAAATTTTAATTTAAATGTAATAATTTTACAACCAATGATACAGAAATTTAACTTCACATCTCAAATATTTGCAACCAACACTATTTATATTTAAAAAAATATAGGACAGTCACAATTAAACCTTAAAAAATAGAAGGGAGCCTAGGTGAGTTGGTATCTCAATTCATAATGAAAACATTTATAGAAAATATGATGGCCTACTTTTATAGGTGAATTGAAACACTCCTCTCGAATTATTGGAAATAGGAAATTTAAAACACAAAGACATACTAAAATACCATCAATAATTATAAATAATGTTTATTAAAAATAATTAATCTTATAATCTCAAGATTAGCAACACAATAATTTATCATTACAACTCGATCTTTAAAACATAAAGACTTTAACATTTAATTACACATATTTTCACATATTTCAAAATAAAATTTCATTATTTAATTCTTAAAGAAACTCAATCGGAAAGGTTTTATTTCAGTTGTATAGATTTTTATTATATTTTTAATACATCAATTTAATATTTGTCTATTATTATTTTTATTAATAAAAATAATAAATAAAATAAGAATTTTTAATAATAAAATGTATTTTTTATTATATATTATGTATATTCATAATTTATTTTTTATTTATACGAAAAATCATTGTTGTTAATAATTTTATTATAACACTATTGCATTTGAACTTGGTATGTTTGACAGTATGATTTTCCCAATTCTTCAACGGCTCAACTTCCATGATACCTGCAGTCGAATTTGAATCCATCCCACATGATGAAGTTCACACTGAATTATTGATGAGGCCACCAGATATACAAGATTATATGGGAATACATCTTTCTGATTAAAATTTAAAAGACCTGAAATTTCATATCATAGAAATGGTTTCTTTTGCAAATACTTTAACAAGTAAAAGAATTAATCTAATTACGTTCATGCACACCTCTTTATGTTGGATATGAAACACAGATATTTTTAGTTCATGTAAGCAGCCTTCTAGACTGTTGAGGAGCACCTTCTTATTATGCACACAAGCAAAATTTTATCTATTTTAAAATATATTTTTTTAGTAAAAAAGAAAAGAAAATAGATGTTTGCAATGTGTAGAATGTAGACATAATTTATATAAAATGTCTGCTATTTAATTCCATGATGTTGGAATATACCACTATATGATATTGTAGTTGATCATGAAATGCATATATCAATATTTTAGATCAGTAATGTGAAATTTTATATGTATTGGTTTCTGTTTAAAATATTGTGATAAATATCTTTAGACAAATGCTTTTCAGATAACGTTTTAAATTATGCATTATATATGCAAGAAAATTAACTACACTTAAATTAGTACATTATTTAGTTTTAAAATGTAAAATATTATGCTTGAAATGGAAATATTTTCTTCTACTTAAAATTGTGAATTTTAGTATACAGCTATGCCGTGGAAAAATTAGGTAGGATAAATGTACCTTCATTTAAAAAATACATTGCATTTTTTAATTTATGGCTTTTATTTGCTAGTTCTTTTTAGTCACTATTGTTGTCTTATGTGAAGGTGTTTCTAGTAAATTGTTTGTGGATTGTAGAAACAATTTTTCTCATTATTTTATAATATTATACACAAAAAGGCTAAATACTTATCAATAATTTGGTTCAAATGAAAAAATATTATTGATTTAGTGGACTTCAACAAGTAAAACCTAGTGTCCTAAAGGAAAATTCACAAAATGGATTGAACTTATTAATGATAATTGAAATACACAATTTTGTATCAAATATAGTGGACATTACAAAACAAAATACTACTCTAATATTATTAATTTATTTTTCTTAACAATAGAGGCCAATTAATTATGGTTATGCTTTTCAATCAAAAAAAAAAATTACTTATTAAAAGTAAACAAGTATTGTAAAATGCGAACGAAAAGCATCAAAATGAATTATTAAATCGTTTTGAATTTATAAAAGTTATAATTGATCTACACCATGGGTCTTAGGATTGTTGTGAGATGGAAAAATTTATAGCTTCAATGCAAATTATTAGTTATAGAAAACACCTCTCTAGTATTATATAATGAGGGAGCTAAATTGGTTGTTACACCCGTAAATCATTTTGACTGATAATTTGTTGTATTGACTTCTTATTTTATAGGAAGTTGTTTTGTATCCTCCATGGCTATATAATAGCCTTCATATTGCTTTGTGAAACTAACAACAATTTATTATTAAAGATCTTAGTTGCTGTGTATAAAATATGATTTCTAAGATCTGGTATTAGAGCGATATACATACCTGAGAAGCATGGAGGGGAAACGTTGTCTTGTTCTACCCCCGTGTATAAAAGAAAATTCTCTATTGTTTCTGTATATTCTTTTTAAAATATTATTTTAGCATAAAAGGTGCATGTTGGTTTACTTTGGCACAGTGGCATGGTATCTATCGGACAAAAGATCATTCATCACCGGTCATCCTTGTTTTAGCTTGTACCATTTCCATGCATCACCAGTTCACATAATTTGGAGTTTATTTATTGATCTTGCCTGCAGAGATATAGCTCCACACAATCGTGTCATTGCCATATCTTGTTTATGAATTTTATTTGTATATGATTATGTACTCAAATTTGGTGACTGTAGCTCAAGAATTCTTACCTGAGCCCGAGCGTGGTTGTTGACTCTATTCAAATTGTTCCATATCGATTTGCATCATCACAAATTTAATTCAACGAATCCTTAGTGCATTCAATAAGCTTCGTTGGAGCAGTGGAATTAGTGCTTGCAAGGATTTCCGTGTCGGAAGCTCATTCTCATTGACGTGATCTGCGAGGAAGATTAAACAAGCCTGAACATTATTGAATTCCATTCATAAGAAGCCTGCCATATTTTTAAAACATAGGTGATATTAGGTATTGTTTATTTGTTTTGTTAAGTATTTTGTTTTATGTCATTGGTGTCCTTTTAAAAATTTTTTGAAGAGGAGTCATTTGCATTGATGTTTTAATATGTTTTGCAAGTCGTGTCATTTAATAAAGTCATATGTGTCTATTTTTATGTTTGATATTATTAGTCTTTTGTCCTCTATTATTTTAAAATAATTTGTAATTTTCACCTTCTTGGTAATTTTGTTTAGTTATGTGTATCATCTTCTATATAATATTGTTTCGTGTCATTTAGAGTGTTTATTGTCAATAATATCCTCATAATATTGCGAGTCGAATCTATTTTCATAGTGTGAATGTATGTTGTTAAGGTTGAGTTGAAATAACTACAAATTAAAAAACGCTCCAAATTCATTAGTCATTTTTCGTGTGTCAAATAGGTGATTTTAGGATTATTGTATTGTCGAGTCAAAAGTCCAAAAAAAAAAATTTCCTTATGGATGCATTTTCAATGGAATCCGACATTCGATTGAGGTATGTAAAAATGAGCTTCGTTATCAAATCAAATTGAGCTAGTAGCATGAAATTGGAGGTCGGAGGAAACAAAGGAAGGAGGGCGATCATCGTCTCTCATCATCAAATGAAGAAGGGGTCGGGTGTAGCACTTGGTGGCACATTTTTATAATATTTTTCAGTTTTTACTTTAAGTGTTGTGTGCAAAAAACAAAATATGCTATACACTCCTTGCAAAAGGCTGAAAAGAGGAGGATGTGAATCTTGGAATCTGAGAACAGTTGTATAGGAGGGAAGCTTAACTGGAGTGATCCTCTGGCTGCTAATATTATTCGAATGTCATACTTCTAACATCGATCGGCCAACAAAAGAGCAATCACTGGAAGTGAAAGCAAGAACTGTTGAGTTCACGTATGTAGGTGAATCTATGGAAGTGTGATCATCCGGTATGGGATTCACTATGGTTAAGTGGATTGGTCATGTGTAGCAAGATCCAAGTGTAATGCCCAGGTGGGCATCGGATCCTTTCTTCCCACACTGCCTCCTCTACCAAAGCCGCCCCACCTCCTTTAATTACATTTGACTTGCATTTTCCTTGCACCCGTGCCACCGCCCGTTTGAAATGTTTTGGCCTTATGGTGCCTTTTCGCAACGTTTTCCAGCTATTGGGTCATGTTAGTAGGGCCGAACATTTGAAGTTGAATTCTTTCGCATAATGGCAGGCCGCTGTTCCTTCCTCCTGCTCGTGAAGCCCCGAGAGAGTTATGTGCGATCGCTGCCATAGGGGCGATCCCGAGGAGCCGTGGGTGTTCAATCCGGATGTTCGATTTCACGCGACCACGGTCGTGATCGGTTATGCAAAATCTTGCCGTGTAGTAGAGGAATGAGTGGTTACAGTTGAAGCTGCAAGATAAGGAAGTAGGCGTGTTACCTCCATTATTTGGGTAACATTTTCCAACATGAAGCATGCCTTCATTTGTCCTTCGCATTTTACTGTACTTGTTTTCTTGTATATATACAAAGTGTAATGCTGATTCAAATTGAGATCACACTGCTTCCGTAACTCTGTATTTTTGGCATTTTTTTGGCGAGATTCAACTGCGAAGATGAATATGGGGGCACTGGCTCGGACCGCCCAAAACGCTGCTTTCATTACCCATTCTCTGAAATTTACCATCTCAATAGTTTTTATTGGGTGGATCGCTCTCTGGTTTCTGAGGCCATTGAAAGTGTGGGAGAATCCTTGGGCGACTCTGTTAAATAAGACAAGTTCGTCTTATTTTGGGCTGCCGATTAATCGACCTTCTACATTTCAGTTCCTATATTTTTGCTAGTTATTTTGGGGTCTATCTATCTCCACATATGCGAGAAACCAGCGATTTTCCAAGCCGAAATCCAAGAAACAGACAGTTAATTTGTGGACATATCCAATCTTCATAGGAGGACCTCTTGGAACTGTTACCGGTGGCGAACTACTTATTCTTCTAATTTTTCTAGCTCTAGTTGTATGGACCTTATCATTTTATATTGTCAGTGGTCTAGATGAAGTTAATCAAAAGCCAAGACAACCAGAGTCAAAATGCACCACCTGACGAGAAGCCAAGGATCATTAATTTCAGAATTTTCATAGAGTTTTCGAGAGACAAAGTGTGGTGTAAGATCCCAAAGAAAATTCTGTATGAAAAGTGAGGTTTGAGGGAAAAAAATGAACCCCCTAAGGCGGATGAGCACAGCAGGCTGTCCAGCTATTATGTTGTTTTCTGTTCAGTGTCGAATGCATCCTCAAATTCGGGATTCTATTTCAAGATATTTCTGTCAGAATCGATTAAGTGACAGTGAGAGTATTACCAAAAGCCCTGATGAAATTTATTGTAAGTTTCTCTATTGATTTACATGTCTTCGGCACGTAACTCATGGAAGAGTATTCCATGGAGGCGGATCTGTTTCAAGATCAGAATATTCATGAAACACAATTTGCTTTGCAATCATTTGAGCTGCTTCAACGAGTCACCAAGTTGGTAGGCATAAAGGTCTCTGTTGGTTTTGTCACACCTTGCAAGCTACAGCTGAAATGTTTTTGCTGCACAAGCAACACACTTGATATTTTGTGGCAGCTTCTTCACAGGTGAAAATACATTTGGTTTGCTTTCTTAGGGAGGTCATGGGTTTTGACAACGAGAGTATCATAAATATACAACCACTCCCTGGAGAATATTTCTGTCCAGTTGGTAGGCAGCGTGTTTACCCTAATGAGGTTGTGCAAACCCAATGTACACATCCTTTCTGTAAGCCTTGCCTAACTTATGTGTTGAGTACTACTAGGGCTGCCCTTATGACGGGTATTTGGTTACGAATACGAGATTCAAAGGCGGTCAAGAGGCAAATCCGGTATTGGCGATGCTTATAGGTCGTGTGTGATTCATTACTGCACCACAAGAGCAAACAGCACTTAGCAGGGCCTCTTTCGTGAGAGTATAGCTCATGGTAATGGTTACAGTATGGTTCATCCTGTTGTTGTATGTAATAGATGTCACACCCGGTTTGTTCACCGACAAGGACAAGAGCATGGCCGTTAACAGAGTTTGGACCTTCAAAGCGGTGAGGAAGAGAAGGCTGCTGTATTTGGTTGGAGTTCTTTGTTGCGGCCCATCCATCTTGTGATCATTGCGGGGAGCTTAATCAGGCACGATATTCTCTATACCATTAATTCTTATGCTGTTATTTAATTGAATCACTAAATAACTCTACTCTTCATATTAATGTCTCGTGTGATGGTATGCTGTTTGGTTTCCACTTTCCTGGCTCGTTTGTTTTTGTTTTGGCGTTAGAAATGATTGCGTTGGTTGAAGCCTTTATATTGTTTTCTGGGTTTTAATAAATATTAGTTGGGTGAACTTTGTTCTTAAGACTAATAAAACAAAAGAGGCGGGGGTCTTGTAATGAAAATTCTCGAGTTCTATGTGTTGGTCTCATGATTTGAATGTTTTACCAAACATTGTCGTTGGACTCAACTTTATAGTTCCTGTTATGTTCTTATTTTTGTTTCAGGTTTGAGATCTGTAGTTACGGTCTATGTTGGGTATTTGTAAATTGGTGATTGAGTCTGCGAGTACATCATGTATATAGGTGAATGTTGCTATTCCTGTCTCTATCCTTTTCTTTCAGTTGTTTTAGGTTCTAGTAACCCTTCTCGGTTGGCATGGTGTGTGCTTAGCTTGATTGATTTTTGAATTGAGCCAAGTTGATATTACGTTCAACTAGGTTAGTTGCTTTTGTTATTTTGTTTTGAATCGCTCGAAGAAATACTTTTATTCTTCGAGTGTCATGTTTGATTTTCATAATTGATATCAATTCATGTTCACCGTTTGGAGATTGTCGTCTTTGGAATCACCTTCTCTCCCTTGGTAACTGTTGTATGTTTTGAGGAATGTAGCTGATCCTATGGAATGTTTTCTTTTGACGATACTCACATTTCTTTTGGATAGCTTAAAATGTCAGAGGAAATACTCTTTCTTACCTTGATTTTGTTTCACACATGTTGGAGGATACGAGAGCTACTTGATCATTAGTGAGGAAGTTTTCAAATCTTAAAATTGGGATGTTGGTTTTATGCGTAAGAAATTACTCTACATTTTGCTCCGTAAAGATGCTTAAATTTCATTCTCCTGTGACTTAGAGTTTGGTGTGTTTGGAAACTCATTGGTTGACTGGTTTTTGTGATGATCGTTGTGATACGTCCTCCTTGCTGTCATTGTAGTAGAATGGTTATGTGTTGACCAAAAAGGTTAAAGTGGACTTGTTGTTGACGATGGATCCTTTGGAAGCTATGTATCCTGTGTTGTGTTCTTGTGAATGATTGAATAACCCTCCTGTAAGATTTATAATGGTTATGTTTGGTCTTGTCAAAGTTTGTCCTTTTTCTTAAGACATTCTCTTGATTAGAAGAAAGTTTAATAGAAGGATTGTTAGAATAGGACGTGGCCCACACGGGGTCATTTGTGCGTCTCATCCCTTTTCTTTCCAATTTATTTATTCTGTGCTGACATAAAATTAACTGTTATAGGCACATCATCTTAATATTAATAAGTCATGTTGGTTTAGATGTTCTCATGTCGATTAATTGTTTGGGATCTTCCAATGACATAGTGAGTCCTTGGCTTGGTGAACTAACTTAAACAAATAGGGACATATCACATTTGAAATTAATTCTCTTCTTGTAATTGTTTTTGTTTCAAATGTTATCTTGTTATAATGATGGTCATTATTGTGATATGAGTGAAATTCACTATGATGTTTATTAACGCTTCCTATGAGAAAATGATAATTAAATAGAGTTGTGTCGTCCCCTTTTATTCGGACATTTTATGCTATTGGACAACTCTTTAATTGCTCTTGTTTAGACTCTTAGATTATTTTTCATAATCAACGGTGTTTTTCTTCTTCCTTGAAAAGCGGTTAGATAACAACATATTGTCTTAATGTTATAGCTTTTATCGTGCTCAGTTCTTGCGAACTGACATGTGCTAACAAATGTGCAGGAGGATTTCCTGAGTAGAAAAGAAAAAAAAAGAGAGAGAAAAAGAAACACGTGTAGAAAGTGGATTCCATCCTTCTTAGGAACTACTGTTGTATGAATGTTTTTCTTTTGCTTTACAGCATTGGTATGGAAATTGTGGAGACTATCTAGAAGGCATTGTGTTATAATTTTGTATTGTTCTCATGTAGGTTGTTGTTATCGTTTGAAAGTCAATTTGAGAAATATTATCATCAATAAGATTAAATGAACTTGTTTTGACATGCGTATCCTTTGTTGAATTTTCACTTTTCAGAATATGATTTATCCTTGAATTGTCAAACCTAATTCTAATTATCCAAACTTGAATCATCTTGCATCGCTCTAGTTACCTTGGTCTTGTGTCGTTTGGTAGAGGACTATGTTTTTGAACCTAGCAAAAGAAAACAAGAGAAACAAATATACCTTGTGATCCCACGTAAATGTAATGCCCCCTAGCCTACCCGGACTCGGTTGGCATCATCTCCTTGGCGTGGAGGGTGGAGAAATTAATTTTCTCGACATGATGGAAACCTTCTGCTGGTGGCCGCACCCATCGATTTTCCCGATTTGCAAATCTTTTGCTTTCTTGTTTGACTGCTTGCTTCCTCTCGGACCGCGTGAGATCTCCCGTGGATTTTCCCGCATGTGGAGTGGTTGAGAAGGCATTGAAATCTGCCTCACAAGTTCCTTTTTCTCACGTTTTCTTCTAGACGCATCCTTCTTCCCGCCCGAACCACGAATGCTTGCTTGTGCTCCTTCGAGATGTTGCGACAGATAAATCGCTACACCGTGTTCGGACTGTGGGATTCTCAAATCATGCTGCATGTAGTTTCAAAGGAGCGTAGAACCAAAATTTTCTCCGAAGAGAGTGCCGTGAGGAAGTGCTTTGCTTTATGCGGCAGGCTGAGACAGAGCGAGAAGTAAACTTATCTCGTAAAAATAAGTGGCCTCCAGAGAGAGTGAAGTGCGACACGGCAGTGTAGGGCGATCCCAAGGCACCGCCTGGTGTTGAGCCCCGGTGTTATGGTTGCACGCGACTGGGACTCGTGACCAGGTTGTGCAAAATCTTGCAGCTGTAGTAGAAGGACGAGATAAAGTTTTAGCTGAGCCGCCTTGCCTTTTCATTTTGGAAAGTTACTCCTAGCCATTAAGCATTGAAAAGGCTAAGGGCCTCTTAGCCAAAGCAGGAGTTTTGCAGGGGTAGTAGAAGCCATTCTGAGCGCTTCCAGCAAGTAGGACGACCAACCATGTTGTTAGCTGCTCAGGTTCGACTGCGTCCTCAATTCGGGATTTCTCCTTTAAGATATTTTTATCAAAATCGATTAAGTGACAGTGAGAGTGTTGTCAGGAGACCCGATGAAGTTTATTACAGAGATTCTCTGTTGAGACTTTACTTGTCTTATGCTGTAACGCATGGAAGAGAATCTCTCACGTGTGGATCTGTATCATATCAGAATATTCATGAAGCACATTTTGCTTTGCAATTATATGAGCATCTTCAACGAGTCACTATATTGGCAGGCAATAAAATGGTGCATGCTTTTGTGTAGGTGACAGATCACACCCACAGGCACGGGAGATCTCTGCAATGTTGGAGAAAACGTCTTGGGAGATGGAGGTAGCAGGATTTTTGTTAGATTCAGAGCATGTGCTGAGTGATCGGGAAGGTAAAAGTTTTCCTCTGTCACCATAGTGAGAAGATGGCAATTTCTTTTGGATTGTTAAGCCTTTCCCCTGGGACAACTCTCAGAGTTGTCAGGAACCTTAATGTATGTGTTGACTGCCACACTGCACTAGGTTGTCCAAGATTGTTGCAATGCAAATTGTTGTGAGAGAGGTAAAGCAGTTCCATTTCAAAAAAAAAGGGGAAATGTTCTTGTTGAGATTTACGTAATGCTGGTGAAGCAAAGCCAGAAAATTCATTTGACAAAGATGAAATGATGATATCGAGTCTCTGTGGCACAAGCATGGTGGAGAAACACTCTAGTATATTAAGTTCAAAAGAGCCTCGCTACTAGAGGATGTTGATCGCCACACTACAACCAAGTTTATCTCCAAGATTTTATTGCTAGAGAAATTTGTTGTGGGAAATGCAATCCGACTCTCTCATCTTAAACAATGACAATGTTCTTATGGAGATTTTTGGTGCTGCTAAGTGAAGCAAGCTGTAAGCGATGGGCTGCACATTTGCACTATAATAAGGTGCATCATATGGAACTTGCAGTGATAAGAAGGAATCAGAGTTTATTTTATTTATTTATTTCACTTTCGAAAAAGTATTCCTTTCTGAATGTGAAGAGGACTGGACTGTGCTATTTTACTTCATCAGATCTGATGTATGGTATGCATCTCTAGGATGAAAAGCAAGAAGAAGAGTAGGTGGAGATTGGGAAAAGCAGGAGAGTACTGCTTGAAGGAAAAGGTTGTGTTTCATCACGGTAGATGCCTACCCGAGCCAGGAGCGTGGTGTAACCATTATGTCTCGTGTCCGAGCTTCAAATCATGGGGTTGGTTTGTAGCTGTTTTTCACTGCGTGATTGTGGTGCTAGCTCGAGCTCGCAAAGCATTTTGGGTTAAAGGCAAGCAACGGCATTGAAACAATCATATGCATGGAGATGGCGTTTTAAACCAGGCATGTTAAATCTACCCCTTGTAATAGTTTTCTACCTTCTTTCAGTATCTTGAAATGAATTTTCTTTCCTCTTGAATGGCGCCTAGACTAGATGTTTTCGTGGTTGTTTATATCACTGCCTGATTGTGTGGTTGTTCCTTTAAATCTTATTCCAATTTCGCTGATTTTGCTTGGAATGTTCCTTCCGCTCTTATAGCTTACTCTATTTCATATTTGTCTAAATGGGTTACTGCAATATTGAGTGATGCAATCTAGTTCGTAGGGAAGGAAACATTATTGAGTTTTGTTTGCCTATATGACTTTCTTTTAAAAAGAATTCTGTGATGGTAATTATAATTGAAGGTTACTAAATAGAAGGTTAAGCCTACATACCTCTTTTGGTTGAATAAATACGCATTTCCTATTTAGGGATCTCTTGTTTTGCTAGAAGGTACATTAATAGTGACATTGTGTTCTGAAACTTGTTTAAGCCTGTGGGCATTCCGTACTTTATGTTTGATTAGAAAATGGCATTTGGGGTTTGTTTTAGAACTGTATATGGTTGATCACAGTACCTAGTCTAGATGAGGGATAACCTGGCATCTTTTTTGACCTCCACGTGTTGAGAGAATTACTATACCTATTTCTTGATGTAAACTCTTGTATGATTAAAGCAAGGGGAAACATTGTAAGTTTAACTGAATGAAATCTCTACAATTTTTATTAAGGATTGCAAGCAAGCTATTACTAGCTAGACTGAAACAAAAGTTGTAGGTGAATCCATGGTACTGGACTCGTGAACTCGTTTCCTGTTAGATGACAGCTGATTTCAGTGATAATATCATAGGTGGCTGTTATATTTATCTGTTTGATACTCGCTAAGACTTTTCCTCGATAAGCCCACATGGATCGGGTAAAATTTTCCATCTTCTATACCTTTGGCAAGGAGTTCATAGAACTTCTAGCCCTGACCGCACTGCGTAACCTTCCTGATAGCTATGTGCGTTGGTTCTTGGTTTGTGCTTGTACTCGTGGTAAGGTCTTTTGAGTCTGGGACATCGTTGGTGTTTTGCCCTCTACGTATCGAATCCCTTTGTTTTCGAACTCGAATACCTTGTACTTCAAACTTGGTTACTAAAAGGTCCCATTTTGTGGCCTTGTTAGGGAAATCAATTTTTATTTTTAATGTTTATTGACATTGTCTGAATTATATAAAAATTATTAACGATTTTTGGGTTTGGTCTTCCTTATATTATGTAGAGAAGTTGACGATTAGGATAGGGTTTGTTGGTAGAATAATGGCCCTTTCGTGTCTCTTTCGTGCGCTTTTGGAAAAGTGGATTTGTTTTGGTTAACTAGTACTACGTTTTTAGAAATCCGATAGGGAGGTGGTGGTAAACTCCTTGGTTAAAACCAAAACTATAGTTATGTTCTTTTAAGGGCATCGAACCCGTATTACTTTGAAACCCCCGGAAGAATTGGATAACGCATTTTTGCTTCGCGCCTACGATCATAATTAGTACGCTTTGTCTTCTCTTGGACCCTTTAGTTGGATGGAGTAAATTTTGGATTCCTATCACGTAACCCATAGGATTACATGAAGGAGATATCAGCACTCTGGACTTTCTTGTTCCCAACCCATAAGGTCTTGCCTTGATTTATGTAATTTTGTTCTTACTAGTATTTGGACTTTCTCCTTGTTGGATGATTTAGTTTTCTCTCATGAGATTAATATTGGAGTTGTGAGTTGTGTTTTAATCCATTTCTGAATTTAGAATATTCCTTTCTTGATATTGTTAATTGTTAGCTTACTATTGCATTGTGTAGTCTTAACATGCTCAGGTTCTTCGCGAACCGACTTTAGTTAATATTTGTGCGAGATGGATTATGCGAGTAGACTAGAAGAAAAGAGTGTAAAAGTTTCATCTCGTACCATTATGAAGTTCCTTGTAAAAATGTCCAATGTGTTGTAAATTGTGTAACATTGCTTGTAAAGAGAGTTGATACGACCTCTTGCCTTGTATTGTTTGGTAATGGTGGAAATAAAGTGTCTTGTTCTGGTGTAGTTAAGCTTGAAATTATCCTTGTGAGAAATGGCATTCAATCTTTACATTGATATGAGTATTGTAAAACTTGATCTTGAGAATAAATTATTAAGTTAAATCCTTCTAAGACTTAGCGCCAATATTTTATAAGTAAAGTAAAATGAGTCGGTTAACCCTTAAAGAAGCTAAACAAAAATAATAATTTTATATTCAACAAATAAATGTAAAGGTGATCTATTTGAAATCAAATACTTCCATGAGTGATCAAAATGAAAACATCCTTTGTGAAGTAAACATTTATAAATTGATACCCCTAGCTAAACTAGCGAACACTATCCGTTTGGGGTGAACTCTTAAACAAGCTTAAAGGAAAACAATGGTTAGTTTCTGGAAGATATTAAGATTTAGTAAGTAGGAGAAGACTTTAAGTGAACTACTCTTCAGTGTATAAGAAATTAACTCAGTTGGTGAGATGAATTTGTGCAAACCATATATTGATTTCCTTCTGAAAACTTAAGTCATGAGCTAAAGGGTGTCTTACCAAAATAAATAAACCCTAACCATTTCTTATTGTGGCTTGCCCTAGCCGTGAGTGTGTCATGTGGATTGGACTTTCATGTTGTCTTGTCAAAAGAAAAATAAATTGTCTTTGATAAGTGTGAACGCGTTCCGTCTTTGACCTTGTGGTCTTCCCCGTAAAAAAATGATTCCAAGTGTTGATTGTAACCTTGTGACGACATGTTGTGTCGTGTTGAGTCAAAGCAAGTCAAAAAAAAAGTTATCCTGTATTTCACTGTGTTGTTCTTGTGTTGGTAATTTTGGTGTGTTACAAGAAACAAATCAACAATCTCTTATTGTGTTGAGTCCTTAGAACGGTCTTAAGGTGAAATCAATGATTAAATTCTTGGAAGATAACAAGATTACAATAAATAGAAGGAACTTGCCTAAGAAACTCTTCGATCTGTCTTACCCGTTGAAAATGTAAACAATATACTCATTTCTATCTCTTCAAGTGAAGCCCGAGTGAAACCTTTAGTTTTTCTGATTAGACTCTTGACCCCAATGAAATCTTATTAACAACTAATAAGATCTTAATGATGAATCCAAGAGTTAGACAGTCATGTACTGGAATAAAATAAAATAAAATAAAATTGACCGCTTGAAAAGGTAAAACATATATGTTCAAAAGCACAACGTCGAAAACAGATTGATAAAGTTAAGAGCCTTGAGAAATTAACTGCCTCCTCACAAATGAATAAGTTAATCAAGTAAATGAAGTAACCTCTTGCTATTCTATAATTGGTTTACACTGTATATTAACATTATCAAGGTAGGGGAAAATTCTTCAAAGGAGACATGACTTTCAGATTCTCCTATCGTGATTCCTCTCGCGAAAAGTAAAGAATGTAAAAACACTTACAAATTAAAAACATGAATCTAAAGAAACCTTCTCATGGGAAGACCTTGTTGTAAGACTCGCATACTTTAGATGAACCATTGTGTCCTTAGTGTGTGCCTCATGTCTATCTCAGAACTAGTGTGGGTCCGTAAGCATGTCTCTCGGTTGGTCAGTATTCCCTAGAGAACTTGTGTAGTGTCGATATCTTCAAGCAAGTCCAAAAAAAAGTTATCCCGTATTTCATTGTGTTGTCCTTGTGTTGGTATTTTTGGTGTGTTACACCAAGTCAAATGAATGTGCAGACCTAAAAGTATGCAAAACATACCATTCTATTTCCATTTTTTCAAATGAGCTTTCTTTCCATGTAAACACTAAAGGAGGGAATGTTAGGAAATCATTAGTGTTTACATTAATATTTGATATTTACCGTATAATAAATATGACTTACGATATGGTAAATTGTTAGTAGGTTAGATATATTGTTATAAACAATATATTTATATAGTTTAGTTGTTACACCCATAAATCATTTAAACGACATGTTGTTGTATTGACTTCCTATTTTATAGGAATTTATTTTGTATCCTCCATGGCTATATAATATCCTTCATATTTCTTTGTAAAACGAACAACAATTTATTATTAAAGATCTTAGTTTTTGTATATAAACTCTTATTTGTAAGAGATATCATAAATTTTGATATGACTGTCGGATCATTTTGACATTTTTAGTGGATTTATTTCTTGATTAGTAATATGTCATGAAAAACAAATGATTAATTTTTGGTGCTATTTCAACATATGTTCAAGGACAAATTCCATCATCTAGTCATCTAAAATTGGCTCGGAACCTTTTTTAGATTTTTCTAGAACTTAGATTTTTAATATCTCCTTCTCCACTTTATGGAATAAGAAAAGATTTGGTGTAAGAATTCATTTATGAAGAAATTTTATTATGAAAATATTGTGGGACCCATCCGAAGTGTTTTACTTTTTAAGGTTTTTTTATTTTAGGGTTTTTCTTAGAGATAGTGGGAAAAAAGGAAAATTATAATGTTGTAAAAGATTAGTGTGCATTAAAAAAATATAAAGACACTACCTTGAAGCCTCTATAGTTTTTAAAAATTGGGTGTGTGTATTTTTCTAGAAGCATTTTGACCACTTGCAGCAAGATCCACATCAATTAGTCTTAGAGGAGGATTTAGGTCTTGCAAGAATAGTGAAGGTAATATATTATATTTGTATGTGTGATTTATTACATATGTTTTATATAAGCATGACCGGATGCATGAGAGGAGGTTATGCCATAAGGTGAATAAACATATGTGAAAGCTACAGAGATTATTTTTTGAGCTCATAGGAGAAGTTACCTTAAGGAATGAAGACATAGAAATAGGGATGAAGACAATAGTGATATTGAATAATTACATCCATTAAGGAATGAAGGAGGAAATGATGAATAAGATGAGATAGATGAATAAACATTGAGAAACCATTTAAGGGGAGACTAATCCAAGATTTGGAGGGATGGAATGATAACATCAAGATTAATGTTCCTAATTATAGTGGAGGGTTATGACTAGAGGATTAGATTGATTTCTTGAATCACAATAAAGAATTATTTGTGTGGAAAACTATTTTAGAGGAGAATAATGTTGTGTTTGTATCCACTAAGTTGGTTAGTCATACGTTAATCTAGTGGGATCACCTATAAAATGAAACAAAAAGGAAAGGAAATCACAAGATCTAAAACTAGAATAAAATGGTGAAGAATTTGAAGGAAATTTTTCTTCCCGTAGATTATGCCCAAACACTATTTCAAGGTTTCAAAACCAAATACAAAAGGTTCACAACATTAAAGAGTTTACCAATCAATTTAACAATCTATCGATATAGTAAAACAATGAGGTTATGAAGAACAAAATGTTATAAGGTATGTAAACGGGTTAAGTTATACTATACAAGATGAATTGAGTATGCTTTGTATCCATATCCTACATGATGCTTATTAAATCGCATTAAAACAAGAATAAAATAACAAGAGGATTAATTTTAGAAGAGGAGTAAGGAGAGGATGAACATCATCTTAAATGAGAGGGAGAGGTAACTTTTATTCCCCAAAGTTTAATCATCTAATGCAAAATGGGCATGTAGAATATGGTCAAAGCCACGATAACTACCAAAGAGGTAGGGGATTTTAGAGAGGAATAGGATATGGTGGAGAAAAAAATTAGAATAGCCCCACGGGAAATATACATGTTACATATGTGGTGAAGTAGGGAACAAATATTTTGAGTGTATGCACTATCCTATAAATGATAAATGACAAGTCGAACAACCCCGAGTAAACCTAGTTGAATTTGAAGAAGAAGAAGAAGAAGAAATAGGGGTTGTTTTAGACTTGGATGAAACCTCGTGATAAGGAGGATGATTATCATCCTAAGGAAGGAAAAAGAAAAAGATGATGTCAATTTTTATTCTTAGATGTGGAAAAATATATTTTAAATAAGATGTACCTTTGAGGGAAGGTATGTAAATAATTATTGATTGTGTTAGTTGTGAAAATATCTTCTCGACTATGATGGTTGATAAAATCGTTATGAAATGTGAGAAGCAACCATATCCCTATCACATATCATGGTTTAAGAAAGGTAACGATATTTGGTGTGATGTTATCTCATCAATGGATGCCATATATTAATGGGGAGGCCTTATAAATATGATAGAAATGTTACATTATGATGTAGGGAAGAATAGTTATAAATTTTGGATGGATAGTATAAAGGTGGTGTTGTTACCCTTCTTGAGGAAGAAGAGAAGAGTGAGGACTTGTTGGCTATAAAGGATCTAATTATATAAATGGAATAATTTGGTTGGTGTTATGCATTGATGGCAAAGAAGGTGGAAATATAGAACTTTAGTTTACCCTTTGTGGAAGAAGAGGTAATAAAATAATACACATATGTCATATTGGATGGGCTACCATATGGGTTACCTCCAAATGTGAATATACAACACCATATTTATTTCATCCTATGATTGGCTCTTCTAAATTGGCAACATTTAGGATGATCCCAACATAGAGTGATGATTTGAATAGGAAAGTGAAAGATCTAATAAAGAAATGGTTAGTGAAAGAAAAAAATATTCATTAGTACTCCAACATTGTTAACTCCTAAAAATGACATAGGCATGAGAATGTGTGTGGACAATAGAGAAATAAATAAAATAATAATTAAGTATTGGTTCCCAATTCCAATATTAGATGATATGATGGATGTGTTAGAAACAAACTACTATTTTAGTAAGATTGATCTACTGAAGTGGGTACCACCAGATCTGAATCCATGAAGGGGATAAATGCAAAATGACTTTGAAAACAAGATAGGGGTTGTACAAGTGGATGCGAGATATAGACACCGCCTTCAGTGTAACTCCTCTCATTCATCCCGGATTCGTTCTACTTCATTCAACTTTCCCCTCACTTTTTTTTTTTTCTTAAATTTGAGTAAATTCCATCTATTTATTCACCCTTAATTAATTAATTATCAAATGGGCTCCATGTGGACCCATTTGATAATTAGAATTTGGCATTATATCATATATCCTAAATTTATTCAATTCATGGGAAATAATATACCCATCTGACACCCCACTCCTAAATTAAAAAATGGGATGCATTATTACACCTAACCATGTCAATCATGCTCCCCACTCCTTATCACATCCTTATCTCTTTAACCTCATAATTCAAATTATGAGCCCCGCGTGATCACATCATGTCTCTTAACCAGGGTTAATTTATCAAACCTTGGTTACCCATTAACCCCAATCTAACCTCCCCTCCAAGCTATAAATATGGGTCTTCCCCCTCTTTGAAGGAAGGAAAGAGAATAAGTTGAAAATTTTGGGAAAATGTTGTTTTGAATTTTAAGCCTCTTGTTTATCATAGTACTCTCATAATGTCCTTGTAATGACACTAGGATCCCCATAATACTCTTTTCATGATTTGGTGGTTCACTTAGCGTGGTTCATGTTGCATGTTGTGTTTGGATCAGTTCGGTAGCACCATCTACATACCAACATCTGTAGGTTTCTTTGTTCATCAGCTTGCATGTTATTTGTTTGTCTTGTATGTTATCATTATTCTTTATCACATAGGGGTTGACATCCTCCAAGGGAGTTCATAGCCTCTTGGAACTGATATTATCCAAGAAACCCCCACATATTGTTATCTAATCACATATATTTTAGTTTTGCAGATCTATCTTCTTTTATCACATATCTATCTTCTTTGTGCCCGTAGATCCATATCCGCATCTGAGGTCCTAAGCCCTCAATCATTAGAATTTTCTGGAGGATACCAGTATCGGATTTCACCAGCACAAGAATGAGGTTTCTTGTACAACATTTTACACGCCGAGTGGGCCCCGAACCTAATTTTTGGTAACTTTTCTTGTTTCTGACCTTGTTTAGGTGTTGTAAGTTTAACAGTTATTATGTTTCATAGTTCCTATCAATATACCTATGTGTTACAAATATTTCATTTGTAGACTCACCCACTTACAAGATGTTTAGTATTATCTCCCTCCAAGTGGTTTCATCTTAACATTCAGTGGTTTAGGTCATCTCAAAGGTAAGTGTTCTTCTTTTATTCAACTGGCTTGATTTTTAGTTTCAAGTTTAGTTTTACTCGCATGGGAATTAAACTCAAAAATTAATCGTATTGTTTGGCTTTTGTTTGCAATCTTAGTTGTACAATAGATATATATTGTTCCTTTCAAGACCTTTTATGTGAATTAATATTTTATGGCTATATATTCATTTATATATTAATTTTTAATTATATATAGATCTCTCCTTTCAAATTTTAATAATCTATAGTCTTTTCAATAGTCTATATTCATTTTTAAAAAATTCAAATTAAAAACAAAACAATAATAATAGTTCTTATTCCTCCCGGCTCAGCCATCTTGGCCAAGCCATCTCCTCATTCCCCTCACCAAGCTCTCCACTCACCCCATCTCCCTTCTAACCACCTCGCTCCCGATCCACTCCCCGACTCACCGCTCCCTATTGCCCATCGCCCATCCTCTAAAATCATCTCCACCCGATCAAATCTCTTTCCAACCTAGATCAACACCCAAATATTGAGCTCTCATATCTCTTTGAACTCCCACCCAACTCTGTTCTCTTCCCGAACTCCCAACTCCCATAATTTTTCCTTCCACTCCACATAGCCCTTCACCGAGCTCCTCACCCGAGCCATCCTACTCCTTGATCTCCTCTATTCCCTTCTTCCCACTTAGCCACCTTACTTACCTACCTGCAACATACATCTCGTTCTTGAGATATTCACTTTACCCTCACCCAACACAAAGCGGACCAACCCGAGTCACTCTCTCACCCACCAGCTATCAACTCTCTCCTCTTCCACCTCTCTCTGCTTGCAATAATTCTCTCTCTCAAGCCACTCGATCATCCCACACAACTCTCTTTCCTCCTACCAAGATATCTTCTAACCCACTACCCACTCATCTCACCATCCCTCCCTACCTGAGCTACCACGACCCATCCACCACCTCTCTCTACTCCCCTCAGCTTTAACCTATTTACCACCTCTCTCCATTCTGACTCCCCTCAGTTCACCACACACACACCAACTCCCACGAGCTCCCTTCTCCTTCTCCTTGACCACTCGACCATTTAACCCTCACCCTTTCTTAACTCACCACCACCTCCCTCTCACCCAGCCATCTTGGCCACTAACCAATCTGAATCATTCCTTTTCCCACACAACTCTCTAGCTCTCTCCTCATCCCTACGACTTCCTACCTTCCCAGCCACTTGACACCATCTTCCACTCATCCACTTCACATCTCGACATCCTTAGCCAGCCACCATTCACACTCCCCACCTTCATACCGTGTCCCCATATCCTCCACCTTAGCCAACCATCCATTCACTCCCCACCTTCATACCATGTCCCCATATCCTCCACCTTAGCCGAGCCACAATCCCACACCCATAATTTTTCCTTCTAACTCGTTCCTAAATCCACGCAGCCCTCATTCCACTCGACAGATCCGATCCGATGTGTGACGCTTCCAACTATTTCCAAATTAGTTTAGAATTCATACAACTTTGTGGGTAGTGACTATACAGTCATTTAATAGCAATAGGCTCACAAATACACAACTTTTGGAGCAGGTGTTGTTCTCATTTCCCAAGAAATAATGATTGGCTTAAAATTCTTTAAACAGTGATCGACTTTCCATTTCTATCTTAGTTGCAAATTCGCGTAGAATTTGTGGGTGCTGGAGAGAAAAGAGCATCCATGCAGACTCATAAACCTCCGATGCTTGGTGCAAACAATCGTTTCCATTCTCGTTTCAAATTCACGCAGGTTTTGTGGTAGTGACAGTAAATTTTCTCACAACGAGTGGTTTATAATTATTTTTTACATGTTTTCTCGCACCATAGCTAATTATATATTTTTGTTGATATTTGTTGTGATTCTCATTACGCCATCACATATGTGAAAATCCATGTGTAGTTTAACTGTATAGTCCAATTTGTATTCCATCTAATTATTTGACATAATCATGCAACAAATGATCTATTCATAACACCATAGTCGATTGTATATTTTTGTGATTCTTATTATGTCATCATCCATATGAAAATCCATGTCCATGTACATTGTCGACTTGTCACATCAGATTTGGCATATCGTTGACTTTCATGTTCACTTTTCAGTCACCAACCTATCTCTTCCCTCCTTTATTCAACTAAGTCCACAACTTAGGTCCATTATTTTCTCCCATCTCCATTACAAATTTCAAATCAAATTGCTTTCATCCTCCCCAAAGTCTTTATTATTAACATAAAATTCCACTCCCCACCTACTTTTCGTTGTCACCTCTTAAAATCCACATTCAGTCATTTTATATGGTTATTCTTATTTATAGTTCATAATGAAACAGTAATAAAATGCATACATTAATGTTTGGTCATTTATAGGTTGTCTTATTTATCATAACGTAATTCATTTAATAGTTTCGTATCACCTCATCATTAATAATTTGTGTCACATATTCTCATAATTTTCACAATTTATTTCATCGCTATTTAATGGTTTATTTCATAGTTAAGTTTTTTTTACCCTAATTGAATGTGAACGTTGAATTCCAACTTTTATTAATCCATTAGATTAATTTCTTTTATTTTTATTTTTATGAAAGTACTTTTTGTACACAAAATATTTACTGACAGTTATATCAGTTTAATCACATCAACTAATTACATTTATTTTCTTTTACGTAGATGTAGTATACAAAATCCACGAGGTACACCCCACAAACTTGCAAACAACATTACATTGTCAAAGAAAACCATTGAAACATAAACACACTGGAAAATCCTTTTCACCAACCCTTCCACAATTGTGCACAGTGCAATTTTAGGGTACGCGGATGTTCCTAACCACCGATCGTTGTTTCCCAAAATATGCCATCATCATGTACAATCAAATAAAAAGAGAAACTTTCTCCATGTTTTACTCGGTTGTCCCTATTTTCCCTTTTTGCATTGCTATATCCTTTCATGCGTGATTGTCTGCATCAAACTTCACATTTCAAATTTTGTCTAAAACGAACCCAGTACATCCTACCTACTCACATATCCTAAATAAGGGTTTAACCTTCTACATTTCACATTATCACACATAGCCTAAAACTTCATGAACACAATCAAAACATCAAAAAATTCCTTTCACCTAGTTCATTGATTGGGATTTGAACACCCAACAAACAACCATTTTAGACATTTCCCTAGCCAGAACTACCTGAAACGAGCCTTAAACAATCATTCCTTAGGAACCTTACTATCCATTTTTATTTTCACATCTCGTAATTAATCATGATGATAAAAAAATGTTTCTTTATTTGTTTGGAAACAAATTACATAAAAACATGTTTCTCTATTTCACACCTATTATCACTTTCTCTCAAATCGAAACAAAACAACAATGTCCTAGACCCAATGAAGTTACTTCCTCTAAGGATCTCACCCACCAAGATTCTAAACTCAAAACCATGCCTTTAGTTACCCAACCCCCTATCTTCATGACCTCGCTTCATGACGATTGTGTCATCCAAGATTGTCCCTATCTTAAAACTAATCCTCATATCCCTCACCAAGCCAATCTTCCTAAATCAACCGCATCACCATCTCCCACTCCTCTAGAGATACTCGGCCTCCTCCTAACCCCATATATGATTTCTTACTCCAAAAATCTTCCACAATATTTCAATCCTCCCAATCTCCTAAATTGGTGGATCACATTCCACCCACATCCCTTTTTTTCAATTCTATTTCATCTGCTACTAATATGCATGTCCAACCATCTCAACCTCTTCACACTTACATTCCTACCCATCGTATGCTCCAACCGTCTCAACCTCTTAACACCCATATCCCCACTTATCATTTACCACAACAACCTACCCAACTTCAATGAACACATCATGTCCCTATTATTCAAAGTCATCCTATGCAACAATCTCAACCCATGACACATGTTAATCCTTACCAAACAATTCCCCACACACTTGCACACCCGCAAGTTTATCAACCACCTTATCAAATGATTCACCCAACACTTACATATCCACAACCTTATCCACAAATTAGTGCTCATCAAACTACTTTTCAAACCACACAACCAATCCAATCTCAACCTAACATCATGTCAAATGATCCTATTCATGCTTTGATGAATCGATTGGCCAATTTAGAAACCATTACCTTGGCACCTAAGGATACTTTATCCTATGAACAAATCTGTAATAAACCGATTCATCCATTGGTTCTAATTAAACCCTACCCTCCTCATTGGAAACTTCCGCATTTACTAAGTTCAACAGCAAGGAGGATCCCCAACAACATCTCTGTGCATTTAAACATGCATGTTGTCTTATTACACATGATCACAATCTACTGCTTCACACTTTCCCCATGTCTTTGTCTCGGTCCCGCATTAGACTAGTACAATAGTATCCCCCAATACTCGATATTGTCCTTCACTCAACTCACGCAGTTGTTCTTAACACTTTTCAATTAACATTGCATGCAAAACTACTATCACTGACCTATACACCATCCAATTTTTTTTTATGATTCCATTACCGAATTTGTCACACGATGGCGTGGTGTTGTAAACCAATTATCCTTCACTTTTCACAAACCAACTCATCAAAATCTTCTCATGTTCATGTGCAAAATATATATCATCTACTTTGCAAATCCAATCATTCCAAACCTTTGATGAAGCTTTCACAATGGCTCACAAACTCGAAACCTTGTCATTGAGCAAGGTCATCTTAAACTCAGATCGACCAAACCTAAAGTTGAATCTACTAAACCATTCACACATAACAAAAAATTTAAGGGTACGGCCAACAATGTGTCATTAAACCCTCATCCGCATCTATATCCGGCACATGGCCTCAACAATGAGTCCCTCAATTGACAGTCAACTATACCCCTTGGGAGAATCATACAGTTCCATATTTGATAAGTTGGTGGCCATAAACTCCATCCAACTTCCACCCATATGACCCATGGACAATTTACAAGCCAAGCTTGTTTGGTATCATGAAGCCCACTATTGTAAATATCATTGAGTCAAAGGTCATGACATTGAGAAATTTTGTTCCTTCAAAGATCGTGTCCAACAACTCATAAATCAAGGGGATATCCAAATCGATAGCTCCACTACTCAAACTTTACCTAATCAACCACCAACAAATCAAGCCATGCCCTTTACATCTCAACTATCAAATGCTTATATGATTGACACCGTCAATCAAGATCTCATCTTATCACCAACTCCACATGTTCCTACCTTAGACATTATGCCCACTCCTTATGCGGAACTTGTTGCACCCACAACTATCACACCTATGTCAACTTTTACTACTTGTCTTGAACCTACACCTTCTCCTATCCTTATCACATCCACATAAAATTTGATTATACCATCCACTTCCTCCACTTCAATCATGCCCAATCTACCACATTAGATTCATCCTTAGCACCTATTTCGGCCCCAAAGATATCCACACATATCCCTACATCTCTCACATCTATTCCTTCACCCACATCTGCCTCAAACACACCTATTACTACACCTACATTACTCACAACCATCCCAGCTAAACTCATTTCTACCACATGTACCTTTACAACTCCACTACCAACATCAACCCCATTACAAACATATCATTCTTACCCCTCAAAAATTTATGAAACAACCAATCCCACCTACTTCTACACCTAAAAATACTCTTGCATTTGTTGCATTACCCATAATGTATACTCCATCGGTTATCATCATCTCCAAATATCCAAAATATGCCTACATCCCTATCTATCCCAACTACCCCTATATCTATCATATCAACAAATCCACCTATCTCTACCTTGAAATATTTACCTATATCCTTGCCTATGGCCACATCACCCAGTCTACCCCAATACTCTTTATCGATTTTTTATCACAATGAACAAATCTTCTCAATCTACAATCCTATAAAATATACACTTTGAAAAATCTACTGAACCAAAAATCCATCTAAATCAAATAAATATGGTTTACATTCTCCCTCTAAAAAATCAACTCTTTCCATGCCAAAACCTAAACAATCCACATCTCACATAGATCTCATTAATTGCATCATACAAACACCTATTTCTCCATTAACATCCTTGTATTGTTTTAGACATTTTCTCCATTGATAACCACACCACCACCATCAAATCCTCCAGTTGAAATTATTATCATACCTTTCCAAGGTAAATCTTCTTGATTAAAGTTTAAGGCTCATGGAAAACATCCCTGACAGCCCCCTCGCATCCTTGTAAACATTCAGATTTTCCTCTTTTCAATATTCTAATGCCACCACATCTAGTTTATGATTAGTCGTTCCATCTACAACATCTCACAATGATAAATTTACAGCCCAAACAATCCAATCCTCCAATCAAATTCAATTTGTCATCCAAGACGTATAATCTACCCATCCAATGTATGTCCTCACCTAAATCTGAATCCAAACAATACAATCCTTCAACCAAATTTGATTTGTCTTCCAAAACACATAATTTACCCATCCGATCTACATCCAAAACTAAGCCAAAACATCATAAGAGTTATCTTCCTCATAACACTTCGATTGGGTCCTACGCAGACATTTTTTGACATTTAGTTTGAATATCTACCATCATGCTTCCTCCCATTAAAGCTTTAATCCCTATGGTCCAAAGCCATCATGGTTCAATCCTAATTGTATTTGTACTTATCATCATACCCCGAGCCATGAAATCAAACATTGTAAGGCATTTTAGACAATCATCCACAACCTTATTGAGAATGATTATTTCCTCATTCACAGGAAATATCCTTCTCCATATACATTTAATCCAATTCATATCCCATCCGTCGAGTTTCCCACAATTCCTTCATCCACATCATCCCTTAACATCCCTCCTACACATGACATTCCTCCTAAGGAAGGTCCTCCATTGTTCATCAATACCACTTATCTTGCCAAGCACACTTGTGGTCTTCGACCATTTATCCCATCTAAATCTAAAACAATCTCATCTAAACTCTTTTGACATCCTTTAACTCCTTCACATTTAACTCATTGAGGGAGTAGCCTTCCCTCGCCCTTGAGCATATCATTCATACAACTCCCTTGACACTAGGGGACTTCACTCCTTGACATTGTTTTGTTTACCTCCTTCACATTCATCCAATCTAAACTAATTCTATCCAAATCCTCATCTCATTCTAAGTCCACCATTGTGGCCATTTTTGTCCTTCTATGAGGGACCCTTTTTTATTATTTTCTTACCAAGTCCACCATTGTGTCCATATTTATGTCTCTTTTGGGGCACCATCTATTTCATCAAGTCCACATTTGTGGCCATTTTTATCTTGCCATATTTTTGTTTCATAATTTATTTTCATCCAAATCCACCGTCGTGATCATATTTTTGTTTCCTTAAGGACATAATTTTATTTCCTACTTGTCTATCATCTCATCATGTCGCAACTTAATGTCTTCCCTCTCTTGGTGGTAAACCAGAGACATAACCTCTTAATGCATTGCACTTGCGACTAGTCTACTGTTAGCATAACTACCAATGAGCACTTAGTTATATCCTTAGATAATTCCTCCATCCTTAGCCTCTTCCATTTTTCAATGTAATTATATAAATGATGTGTTCTACCTCCACTGCTTTGATATGACCCCATAACTATTACATCCATCACCCTCTCATTCTCCTATTGCATTCATGCAAAAGGGACCACGAGGTGTCACTTGTATAATCATTCTCCCCTCCCGAGTGGTCTACATAGCCATTCCCAACTCTTCCCCATGTAAATCTAAAATTCATGTATGCAAAAGGCAAAATCAAATTTATCAAAAATAGAATGATCCCTTGAAGGACAGTTGTTCATGCAAAAAAAAGAGAAAGAGAAAAAGAAAAACATACAAATCAAAATCAAAGAAAAATCAAAAGAAATAGATCGATCCCTTGAAGGACAATTATCATATATATTAGTCTTTCCATCCATATTCTATATAAAGTAGACCATACCCTCGAAGGATGGCTACTCTATTACTATGGCATTTCGAAGGTTTCCCTCATTGACCAGTCTTTCTTTTATCAACATTCTTAGAAAGCTTCCCGCATAGATCAATTTTATTTTATTATTTTTTTTCCCCTTTCCCAGAGCTAGGGCATAGTTCTAGGAACAACCATCTATGGAGATCCCTCTTCCCATGTACAAGTTACATCTCCAATCCCTTTTTAGGTCAACTTTAGGATTACGAACATCTTTCATCCGTATTTCCCTCATGGTATTTTTGTATAACTAATTGTCATTGGTTATGTGTGAACACCATCTATTGACACAAACATTTTTCCTTGAGTGGTAACTATTATCTCAATTTTACCCCCGGAAAAATTGATCAAACATGACCCTGCACAGAAGGAATCCAGGGACGGTTCCATCATACGATCCCACATTTTAAATCCAAAAACAAGTTGTAGGTGGGCTCTACAATGGAGGAGAAGGGTTGGAAAAGGAGGCAAACAACGTCAAAGAAACCAGAGGCTCTCGTGAACAAGAGGGAAAGGCTCAAAGTCTTCGAGCTTCACAAACGATTCAGAACGGGCTCAAATTGGCTAAGTATGGGAGAGACATCAAAAGATGCCACATGTCTCAACAACGCACCTTCAAGGGTCGAAGCCAAGGGTGGTTCCCCTAAACAAGCGCAAAGTCTCCACGTGTCCTAGGCCCAAAAAGGGATAGAGTTGGTTTTAAAAAGACCAAATGAGTGAAAATAACCACGTGTTAGCTCTGCAATTTCAAAATGAGAACTAAGGGAAGAGACTCAAGCTAGTGCTATCTCTCCACATGGTCAAGGTCCAACAAAAGTTAAATGGTAATGGGCCCAAATTGGTTAAGTATAGAGAAGCCGCGGAAGTCTCCATGTGTCTAATCGGCACAAATTCAAAGGCACAACCAAAAGAAAAGACTCGGATGAGCACGAGGCTTCCACTTTTCTAGGGTTTGAGAAAGGCATCAACTCGAATCAGCTAAGTATCACGGACTTGCAAAAGGTGCCACATGTTAGCCTAGTGCATCTTCAAAGGTAAACCTACAAGCAGGTCTCCCAAACTAGCACTCGGCCTTCTAGGTGTCCTAGTTCCCAAAAGGGACCGATTCAGCCATTAAAAAGTCCAAACGAGTAGAAGGAACCACATGTTAGCTTAGTGTAATTTCAAAATGAGAACCCAAGGTGGAGACTCAAACTAGCGCTACCTATTCACATGGTCGAGGTCCAACAAAAACAAATGGCAAGTGGGCCCAAATCGGTTAAGTATAGAGAAGTCTTTGGAAGTCTCCACGTGTCTCAATGGCACAAATTCAAAAGGTGCAACCCAAAGTGGAGACTCAGATGAGCGCAAGGCTTCCATGTGTCTAGGGTTTAAGAAAGGCATCAACTCGAATTGGCTAAGTATCACAGACTCACGGAAGGTGCCACATGTCAACCTCGGTGCATCTTCAAAGGTAAATCTAAAATCGGGTCTCCCAAAATAGTGCTGGCCTTCCACATGTCCCAGTCCCAAAAGGGATAGAGTCAAAAGTTGAAAAGTCAAGATGGGGCAAATCCATGGAAGGCACCATGCATCAGCCGATGTAACTCCAAAGGGTAAAACTCAAAGGGCAAACTCAAATGTGCACTGAGCCTCCACATGTCCCAGGTCAGGCATATGGCCCCGCCAAACAAAAGACTTAGCCAAAACATAAAGAAACAAAGTAGAGTCAAAGCAGAGGGTGCCATGTGTCCCTTCAGCAAGAACTTGAAAAAAAAATCCCCAAACATGCACCATCTCTACACGTGGCCATGCTTCAAGTCAAGGCGGGTCATCGAGGCAATTTGAAATTTTTGGCTCGAAAAGGCGTAAAGTATAAAATGAGCTACACGTCCACTTACGCCCAAGGAGCCACGTGTTAGGCCTAAATTACATGTAGGCTAGCGGCGGGCTGGGAAGGACTTTTGCCCAAATGGAAAAATCAAACCGACGGGCTCAAGATGGTTTTTTTGGGCAAAAGTAAGTCATGGGGGTCATAGGGCATTTTGTGCATCTTTTTGTTTTTGTGCAAAATGTACAAAGTAAATTTTGGGCCTACGGACCCATCTCGCTAATCGGTTTTCACCATTTTTGTATGGATCCGACTCAAACATTCAAATGGGCATATCTTTCATCTACAAGACTCAAATTTAGCAAATTTTGAAATATTAGAAAGGTCTCGACCTCTTGACGCCATGGAAGCCCGAGACTTTAATTTTGGCAAGGTTAGGTGGGTGAAAATGGGAAAACATATTTAGACTATTAATATGCAATCTGTTTCTCCCAACAACCAAATCAAATTTGATTTGATCTATCGTCATTATTCCTTCTTCAACGCACTGAGTAGACAAAGTGGTGGACTCGACAGATTGTGGGCGGATTCAGCGGGCATTGGTGGTCGGTAGCTAAGCTCCAAATCAGGTTTCCCGCATCTTTTCTCCTTCTCTCTTCACCGCATCTATAAAGGAAGGGGATTGGATCATTATAAAGGTTTGGACTTTTTTTTTTGCCCTTCCTTCCGCCTCTTTCTCGTGTAAGAGAATTTGTGGAGTTTCTAAACCTCCCTTTCAAGTCAGAATACAAATTTTTTCCTCTTGGCTATTGTAATGTATTGTATCAACTCTGGAGCAATAATATATGTCTATGGATGATTCCCAACCCTTTCATGTGTTTATTTTGTCTTCTGATCTCTCATTATAGTTTAGTTATCTATGCATGGTAGTTGTATTGCATTTCTATGGTCTGTGTTAAATTACAAAATGGGTGTCTAACATTCCTTTGGTGCATCACCTCATTAGCTTAGGTTTATTTTCTCATATCTTCTCAACCCTATCTCCTTGGTAAGATAGAGTAGGTTTTAGAATAGATCTTCTACAATTTATTTATATGCACCTAAACAGGAATAGGAACCGGCCTTCATCCAAAGAGCTCTCTCGATTTCAAAGTCCCACACTTTGAGAGATGCTCCATGTTATGCAATCACACTGAGAGTCTCAACTCATCTAGTTGCAGACATTCAGGGGTGTTGTGATTCTGCACTAATAGTTTTGGCATGCCTGGTGGGACAAAGAGGTCTCCATTTTAATTGCAAAGAAGATTAATGTGCACTTGTTGCAAGTTTTCAGCTTTTAATAATCTCTCGAAGTTACACATCATCTAGTGACTCCAAAATAGATAGAATCCACTAGTTTCAATAGTCCAATCTTGTCAATTTATGATAAGAATATAAAAAGGTCAAGAACTAGAGAGGAGGGACTATTTTTCTATCTGCACTTGTCCCCAGACAGAGGGAGAAGGAGGAGAAGAACCCAGAGGTCTCCATCTCCACCAAACAGAACCTTTTCAACACCTCCTCCCGTAGGTCGCTCATTCAATCAACAAGGGTTATCAAGTTAATCATAATGGAAAAACCACCCAACCCCTATGTCAACTTCACTTGTCGTAGTAGCCCACTTGCTCTCAATGTAAAAAATCCAGTCCTAGTTGCATCATTAAAGAGCATCCCATATTTTATTGAGAGAACCAGACTTCTCTAGTGACCACATTCAAGACATTGCAAATGTCTTGCACAACTCATGAAATCACTGAGATGGACATTACAGTCAAATTATTAGCCTCTTCACTCAAGGGTAAAGCTTCACAATGGTTCAGGAGTCTAACAGCATGCTCTATTCGAGACTGGAACCATCTCATGTGAGAGCTCTTCACAATCAATTGGAGAAAGGGAGATAATATATCCCTATGGAGCATTTGAAAACCATCAAGAGGGCTCCTAATGAGTAGATGACAAATTTCAACTTCAGATTCCAAAGGACATGGGATAGGATTCCATTGGCTCGTGAGGCCCACAGATGAAGGTGCTTTCTTATACTTTCTTAGAGATTTAAATTTTGATATTTCCTTAATGATTCAATCAATGGGAGGCACAACCTTACTTGTAGCCTATAACATTTCCATTAAAGATGAAATTTGTTTAATTCAAGCTGGTAAACTTGCTCCTAGGCCACCTATGCCTCTATATCTAGAATTAGGAGCTCTAAGAACTAGTCAAACACCCACATTACCTTCCATACCTACTCCAAGGAATCAAAGTTTAGCTAAAGCTTCCACCTCATCCTCTAGCACATAAAAAGAGCTACAAGAGGTTATGAAACAACTACAGAACCTAGGGAATGAGCTAGTAACTATCAAAAGGTAGCAAGCTCAGAGTTCTAGGCCATATAAGCCTCAAACCCAGTACCAGGCTAGACCCCCATATTAGCAAAATAGACCACCAACTCAGGCTACAGGTCAAAACCAATACCAAGGACAACCCCAAGCTGTTAGGCCTTTCTGACCATATGACCCAAACACAACTTCAACATCAAAGGCCTTGGTTCCAACACAAAACAATATGGCACAATAATATGATTGGTGTTTCCCATGCAATCAGCCCCACAACCAATCAATGTGTTTCAATGGTGCACTAACTGGCCTTAATGGTACATACCATTGGTGTGTCCCAAGAGTCTAGTCAAGAAGAAAATCAGCAGCAAGAAACCCAGAAAGAGGCACCTCCAAGTGAGACTATGCTTGTCAATTGGCAGGATGAAGACTTCTGTGGAGTTAACCAAGCCCCTTCTCAAAGTGTGGCTGCCAATACACGGTCCAAGAAAAGGAACATTGGAGAGGGACAATCATCAAACTTAGGTAATCCTCAACCTTCTATTATTCCATAAGGTATTGGCACTCAAAGTGCAACTCCCAATATGCAGAGTCAGCCCAAGCCACCTTCCAAACCCACTCAAACACTAGTTGTAATGACCCATGTGCAAGAGAAAATGTACTAGGAAAGGGGCAAAAAGTTAGATCAAACGCATTTAACATCATTGAAAAATGAAGAAAACAAATGTGAATATTTAAATGTGGGATTCATTAGCTATCCCAAGGCAGAGAGACTTGTTGCAGGTTGCTATAGGCAATTGGTCAACCTCAAATCAGCCCCTCAACCAACAAGAGAAAGTTCTTAGTAATGCAGCTTGGCTTTACCTAAGGAAGCCATGGACGACAACAAGGTAAGGATCTGAGCCCCCTTTGTTTTATGTTTCATTGATCATTGCAGACAAATTGGTACATAATTTCATGATTGATTCAGGGGCAAGTAGCTCTGTAATGCCAAAACAAATAGCCGATCAATTGGGTCTTCAATACGAAGTCATCTCCATGGACGTAGTACAATTGGATGGGACAGAGGTAACAATGGTTGGAGTCATCAAGGATTTGACCCTCACATTACACACATGCCCCAATGTGACTATATTGCAAAATGTATCAGTCATAGACTTTCCGCCACATTTTGCATTGTGTTTTTCAAGAGACTTCACTGCTAAGATTGGAGGCTATTTGTCTGCTGATTGGTCACACATGATTTTTAGAACAAGGTATGAAGCTAAGGCTATGATCAAATTTGAGCCCATTGTGGATTACCATATTGAGCCTTACATACCTAGCCCATCAATGTTAATTGTTTAGCCTTGACAGAGGACCTCACAAACACTTGTGAGGCAGATACTAAGGTTGGGTGTATTCCAGATTTGACCCTCGACAAATTGGTGAACAAGAGGCATGATTTTGACCCCTATAAGGAGATGGAGGAATTTGAGCTAGGATTCTACTATTTGCATGAGGAGAATCATCCTCTTCCTAACATCATCAAGCCAGACCACAAAGATGACAATGAGGTATGGCAGTTGTTCTTTGATGGCTCAAGAAGTAGATAAGGAGCCGGAGAAGGAGTTATGGTTGTTTCACCTCAAGGTATAAAATACTACTTAACTTTATGTTTCCAATTTTCTTGCTCAAACAACACAACAGAGTATGAAGCCTTAATCCATGGACTGCATTAGATAAGGAAAAGAGGAATCAAGAACTTATAAGTGTTTGGAAATAGTGAGCTAGTTGCGAATCAAGTCCGAGGACAAAATGCTTCCAAGAATGATCTGTTAAGGAACTACAAGAACCGGGTATGGGACCTCATCAAGGATTTCAAAGAATTTGGCATCAATTCCATCCCAAGGAAGAAGAATGAAGTAGCACATATTGGCAAGCAATTGGGAAGCATTTTATGTTGTAGAGAGTATCAAGAGTGATAGATCTCAGCCCCATATCAAAGTGGTCGTAAGACCAGCTTTCCCTGATAACAACACAAGTTGGTAGGTCTTCGAGAATGATCAAAAAATTGTCAACTTTCTACAAGAATAAGCTGAGTTCTCTCTAAGAAACCAAGACAAATTGGAACAATAGTATGGAAACCAAGTGCAGGCTGAGAACCAACAAACTACCAAAGGTCTTGTAACCTTGGAGTCAATCTTTAACCCAAATGATCGATTCCAGAAAGAGAAAGAAAATATTCAAGTAAAGGGTGAAGATTCAAAGCCCATTTCCATACAATAAGGTAAAACGTGAATTGGCAAGGTGAGTACTCAACAAGAAAAATCTGAATTCATTCAACTTTGTCAAGAATTCTCATATGTCTTTTCCTATACTTACAAGGATTTAAGAGGTTTTAACCCAAAGTTGGCACAACACACTATCAAGCTAGATCTAGGATCTAAGCCTTTCGTAGAAGAAAAAGGCCAATAAATCCTCACATTGAGCCTCTCATGAAGAAGGAGTTGAACAAGCTAATTGCAGCCAACGTCATCTTCCCTATCAGGCACTCAAGTTAGGTTGCGAACTTGGTGCCTGTGAGGAAAAGAAATGGAGAAATCAGAATGTGTGTGTACTTTCATGATCTGAATAGAGCATCACTCAAGGATCATTATCTACTTCCATCAATGGAATAGATCTTACAGGTTGTAACTGGCTCTGAGAGGTTTTCATTTCTAGATGGATACTCAGGATATAACCAGATAATGGTGAAAGAGGAAGACCAATTTAAGACAACCTTCACCACCAAATGGGGTACATATGCTTATAAGAAGATGCCATTTGGACTATCAAATGTTGGAGCAACATTTCAGCGAGCTATGGACATGGCATTCAAAGGCTTAATCAACAATATTTTCCTGGTGTATCTAGATGATATCACCATATTCTCAAAGGATGTCAAGACCATCTCTTTCACCTTAGATAGGTATTTTAGAGGTGTAGAAGGTTCGGAGTGTCATTAAACCCAAAGAAGTGTGTATTCTTGGCACATGAGGGAAAATTGTTGGGCCACATTGTCTCAAAAGAAGGGTTAACAATTGATCCTGAAAGGGTTGAATCCATCCGAACACTTCCATTACCACCACACAAAAGGTCTCTCCAAATCTTCTTAGGGAGAATAAACTTTGTTCACAGGTTTGTGCTTGATTTTTCCACTCTTGTGAAGCCTTTAACAATGATGTTAAAGAAGAGTCTTGCATTTAAATGGAAAGTAGAAGGAAAAGAGAGTTTTGAGGCCATCAAGCTTGCAATATCACAGGCCCCAACTCTTATTAACCCAGATTTCTCAAAGGACTTCATGTTATATGCTTTTGGAGGGTCAGACACAATCTCAACTATCTTGGTTCAGCCCAACAAGGAAGGTTTAGAACAACCCATAGCCTTCTTCACCAAATCTTGGAGGATTATGAGGTAAAGTACTCTTTCATTGAGAAGCATGTCCTTGTTGTCATTAGGATTTGAAGAAGTTCAAACACTTAGTCTCAAACAATAAGATTCAACTGCTAGTGTCTCATGTTGGTGTCAAGGATTTTCTCCTAAACAAGGACTTGAATGAGAAGAGAGCAGTTGGATCACTCGGTAATGGAGTATGACATTGAAATCAAGGTGACCAAACTGGTTCGTGGAAAGGGTCTGTGTGAGAAGATTTATTCCAAGTAACAAGTTGAGTCAGTGGATGAAAATGAGGCCATCTTATTACTTCAGAATGATCAAGAACAACCATCTAATGATATACCTATTCCATGTTGGACTCAAGCCTTGGTGCATTATCTCCAAACAGGTTTGTGCCCTCCAAAATGGAACAAAGAAAAAAGGTGATACTTCAGACTATAAGCCATCCAATATGTTCTTGTTGGCGTAGTCTTGTTTCAAGAAGGATATCAATAGTGTCTTATTGAGGTGCACCGGGACAGCCAAATTGAGAGAGTGTTACATGAGTTCCTTGATGGAGAAGTAGGAGGCCACTTTTCCCCTCGAGTAATAGCTCTCAAAATCATGAAAGCTATTTATTATTGGCCTATGGTGTTTAGGGACTACTACTCATGGATCAAGAAGTGCAAGAAGTGTGCATTCTTCACAGGAAATGAGAAGTTAGCAGGCCTACCCCTTCACCCAATTTCAAATGATCATCCATTCATGAAATCGAGAATAGACTTCAATGGAGTGATTAACCCAAACTCAAGCCAGGGCCACAAGTGGATACTTACAGCAACAGACTATTTCACCAAGTGGACTGAGGTGGTGACACTTAAGGAAGCAAATGAATCCAACATCTTAGATTTCTCTGAAGGAATAGCCACCAAGTTTAAATTCCCCACTATTATATCAGATAATGCATTGGCATTCCTGCATACAAGGATCACTGAATGGGCTACCAAAATGGTGTATACCTCAGTACTTCATCAAACTATTACCCTCAAGGTAATGGCCAAGTAGAGTCCACAAACAAGAACCTATTAAGGATTATCAGAAGGAATCTTGATGAAAATCAAAGAACTTGGTATACAAAGCTCAAATCAGCTCTATGGGCTGATAGGATCACATCCAAAAGGGCCATAGGTAGCTCCCATACAAGCTTGTATATGGAAAAGAGGTAGTATTGCCCATATCATTGGATTTTCCCACTTTGGAGCTCATGAAATAGTTAGAAATGGTTGAGTTTGAACCTATGGAAATCAGGTATGTAGAGCTAATGGAAGTAGGAGAGGCAAGAGAGCATGCAATGTAGACCTTGGAGAAGGATCAAACATTTATCAAGAATATCTTTGATAAGAAAGCAAGAACAAGGACCTTTCAAGAGGGGGACCTAGTTCTAAAATGGGATGCAGATCGGGAAAAACTAGGAAGGCATTCCAATTTTGATGCCATTTGGAGTGGCCCCTACATGATCACAAGGTGCAAAAGTAGCAATGCTTTCTATCAAGCTAAATTGGATGGTGAAGAATTGCAGATTCTAGTCAATGGGATCCATCTCAAACATTGCTACTGAAAAGGAAGGTTCCACCCTTGTAAATATTAGCATAGGACTTTAATTTCCCTAAGTGTGTATGCACATCGTCTTGTTGTAGCATAGGTTTTATTTCCCTAAGTGTTGTGGCACAAGTTTTTGTTACTCCAAGTTTGCGTTGTTATACAATTTGATGTGCCTCTAGGTGAATGCACTAGGCCCTTCAAAGATTTACAATAGGTAGACCCGTGATTCCATAATAGTTGCCAAAATTCACCCCAAGGTAGTTTCTCAAATTTAAAATTCAGGGTGAGAGGTCAATACAAAGCAATCTAAAATCAAGTTCTAAGAAAATGGTCCAAAAACAAGCTCAAGCCATGAAAAATCATGAAAAATGGCTAAGTCCTTCTAGGCGGTCAAGATGAACAAAGATCTAAAACACCGAATTCCATGGAAGAGTCAACGCATCTCCAAAGCCAAAATGATCAAACATGGGACTTTCACACAAGTCATATGTTCAAGAACCGGCCGAATGAAGAACCGGGCTCTAAAATGTAATAAGAACTTCAGCATTGGGCCAAATGGGAAAAGGGATGCACGGACGGGCAAGTCAAGCGGCCGAAGAGAGGAGAGAAAAGTCAACATTTGACCACCACTTCAAACCCTTTTGACTCCGAGCTCATTTTCACAAAATTGGACTTTCCAATAATCAACCTCTAAGCCTACAAAAATTGGATTTCTTAATTTTAATGAGGGTAGATATATTTAAATAAAATAAACATTCGGCTCCAAATCAATGCTCATTCCGCAAATGACAGAAAACGCTCTGCAGAAAAAAATGTCCTCGAAAGGCCATAAATTTTGCATTTCTCAGTCAAATCGCAAAAATTGAAACCGTTGGAATCGTGTTCCAAGCCCAATCACAGCAATCAAGAAATTCCATTTTTATCCCCTCGATATTTTTAAGAAAACGTGGCCGGATTCAGAGCATGTTGTTATATCAAAGTGGAGTGCAATTAGGAGAGGCAATCGTCATCCTTCTTTCTCTGATGCAGCACATGGGACAAGACAAAGTGGGAGACTTTTTCAAGTAATATACAATCATTTCACTCAATTTAATGCCTCTAAGGTTACAAGGACATATTTCGGATTTCCCTTTTCCTTCTCTCCCCTTCTCATTTTTTCTATAAATCGGAGTGTTGGGCCATCAAAAGGGAGAGTTTTGGGTAAGCAAAGCTCAAGCTTAGTGAAGCAACAAATAGGTAGTGGACTCCTTACATGGTGATCCAGGCCCTTATCTTGTAATAGGAACTGCATACCAGAAGCAATAAAATACAAGTTTGTGGATGTATCTTCCTCGGCTCGTGTGTTCTTGCATTCTTCTTGCCCTTTTATCTTTCTACAAGAATATTGTGTCTATTATTATGTTCTCAAGAATTCATTATCATTGTGATGTGCTTGGGAATACTATCTCATGCATTTTGCTAGATTATGGAGAACTCTCATCATCCTCTTCTAGTGTGCACTTTGCCTTTGATTTCACACATGGAGACTACTCACATCCTCCTTTCTCGGAAGTATCACCGCTTTAAGGATTTCATTTTATGTATTCTCTTTCCCTGGTCCTCGAAATTTAGATTAGAAAGCTCCTATCCTGGGAGTAGATCGTGGCGGGTAGTTTAGGAAAGAAGTCTCAAGTTTGCCACATAGTGACCAATCCAATCACACCTTTGAGTTTATATGCATGGGTGGTGTTCCATGGTCATAAGTTGCTAACTTTAAAATAGAGAAAATACAAAGCAACTAAAATCGGGTCTCGAAGGGTCTATTTCAAGAACAAGGTAGGTTCATCACCAAGTGTTTCATCGATTCAAGCTTCAAGAACATGACCAACATTAGGCCACCACCCATGACTTCATGCCCACTGGATATAACAAGGTAGATGATCTCTTCATCTAGTAGGAAAATGTCCCCGTGAGTCACAAAATTGTTATCTCAATTTTTTCCCCGAAAAATTGATCAAACACGACCTCTGCAGGAAGAAATCCAAGGGATGGTTCCGTCATACAAGCCCACATTTCAAATCCAAAAAATAGGTTATAGGCGGGCCCTACAATGGAGGAGCAGGGTCAACAAAGGAGGCAAACAACCATCAATGAAACCAAAGGATCAAGTCTTCGAGCTTCACAAACGATTCGAACGAGATGAAATTGGCTAAGTATGGGAGAGACGGAAGAAACTGCCACATGTCTCAACGACACACCTTTAAGGGTCGAGGCCAAGGGAAGTTCCCCCAAACAAGCGCAAAGTCTCCACATGTCAATAGGCCCAAAAGGGACATGATTCAAATGCCATTGAAAAGTCCAAACGAGTGGAAGGAACCACCTATCATCTCTGGAATTTTGAAATGAGAACCCATGGTGGAGACTCAAACTAAGACCAACTCTCCACGTGGTGAGGGTCCAATAAAATTCAAATGATAAGTAGGCCTAAATTGGTTAAGTATAGAGAAGCCGCAAAGTCTCCAAGTGTCTTAATGACACAAATTCAAAAGGTGTAACCACAAGTGAGACTCGATGAGCGCGATGCTTCCATGTGTCTAGGGTTCGAGAAAGACATCAGCCCGAATTGGCTAAGTATCATAGACTCGTGGAAGGTGCCACATGTCACCCGACGTATCTTTAAAGGTAAATTTAAAATTAGGTCTCCCAAACTAGTGCTAGCCTTCCATGTGTCCCATGTCCTAAAAGGAATAGAGTCAGCCATTGAAAAGTCCAAATAAGTGGAAGGAACCACGTGTTAGCTCGGTGTAATTTCAAAATGAGAACCCAAGGCGAAGACTCAAACTAGTGCCAGCTCTCCACGTGGTCAGGGTCCAATAGAAGTCAAATGGCAGTGGGCCCAAATTGGTTAAGTATAGAGAACCAATGGAAGTCTCCATGTGTCTCAACGATGCAAATTCAAAAGGTGCAACCCAAAGTGGAGACTCAGATGAGCGCGAGGCTTCCACGTGTCTAGGGTTTGAGAAAGGCATCACCCGATCAGCTAAGTGTCGTAGACTCGCGGAAGGCACCACGTGTCACCGACACATCTTCAAAGGTAAATCTAAAAGTGGTCTCCCAAAATAGCACTAGCCTTCCACGTGTCTTAGGTCCCAAAAGGGACAAAGTCAACAATTGGAAAGTCAAGATGGCACAAAGCCATGGAAGGCCATCATGTGTAAGCCTAACGCAACTCCAAAGGGTAAAACTCAAAGGGAAGACTTAAATGTGCACTGAGCCTCCACCTGTCCTGGGTCACACATATGTCCTCACCAAACAAAATACTTCACCAAAACAAAAAGAAATAGAGAAGATTCGGCAGAGGGTGCCACGTCCTGTTCACCGAACTTCAAAAGGAAAATCCAAAAGCAATCCCCAAATGTGTGCCAGATCTACACATGGCCATGCTTCAAGTCAAGGTAGGTCATCGGAGGTAATTCAAACTTTTGGCTCAAAAAGGCGTAAAGTATAAAAATGAGTCACATGTCCGCTGATGCCCAAGGAGCCACGTGTTAGGCCTAAATTACGTGAGGGCGGTGCGCTGGGAGAACTTTTCACTCAAATGGAAAATGCGGACGGGGCCCAACATGGTTTTTTTTGGAAAAAGTAAATTGTGGGGCTGCGGGGTGTTTTGTGTACTTTTGTATTTTTGTACAAAAGGTGTAAAGTAAATTTTGGGCCCATGGACCCTTTCGCTAACTAGTTTTTGCCATTTTTGTACAGATTGGACCCAAACATTCAAATGGGTATATCTTTCGATCTAGTACTCAAAATTCAGCAAATTTGGCAACATTAGAAAGGTCTCGACCTCGTATATGCCAAAAATCCTAAGACTTTAATTTTTAAGGTTAGGTGGGTGAAAAATGTGAAAACTTCTTCACACCATTAAGATGCAATACGATTGCTCCCGAAAACTAGATCACATTTGATTCGATCCGCTGCTCTTCCTTCTTCAATGCGCGCGAGCAGAGATAAAGTGATGAAATCAAAATCTTGTGGGAAGAATTACAAGGCATTGATGGCTTGTAGCTGAGCTATAAATCAGGTTTCCTACCTCTTTTCTCCTTCTCTCTGATGCATCTATAAAAGAAGGGGCTTGGCTCATTATAAAGGGTTGGACAGTTTTTTTTTGCACCCTCCCTTCTTCCCTTGTCTGCAAGAGAATTTGTGGAGCTTCCAAACCTCCCATTCGAGTTGTAATACAAATTTTTTCCTCTTGGCTACTGTAGTGTACTGTATCAACTTTGGAGAAATAATATATGTCTGTGGATGATTCCTAACCCTTTCATGTGTTTATTGTTGTCTTCTATATTTCATTACTATTTGGTTATATGTGCATGGTAGTTGTATTGCATTTCTATGGTCTGTGTTGAATTGTAAAATGGGTGTCTAACATTCCTTTGGTGCATCACCTCGTTAGCTTAGGTTTATTTTCTCATATCTTCTCAACCATGTCTCCTTGGTAAGATAGAGTAGGTTTTAGAATAGATCCTCTGCAATTTATTTGTATGCACCTAAACAAAGGAATAGGAACCGACCTTCATCCGAGAGCTCTCTCGATTTCAAAAGTCCCACACTTTGAGAGATGCTCCATGTTGTGCAATCACACTGAGAGTATCAACTCATCTAGTTGCATACATTCGGGTGTTGTGATTCTACACTAATAATAACCTTTCTTTCTTATCTCCAATCCAGTTCAAAGCATAGTTTCCCTGTACACCCTTGCTACAAATATGTTTCATTCATCTCATCAAGGTCATATTTTATCAAAAGCACATCAAATTTCACACTATGAATTCAATATCTATCCATAATATCCATGAATGTGTTCATAAATACACTTTTTAGTATACAAATTATATTTGATCGCCATTGTAGTTTGTGAAACCTACTTGAGGATCCTTCTCAAGGAAAGTTCGTTATCCTATAACTTCTTATCCCCTAACATGTTCAACAATGTATTTGATCCATTTCTCTTCACTCCCCATTTCCTCTCATCACCATTTGTCTCCACATCATCCTTCTCACCTTTTTTTTCCCCAACCAATATCTTACCTTCCTTTCCTCTTGAGTTTCCCTTTCGCTCTTCTACTTTCAGTTTGACAATCTTACTTAATCATCCATACAACCAAAGAATCTTGGTTGAGGCATATCTTCTTCCTTGGATCCTCCCACTATAGAAGCTTCTCCGCCATTTCCTCTTTCAGTGGATGACAATCACCACCAAAAACGTCTTCCTTCTCCTCCTTTCTCATTTAACACTCTTACATCATCACTCCCACCACGTGGGCATCCCAATTAAGGATTTCCATTACACTCTCCATCTACATTGCATTTTTTCCTCAATCCACTCATTTCACACTCCTTTGTTTCCTTGTTATCACCTTCATATCACATCCTTTCATCTCTTGTTCAATTTTGGTATACACCGCTCAGTATTTTCATCATTCTTCTTCTTCTTTGGCTTGGCGACCCTACTTAATCATTCCCGTCGCATGACAATCTTACTTAATAGTCCCACTTAAGAATGGTTTTCCATCTGAAATTTCCACCTCCCATCATATCTTCCTCATCTTATGTCTCCTATCTCTCAAAGGTGTAATTTTCTGCTCCAACCAACCATTCCACACCTATACCCAATACAATGTTGTCTTTCTCCTTCCATATCATCACTGCTGGTTTGGTGATCTTACTTAACTCCTCCTGCGACATGGTGATCTTACTTAAGAGTCCCTCTTAAGGATGATCTGTCATCCTACACTCGCCCACCACTCCACATTCTCACCATCTACATTTTCTCGTCATTCCCCATCATCACATCCTCTCACCTCCTCTTCCATTCTCATAAACACCACTTCATGTTTCCCCTGTTCATCTCTATCATTCCTTGCTTGGTAATATTACTTAACCATTTCTTCCCCATTCATTTCATTTCTTGTTTCTTCATCTTTCTCTCATTCTTTCCATCCACTACGTCCTCTACTTTCCTTCATCTTCACACACATCGATATCTGTCATTTATTTAATCTTTCCACTCCATCTTCTAAAATTCTCCCACATATCTACTTCCATGATTAATCTTCATTGTTATTAATCACACCCTAACATTCTTTCATCATCATATTTTGTTTCCATGCTAATAATTATAGGTGGGCATCTCTAAAAATAACTCATCCCCATTCTACACATCCTAGATCCTTCTCTTTGACCTCCTACATTCTATCTTCATTCCTTCCTTCCTCTATGTCCTCTAATCATTATCAAGGGACTTCCCTAACACCCCTTCATTTTCATTCCCTCTTCTATTCCTTATTTACTTTCCCCCTTTTCTCACCTTTTGTCCCATCCTTCCCTACTAATCATTATCGGTGGATTTCTCCTAACATCCATTCGCTGGCATTGCCTCTTTTATCCCTTCCTCTCTTTTTCTTTGCCACCTCTCCATATTTCATTCTTCCTTGCCAATTTCTTTACTATCTTCATCATACACCCTCTCTCTATTTTTTTTTCATCAACTTATCCTCATCTCACGCATCTCCGCATCTTTTCAATTGTTTCATTCCCCCTCTAGTTTTTCTTTACATTCCTTACACTTCTCACTCTTTATCAAATATCTTCATTCTTGGTTCCCTTCATGCTGCATAATTTTCTCCATTTTCCTCTCCTCCTTTTTGATCCTTGTCTTATTTCACTTCCTTTATATCGTTTTCTTCCCCATTTTACCTCGCACTTCCTTCTTACTTCCCGTCGATAACCCAACTCTTCACCGTTGTCCCATATTTTTTATCATCCACATGCATTTCCATGCGGTCAATTCCATATTATTTTCCTTGGATTTCCTCACTATAATTTGGTTCCTTCAATTTTCTTTGCTCTATCATCTCTTTTGTTTTTCATTACCTCTCTACCTTCATCTACTTCACCCTTCTTCACGCCTTTCGTTTTAAATAACTCTCTCCCTTTTTCATAATTTCACCCTTTGCTCTGTCATTTTCTTGTCTTCTCCTTACTTTTCCTTCATCATTTCCCCTTCCTCTATAATCCTTCTTTAGTATCTTCTTCCTCCCTTTCATTCCTTATTTTCTTCCCATCTATCTTCGTCCCTCTATTCCATACCCCTATCGCCTTCACCTTTGAACTTTATTTCTCTTCTCATAATAATTCCCTTTTCTATTTCTCATTACATCCTTCACCACATCCCTCACACCTAGCATTCACAATAAATTATGATGTTTCTCCATTTATGTACCACCGTCGATCCATTTCATTACCATTCTCTTTCTTCTCTCTACAACATTGACCTCTTCTCTTTTTGAGAACCCTGTCACATCTCTTATCTTCATCATTCCTCTTGCAAAGGCATCATCCTATACATTTATAAGAATCTATTCCCATCTTCCTTTGACTTTTTTTTTCGAGGATACCAGTAACGGCCAACACTTATCCGATCTTGTTCCCTTCCATGAATGTTTTCTCTCTTTTTTTTTTTTTGCAAAAGTATCTTGACTTATCATCCTACTTACCGAAGAAGTGGGACTTCTTTTTCTTTTTCACCTACTAATTTTCCATCACTTATGCATATTTCCTATGAAACATGATTACCATCATATTTATCACCCTTTTAGGGCATTCTATCTCACCCTTATATCCTATCTGCTCATCATGTCCACATTTATGATTATTCCCCCTAGGATATTTTTACTAACATATAAACCTTCTATATCATGCCTCGTACTGGGGAATCATTATTTTCATCCTCCTCCATTTTGCGGAGGCATGATTTTTCACTTGATTCCTTGCATAAGAATGATTTCGCATAGTCTTTGCATTCGATCACACATATTTTGATGTTTTCCTATGACCCATTGGTCATCATGGTTTATATCCATACTGTAGTGGTCTTCACCTACTCAATGGTCTCGTAGAACGTTGTCTTTTGTCTACATTGAGGCCACAATTGTCCTCTACCAATGTGATATTGGAGACACCGCCATATTTTTCATTTTTATTATGATCCTTTTTTTCCGTGGGCATCTTGCCTTTGGTCATGTATTTATCCATTCTCAGACACATAAATTCATCCAATTATTTTTTTGTCTCATGGTTTTGCTATCAAAAATGAATTAACAAAAAGGGGAAAATGTAGACACTAGTTTTTGGTGTAACTCCTCTTGTACTTCATGCATTCCTTCTCCTTCATTTAACTTTCCCTCTCTTTTTTTCTTAAATTTGAGTAAATTCCATCTATTTACTCACCCTTAATTAATTAATTATCAAATGGGCTCCATGTGGACCCATTTGATAATTAGAATTTGGCATTATCTCACATATCCTAAATTTATTCAATTCATGGGCAATAATATACCCATCCGACACCCCATTTTTAAATTCTAAAATGGGATGCATTATTACTCCTAACCATGTCAATCATGCTCCCCACTCCTTATCAAACCCTTATATCTTTAACCTCATAATTCAAATCGCGAGCCATGAACGATCACATCATGTCTCTTAACCAGGGTTAATTTATCAAATCCCAGTTACCATTAACCCCAATCTAACCTCCCCTCCAAGCTATAAATATGGGTCTTCCCCCTCTTTGAAGGAAGGAAAGAGAATAAGTTGGAAATTTTGGGAAAGTGTTGTTTTGAATTTTAAGCCTCTTGTTTATCATAGTACTCTCATAATGTTCTTATGATGACACTGAGATCCCCATATACTCTATACATGATTTGGTGGTTCAATTAGTGTGGTTCATGTTACATGTTGTGTTTGGATCAGTTCGGTAGCACCAACTACATACCAACATCTGTAAGTTTCTTTGTTCATCATCTTGCATGTTATTTTTTTGTCTTGTATGTTATCATTATTCATTATCACACAGGGGTTGACATCCTCCAAGGGATTTCATAGCCTCTTGGAATGGACAATATTTGGGTAACCCCCGCATATTGTTATCTAATCATATTTGTTTATGTTTTGCAGATCTATCTTCTTTTATCACATATTTATGTTCTCTGGGCCCATAGATCCATATCCGCATATGATGTCCTAATCCCTCCATCATTTGAAGTTGTTGGAGGATACCAAGATTGGAATTCACCACGTGAGGATGAGGTTTCATGTACAACAAGTGATGTCATTTGAGTTATCTAATACACCCAATACATTCATGAGGTTAATGAATAGAGTACTACAAGAATACAATGGTAAGTTTGTGGTTGTCTATTTTGACGATATTTCTTTATTAAGTAGGACAATTGAAGAATATTTTTGCATATTAAATTAGTTTTAGAATTGTTACAAAAATAGAGTTTGTACGAAAACTTAAAGAATTGTATATTCCTTTTATAAAAGTCTATTTTTTATGGTTCATCATCTTAGAGGATGGGGTTAGGATAGATGAAGAAAAAGTGAAGGAAATTTTGGAATGTCCTATTCTAAGGAATACAACATAGGTTCAAAGTTTTCATGGTTTGAAAATTTAAATATCAAGTTCCTCAATAATTTCAAGAAGATAGTTGCATCCATAATGCAGTGTACGAAGGTAAATGAGTTTGTATGGAAAAATTTTGCAACAAATAGTTTTGAATTGTTGAATCTAAGAAAGTGTTATAGGAACTTGTTTTGGTATTGCTATATTTTAACAAGGACTTTGAAGTTGATTGTGATGCCTCACATGTAGGGATCACAATAATACTAAGTGAAGAAGGATGGCATGTAACATTATTCAAAGAAACATTAATGAGGTTGGGAATAAATATTCTACATATGATGTGGAATTTTATGTTATTGTTCAAACATTAATGCCTTGGAGACATTACTTGGTATCTAAGGTATTTGTACTCTTTAATAACCATAAATCATTGAGGTATGTAAACACACATAAGAAAGTAAATAATAGGCATACAAAGTGGTTTTATTTTTTCAACAATTTACTTTAGTCTTAAATCATAAATCAATTAAGAAGAATCATGTTATTGATTCCTTGAGGATGTGTTTAGTGTTGTTCATAAAAATGGAAAATGAAGTCATAGGGTGTGAGGTGGTTAAGAAAATGATCAAATTTTGGTGATTTTGTAAGACAAGTGTAAGGTCCCTATAATGGGTAGTGGTTCTTGTGATTATTTGATGCAGGATGGATATTTATTTAGGGGAAAGCAATTGTGCATCCCTTTTAATTCAATGAGAGAAAATATTATACGAGAATTACACAAAGGGGTTTTTTTGGGCACATTGATATAAGTAAGAAAACTTCTCTTGTGGTAGAGAAGTATTATTAGATGAAGGTAAAGTGGGAAATAAGTAGGATCATATCAAGATGTAGAGTATGCCAAATGGCTAAGGGCCATGCACAAAATATTGGGATATATATGCCATTAGCTCTCCCTACTTAGCCATGGATTGATTTGAGTATGGATTTCATGTTACAAATTCCTAACACACAATGAGTAAATGATTCTATCTTTATTGTGGTAAATAGATTCTCTTAAATGGCACATTTTACTACATGTAAGGAAACTAATGATGTTTCTATAGTTACATGTATTTAGTTTTTAGAACTAATTAGGTTGTATGGAGTTCTAAGAATGATCACTTTAGATTAAGGGGTAATTTTTTTTTAGTCACTTTTCAAGAATCTATGGAGGAAAAGGGGGATACAACTATAATTCATTAGTGCATATCACCCCAAATTGATGGAAAAAAAAGTAGTAAAAATATCTTGGGAAATATTCTACGATGTAAAGTGTGAGAAAAGCCAAAACAATCGGATTTGGATTCACCAAAGACTAAGTTTTCTTATAATGGCTCAAGAACTAAGTCAATGGGGAGGTCTCCTTTCTATATTTAATATGACAAGAACCCTAATGGAGTGATAGATCTTATTTTTCTTCCTAGTGAAGATAAAACAAGTGATGATGTAGAAGTATTTACATAACACATGCTATCATTGCTAGAAGAAGTGAGGGAGAAGCTTAAAGATAATAATTTAAAATAGAAATAAAATAGATATGCAAGCATCAGAGTAAAAAAATTGGAATAAGGATACATGGTGACTCTTTATCTAAAAATGAGTTCTTTCCAAATGAGACATAATAAAATAAATTATAAGAAGATTGGGCCATGTAGGAATCAAGAAAATGAGGGATAATGCCTACAAGGTGGAGCTACGTGAAAAATTTTCTACTTCACAAATTTTTAAATTTTATGACTTTTATATGTTTTTAAGTCATGATGAAAATGTTGAGGAGGAAAAATTACACTCGGGAGTAGAAGATAATAAAGAAGAAAAAGGAGAGGATAATGTGTTTCTTCAATAAAAAGGCAAATACTACTAGGCATGGGAGATAGAACATATATTTGGTATAATGCGAAGATTTGCAGCAAGAAAAGAATACTTGGATTCTTGAATGGGATTTAAAGAATATTGATAGTGGAAAATATGATGAATTTCAACAACTTAATTTTTAAGAGCAGAATTCTTATGAACTAGGGAGAATGATACAGGGCCATAACTCTTGAGACCATAACTTTTGTTCTGACCGTCAAATTGTCTTGAAAGTTTCCAAGGACTTAGATATTGACTATTAATATTCTACAACTAGCATTTTCAAAAATGGTTTCATGCCTTTTCGGCATTTTTTTGGGGCAAAATTCCTTTGTCTAGTGGTCTAAAAATGTCTTAGAACATTCTTTGGATTTTTTTAGAACTTAGACTTGTAATATCTTTTTTAGATTTATGGAATAAGAAAATATTTGGCATAAGCCTTCATCTATGATGGTATATTTTGTTGGAAAATTTGGGGCCCATCCAAGATGTTTTAATTTTTTTGTCTTTTAGGTTTTTTGTCAATTTAAGGTTTTTCTTAGAGATAGTTGGAAATAAAAAGCATACTTTGAAATACTTTGAAATATTTGTATAGATTAAATAATCATAAGGAAACTATCTTTAAGTTTTCTGGAGTTTTTAAAAAATTGTGTGTGTGTGTGTTTTAGAGGCATTTCAACCTCTTACAACTGGATCCACATCATTATGGATAAAAATAATTTGTCTTATCAAATATGCATAATGTATTATAAGGATCAGAAAACATACACTTACTCTTCGAACAAGAACCCTTGAAGCATTATTTCTCAAAAATAAAAAGATAATCACACCCACCTTGTTCTCATGAGATGTGGGATGCACATTATAGAAGTTTTGGTTACTATGATGCTCACAGAAAATGTATATTAAACCCATTGGAGAAAAGGTTAGATGTGTTGTATAAAAATATAAATGTCTTGAATTATTCTACTTGTAGATAAAATTATGTATGAAAGGATTACAATAGGTACCACTCTTGAAACACAAGATATGATTGAAATATATTATGAAACCCAACATTTAAATGAGATATATTATACACATGTAAAATGTGCAAAATAATTATCATTTCATATGCATGGGTGTGAAGTATTGTATATGTGATACAAATAAAATATTGTCTAATTGATAAGATATATATTTCTTTCTATGTAAAAATAAAAATAATTTAAACTTTTCTACTTTTGTAGTCCTCATCTCCCATGCAAATCATGCAAAAATGTTGCATATTACAAGTGACAATTAAACAATAGATAAATAGTGAGTGTGCAACTTCCTACACCTAAATCATCCTCTAAGAAGGAACAAAGATAAAGATATTTGAGAACCTATCAATTAAATTTAATGAATTCATTATGATGCTTTTTCATAGGTAGAATGGTGATGAAAATCCATTCCAATAAATTTTCAAAAATTCAAATATTAAATATTCTAACCTTAAATACGTGTGTGACCTTTATCTACCATAAAGAATGCCACTAAGTTATATACTACAGTGGCAATAAAACACAATGTGTCCTTGAGTATAAAGTGAAATGAAATATAGCTAAATAATATGTGTGTAGATTTCTCCACCTAAATACTTCTCTAGGAAGGAACGAAGATAGAATGGAAATGAAAAACCTCCAACGACTCTCAAGCAAATGGTAACCCTGACCCTAAGCATTGTGATGGTGGCGTGGTAATTGTTTTGATAGATGTAAGGGCTCGTAGCAGCTCTATGGGAAACAATGGCATTTCTCGGGATGTTTCTCCTAATAATTTTGGGATGTGGCTGCCTATTTTCTCTCCCTGAATTAGGGGGATTTATGCAAAAATGAGGTGGATGGGACATCGAGCAATGGGGTTGTAGGTCTGAAGGAGGCTTCAGCTCTTCCCTACCTTTGTTTGTTCCTCCCAATGAGGTGGTTGGAAAAAAATTCTCTACCCCCATGCCTTCTATTGATGGGGTGTTTGTTTACCCCATTTCCAAACCTATGAAGGGTTATGTGCACAATGAATCCTTTGTTGGGCCTTTAACTATTCCACCTCGGCAAGAAACTTATGCTACTTTGCATAAAGTTCCAAAACTATTTAAAGCCCTTAAATTGGATTCCAGATCTCCTTCAATTACCTTTCGGGCTCAAGTGCTTGAATCTAAGGAAACACTTACCAAAAAAGAGATGGATTTTTAGGTTTAAGGGTATGTGGTCGGGACTACCTCTACTACATTCTTGTATTTCTTTAGAATGGTGACCCATCATGGAAGGTAGAGTGGATATTTATCCTCTATGCCAGAGGATTTTTATTGTGGTTTTTAATCTGATTGAAGATAGAGATAAAATATTTTCTATGCTTTGGGAACTTCAGAATCATCTCCTGCTCATGAAACCATGGTTTCCTCCTTCAACCCTATCACTAAAACCTTCCATGTTAGGCATGTATGGGTTCATTTTCCTCACCTTCCACTATAATTTCGTAGGGGTGGGGAGAGAACTTGATTTCGATTGGAATTACTTTGGGGAAACCTTTGGACATTAATATGAAAACAAAACTATATACTTGTACAACATATCCTCATGTTTTCGTAGACCTTGAAACATCAGTTGATCTACCAAATATCATGGAAGTTATCATTTTGAATTTTATTTGGTCCCAACCATTTGACTATGAAGGGTTACCCTTCAAATGTAGGAAATGCTTTGCTTTGGGTCACTTAGCTTCAAAATGTAAGAGTGTGAAACACAAGATGAATGGGAAATCTTGGTGGAAGGATGCTCAACCTAGTATGATAGTTGTGGGAAGTGATACTGATTATTTCTCAAAAGATTCAAAACCTAAAGAAGGTGAAACTCAGTTTCGAGTTTGGGTTCATCTTTCCCCTCATGTTGTGTGGGTTGATGGGTCAGTTTCTTTTCATCCTTCTTTGGAAAATATGTTTCCTTTAGGATCGACCTCTAGTTACATTAAAAATGGAATCTTGAAGGATTCAAATGTTGGTAAAAATGATTTTTTTAATTCTTGCTTCCGAGTCGTTCAAATGAAAACACAAATCCTAATAAGAGTGAGGGCTGATAGTTGTGTAAATAAAAAAGAAATGCAAGACCCTCACTTGCTCCTCTTAATATGCACTTAAGATCCCATGGTCGGGTTCTTGAGGATAATCCACTCCTCGTATTTGGTTAGGTTGTGCATTATGGATTTAGAGTGGTCCTTGAGATGGGTCAAGCATGTTTTACTTTATTCTTGATAGGCTCTTTGTCTTTTGTGTTATTTTCTAGCTTTTGTGTTTATGTGGAGTTTTCTTTGGTGTTTTTTTGTCTAAGAAAATGTTTCTCTTTGTTCCTTTCCAAGCTTTGTTGACTATCTTTCGACATATTGGATGAATAGTGTCCAAAACATTTAGGAAGGATTTCTAACATACTTTGGATGAATAGTGTTTTTCCCCCTCTACAAAAGTGGCGATATTAACAATCCGTCTAATTATAGAACTATCATGGTCAATCCCCTTCTTAAAAAGTTATTTGTAGCATGATAGAGAAAAAAATCTGCAGTTGGGTAGAAAAGAAGGGAAAAGGGGCAAAAATCCAAGTAGGGTTCATGCCAAAGCACTCCACTATCGACCATTGGACCACTCTTAGACACTTGATCAAAAAAGTTTGAGATACTCAGGGAGAAGATGATTTTTATTGCTTTGTTTACTTAAAAAAAACATTTGACATGGTTCCTATAAGTAAACATTGGAGTAGGATGGAGGAGCTTGGAGTCCTCGAGTACAAAGAGGTAGTGCATAGACTATATGAGAAAGTCAAGGCCAAAATCAAAACAAGTGAAGGAATATCATAATGCTTTGGAAACAACATAGGTGTCAAAAAGGAAACCCTTATCTCCCACCTTGTTTGGGTTATATATTGATAAACTAGAGGAGTGGATAGACAATGTTGGTGGAGGGGGAGTTCATCTAGCCAACTATGTTGTAAAGTTACTTTTATATACAAATGACCTTATCCTAATTGCAAAAATAACTCATAGCTTGAGAGATAATTTGAGGGCTCTAGAGATATTTTGACAAGAAGTGGGAATGTAAGTAAAAACTAGAAAAACCAAAATCATGATCTTTTCTCTACGGAAAAAAGAAACAAATTGATTTCCTTTTCAAGGAAGCCCATTGAAAATAATGGATAAATACAAGTATCTTGGGACTAAATTTCACAACAAGATTATTTGGGAGACCTGTAAGACCAAAAGAATTCAAGTGGGATGGAAAGCCAAGAGAACTTTATTTGGCCTACTTGTCAAGCTAATGGTCCTATATATGGATGTAAAGTTTGGGTCAGCAATTTCTTCGACCTAAACCGGAGGCGGATTGAGAGAATCCAAAAAATTAATCACAAGAACCTAAAATTTTAAGCTTTGGTTCTATAAGAAATCATATTGGCTGAAACAAGAATTTTTTGTTGGAAGCATCATCAATGACTCGGACATTAAATTATTTTAAAAAGAAGCAAATTATGGAGAACCATCGATGGCCCAAAATGGTAATAGACAAAGTGCTAAATCAAAGAAAAAAATATGGATGAAACAAAACAATGAATGGATGAGTAAATGGGACATCAACATATATATAATGTCCAAACACCAAGGAAGAAATAAAAAATGTGAGAGAGAAATTCAAGGTAGCCATATGGATAAATCAAATAGGATGAAACAAAGCATACTACATAAAATATTTTAACCCCACGCAGGACCACGAAGAAAAGAAATACATGGGGTAAAAATTGATTGGAAAGTGAAGATGTTAGTAGCACAGTTAAGGACTAGCTCACACTATCTTAGGTGTGAAACCGACAGGTTGACAATGCCTAAGGAGGCATGGGAAAAAATAACATGTTCATTTTGTGAGGAGGGGGTAGTGGATACATAATGACATTTCATCATGGAGTGTGTAACGTACAATGACATTCGTATCAAGTACAAAGACAACCTACAGATCGACAACCTGACCGACTTGTTTGAGGAGGCAAGGTTAAACAAAACAACAAGTTTCCTAATCAAGATCCATAATAGAAGACTTAAAATCGAGAAGGGGCTAGAAATTTAGCAAGAATAATAAGGAAACCACTTGTGTTAGATGGTTGTGTTGACATGAAATATTCTTGTTACTACTCTTGGTCCCATAGACCACTTGGTATCATGGATGTTATTAAAATATTTCATTCATTCATTTTCGGATCATCCTTAGAAAGGGACATTATAAGTGGTCAATAACTGAATCGTATATAATAAAAACATGAGACCCATATGAAACATGATGAAATTTGGACAGAGTTGCATAGATTAAACACACAATGATTGATTATTCAAAGGAAGAGGTTACAAATAAATAGGAATATGTTTCCTATAGTATAGGAAACAACTCACAATATTAAGTAGGTTGTTTAAACAACCTACAAACAATCCGTAAATAATATTAGAGCAATATCAAAAAATATTATGATCACACTAAATTCCTAACACATGTCAAGAGTATTGTATGTGTTAGATCTCACATAAGATAGAGTGTGGAGTGGCTTCCTTCCAATAAGGGGTATTGTATGGTGTTTCACTACTTAAAGGATTTGATCTATATTTTGAATGTTTTCTATATATTTACTATTAAGTTGTGAGATCCCTTTTTGTTATTTAGAGTTTTTATTATTGTCTCTGTGAGTTAAAAAATCTCTAATGATATTTGTGTTAGCGAAAATTTTTCGGTGACAAATTTGTGGATTTCTTGTAAATGCTCTAGGAATCTAAGTCCCTCTACTTAACCGGTGCAGCTGCCGTATATGCATGCACATGAAAAGGTGGATTTCTATGGTGGCCTTTTGACCGGGATCCAACAAGGGCACTCCACTGACCCTACGAACAAAGCTAGCAATCTCTTGCTAGGGAATACTTTTTTGAAGGTGGGAAAGGGAGTGAGAAATGAGATAGGGAAACTAATGTTGTAGGTAGGAAATCAGATTCCTACACACATTAGTCAAAAACTTCAACACATGCATTTATGAGAAGAAACAACCCTACAAATGGCAATAAGAGGAGATGAGATTACGAATTCAAAGTTTCTAAAATATCCTCATCAAAGAGGCTACAAAATCCTTCTTTGTGTATTGATGCTTAAACAAAAGTTGTACATAATGTGGGAATGGAAGAAATTTGAGAATGGAGGAAAGTAGAAGAAAATGGCTATCTCCTTTGCTTTCTCTAAGTACAATGCACTCGTGAGTTTACATGATCAATTGCCAATCCTATACAATGATGTGAAGAAGCCATTAAATATCTTGCAAGAAATGGTTACAACTTCTTCTTTGTTAGCAAGAAACGGTTTGCAATCTTTTCATTCATTTGCTTCCATTCAGATTCTTAATTTGCTAAGAAACACCAATGGTGGAAAAAACTAGACTTTTCATAATGCAGCCATTACACTTGTTTTGTAACTTTGAATTTGAACCATTCATCTTTCCTTTGAAAATTTAAACCAGAGCTGTCAATGTGGGAGAAATTTACTGGAGTGGGTGTGGAGGATGCCTTTTGCATTTTGTGACTTTATAGAGATTTGGCATTTTTTTATGTTTTTGGTCCGCCCTTTTGCTTTTGATATAAGCCTGACATGTTGCTTTACTTGAGTGGAGACAGAGTCACGGGTCACTTTTATAATTTTACCTTTTTTCAATGTGGGCTCAAAAATACAAATTGCTCCGTCGACCCGCCTCCTACTTTGACCTTCGATGTGGGCTTAATATTTGACTTTTCCCTCATAGCATGATCGGGTTGTGGGTCACTTTATGACTTTTAGCCCTTTTTACAAAAAGGCTCAAAACCTCAAAGTTCTCCACCGACCCACTTCCCCACTTTGACTTTCCAATGGCGGGCCCAAGATTTGAATTTTTCCTTTGTGTTTGGTGGGGTTGTGGGTCACTTTTTAACTTTAAGCCCTTTAATGAAAAATGATCAAATTCTCAAATCTCCCCGATGGCCCGCTTCCCCGCTTTGAATCTTTTGATACGGGCTCAACATTTGAATTTTTCCTTCATAGCATGATCGGATTGTGGGTCACTTTATGACTTTTAGCCCTTTTTACATAAAGGCTCAAAAACACAAATTGCTCCACGGCCGCCTCTAATTAGATATGTCCATGTACCCGTGGATAATGGGGCCAAAATTTGACTTGGAAGAAAATTCCCATCATTCACGATGTGGAAACATGCAGAGAAGAATAAAACTCCACCATTTTGCGCCCAATTTTCTAATTTCCTTGGCGAACCAAGGGATTGAAAACAATACAAGTTTGGATGATTCATGGCCATAGAAAGATAGAAAATTTCATTCAAACAAGGACAACAATATAATTTTCATGTGTCTAGATGGGGAAATGGAAAATTTATCAAACCACGCAGACTAGAGACTTTAAACAACTTCAAAGCATGAATTTTTTATCTTTTCATACTTCCAACTTTACTTGAACACTTTTAGAGGGCGTGAGCTCAAAATTTTCAAATTTGACTTTAAAAATGAGGGGGATTTTGAGGGCGACAACAGCTGGCTCTAGCTTGGGGACATGACATGGACTGAGCATAGTGAAGACATGACATGGGAATCCAGAATCTCAATCTCTAAACCCTATAATTTGTTGACTAGTGCCTTATCCATTGGGCCTTGCAGAGTCATATACAACTTTGAGAAATAAATATCAAAGAAGGAAACAAAAAACACACATCGGGAAGGAAACACAGGACACGAGAATAGGAAGGGAAACACACTTAGAAATCACCTATGGTACAAGGTGGGGACAACCCACTTTCACTGATGATATAATTTCAAGTATTTCCCACTCGAGGTAATTCTAGCGGTGTTCCATCCAAATATGAGAGAAGAAAAGTGTTCTCACCGCAAGCTTCACGAATCTGGAATTGGCCAAGCCATAATGAATCAAACTTTCCTTGGCTTCCTTTTGGTTCTCTTCTCTTGTCCCATAAGCGGGATGAAGTCTCCAAATTTGAATTCTCTTGCCTTGGCCTTCTTATAAAAATTATTCTTTACTTTCAATTGGTGCTCCTTAATGCGATCCACCACTTGAGTCTATTTTCTTCTAGCTTCTCAAGAAAGAGGATCCTCTTGTCAATGAAATCCTTGTCGACCATCTTTTATTCCTTGTAGTAGCTTGAGAGCTAACATCTCAATCGTGAGAGGAATATCTACTTCAAATTTATACAATAGTTGGAATGGTGACATACATATTGCCTTCTTGGGAGTGATCGTATCCACCCACAATCCGTCATACAACCTTTTGTGCCAATTCCTTTGATTCTCATTTACCATCTTGGACAATGGTCAAAATGTTCTTGTTTCTTGATTCGACCTATCTATTTCCTTGTGGATAGTAGTCAGAAGAATGAGATATGGAGATTCCGTAGCTATAGTAAAACTTGGTCAAATCTCTTGAAGAGAAATAGGTAGCATTATCTTCTACAATCTTCTGTGGCACCCGAAATGGACTATGATATTCTCCTTAATGAAGTTGCATATTGTTTCAATGTTGGCTTGTTTGGCTAGAATGGATGCCACCCATTTGGTGAAGTATTTTTTCCCGTGAGTACATAAGTGTGCCCCACGCTTTGAGTGAGGGTTTAAAACACCAATGAATTCCAACCCACTATTTAAATGGTTCTTCAATAACCACAAGCCTAGTGGTAATGCAGGTGAGTTGTGGTCTTCCAACAAACTATTGGCATGCTTTGCATTTAGAAACCTAATCTTGAGTGTCTCAAAGATGGTGGGCCAATAATACCTTCCTCGAAGATCTTGTGTGCAGTGACCATTGCTAAAAATGTCCACCACATGATTGGTCATGGTATGCTTTAACCAACTTTTCTTGTTTCTCTTTATCTACGCACTTTTTGAGGAAATAACCATCCAGCCTCTTTTTGTAAAGTGCATGATTCTAGATTAAAAATTTAGTTGCCTTCAGCTTGAGTGTTCTCCTTTAATTGTAATCAAGATGGGGAGGGCATTCTCCATGAATTAGGTAATAGGCAATATCAGCATACCACTCATCAATAGTGGTGACAAAGAGAACCTATGGGTTGTCTTCTAAACAAGTTGAGAAAGCACAATTTTCCTCACCATGTTGAACTTTGAGTGTTTCATCTTCAACAATCAACTTGCACAATCCATTTCCACTTACCGATTGGATGGTCGAATCTCCTAAGTCATATTCTTGAGTCTTTGCAATCCAATTTCCTCTTTTAGCTTTGAGATCATGTTGTGTCAAGATGGACTTGATTACACTTCTAGGGACCATCACCACCGTATGGGAATTGAGGATGTAAAACCTAAAGTTTTTACAGCCTTGACCACTGCATAAGCATACTTCTCCAATTGGTTGTATTTTAGCTCATGATTTTTCAAAGGAAAAATCATGAAAGCAATAGGTGCTTCCACGCCTTCATCATTTTTCTAAATGAGAATGACAGAGAGTGTATGTTTTGATGCATAACAATACATGATGAATTCTTTATTAAAATCTAGAGATACAAGAGTTGGAGCCTTGGCAATGGATTTCTTGATCTCTTCGAATGTTGCCTTCCCTTCATTGTTCCATTTGAAGTTTTCTTGTGGTTTCATCATGGAAGTGATGTGCTTCATCAACTCAACAAACTCAGGCACAAAATGATGAAGAAAGTTCACCTTTCAAGAATGAATGAACTCCTTTCTTTCTTGTGGGTAGGGCTAATGCTTGAATGGATCTAATCCTCTCATGGATCAATGTGTGCTCCATGCTTTTTCACAATGTGCCCCAATAACTTACCTTCTGTGACTCCAAAAATTCACTTTTTTGGATTTAGTGATATGTCATGTTTCCTACACCTTGCAAGTACCTGTTCCAAGTGATAGATATGATCTCCCCTCTTCTTTGAAAATACTATGAGATCATCAAGATATATGACAATGCAATGCTTTAGATCTTTGAAGGCCAAATCCATCGCCCTTTGGAATGTAGCTCCTGCATTGATTAGGCCAAAAGGAATTCTACTGTAGGTAAAAGTGCCCCAAGGTGTTGTAAAGGTTGTCTTGGTGCGGTCCTCCTCTACCACTTTGATTTGATTATATCCTGAGAATCCATCAAGTAATGAAATCATTTTAGATCTAATGACTGCTTGTAGGATATGGTCCATGATAAAAGAGGATAATTGTCTTTTAGTGTTTCCTGGTTCAAGTTGCGAAAATCTACACATTTCCTTATTTCACCATTCTTCTTCCACACTAGCATAATGTTAGCCACTCACGTTGAATGGTGGATGGGAAAGATAATCCTTGCATTAAGCATCTTCATTACCTCCTCCTTGATGGTATCAGCAATATTTGGTTTGTCGACCTTTGTTTATGCCTCAAGGGCTTGCACCCTACTTCAAAGGAATTGAGTGATGCATATCCTTTGGATGTAAGGATTTGAGTTCATCATAAGAGTAGGTCAAGACATCTAAGTATTTCTTGAGTAATGCAACAAACCTTATTTTTCTTCAAAGAAACATTTTCCAATATTGATCATCCTTGGCTCCTCCGGTTACTAATGTTTTCTTTATCAAAATCAGCTTGGGCACCAAGAAGATGCTTTTCTTTCTCTTGAATGAATCATGTCATGTTTTTCAAAGAGCTTCTAAAGAGACTAGGCCTTTGGGAATTGTGTTCCCTTTCAATTTGATTTCTACCTCATCATCAATCCCTTCAATTACTTCTTTCTCTTCTTTGGGGATTGCTTCTCGGTGTGGATTTTCACCTCCTTCGAAGAAGAGATTATTGAAATTATCCCTTTGCTCTAAAAAGGATAGAATTTGGTTATCATCATTGAAGACTTGCCAATGATTTGCATTTTCTGGTACACTAGGCTTGAATACCATTTCAATGGTCACTTTGTCTTTACCAAAAGAAGGATGAGGTGTCACTAGGGAAGCTAACACTGCAAGAGAATCATCCTTTTCATTTTGTTCCCTTGGAATAGGTTCAATGGAAAATGCATCAAAGATTAAATGTAGTCACACACTCTTTTCGTAATGCCGAGTCTTGGATTATTCACCTAATATTGTTGGTGGACCTACTTTACTACAACCTCTGCATCACCTTGGCATCTTAGTTTTTCTTGATTCTCATGTCCTCTCGAGCTCATGCCTAAGAGTAGTGCTTCATAATCTAGTGTTATTTGTATTATCAAATTACAGCTTGTAGGAAAATGGGTACAACTCATTGGAAGGAGAGTACAATACTACACTAGCTCCCAAGCCCGCCCTGGAATGACTACCATCAAATTCCATTGTCCAAATTTGATCTTCTTCTTCCTCCATGAGAAGTGGCAAGTTCTCCTCTTTTCTTGATGTGAGGAAGTAGTTTCCTAGCCCACAATCTTGAAAGAGAATGTTTTCTTTCAGATCATCAGACCTTCGTACTGTGAACTTCATCTTTCTTATTGGTAGCAACTTCTTCATCTCACCTTTTACTAGGATAGTTGTAGATGACCAATCCATTTTTATCTCTCCACCCAAGTCTCTGCAGAAACTCCTACTCAATAGCATACCAAAGGATGTTGGGATGTTTGCTACCAATATGGTTAGGAGCACCTTCTTGTCTGGAAAATTAGCTAGTGCTACCTGTGCATCTTTGATTCTTCCTACCAATGGCACTTTTTTGGATTCCATTGAGTAGTAGGTGCCATTTACCCAGGTCAAGGTGAGGCCTAGAGAATTTGCAACTTTGGCTAGCATCACATTGTCTGAGGCTCTGAATCTATGATACAATTATTTAGCTGGAAGCCTTTAATGAGGAGTGACAAGTAGAAAGGTTCAACCCTATTGGTTTTGGAGGCACTAAGGGCTAACATGTTTTGGGAAGGTGGTGTGGATGGTGTGGGTAGTAAGCCTTTAGAATTAGGACTCGAGGATACATGGTTACCACCATGAACTATATTAATGAACTTGTCAAACTGGGCAGGGTGTGTTTATAGGTATTCTATTTCTAAGAGTTGGACTTTGGTTTTGCTTACATGTTCCACAAAGTCAAATGGGGTTATGGTGAGCGAGGAAGAGGTTTTGGAAATGGAGGAAGATTTACATGGTAGAGGATTTGCTACTTTGGGTGTTGAATTCTCCTTTTCGGGTGTAGCAATTGGCTTGGAAGGGGGTGAGGGTGTACCTTTTGATTGAACCTTAGATTTTTTAGGAACAAAATTTAAAGGAGAATTTTTCTTAGCAACTTTTGAGTTGGGAGAAGAATTAGATGACTTACTTGGCATAGTAGCATGATCCCTGACAACCAATGAGTCTAGTTTTTCTTTGGCCAACTCCATAGAAGGTGGTAATGGTGATCCTCTGCTGATGATTTTATTTTGTGTGACCTCTGGAGGAGAATCTTATTTAATCTTCTTATCCTTTACCGCAATCATTGAGGATGAATCACTTTTCTGGATTATGCACAAGTGAAAACAACACATGAGAAACTTGGAGCTTCTTCATCATCCTCATCTTCATCATCAATGTACTCAATTAGGCCATTGTGCATATCAACTTCCTCAACCTCAAGATATTTTTCATAGTCTTCCATATTTTCTTCTTCAATTTCATCAATTTTTGCTTCCTCCTCCGACTCTTTAGTGTCACAAATGGCATTGACTGGTGGTGCTTCAAGAGCAAGCCGACGAGGAGGTGGAGCAATCCTTGGCCTATCTAGAGGGTTTGGTTTCCTTGAAGCATTCTCGCATTATGATCTGAGATAGTTGCTTCTTCAAGGCAACCAAGTCATTTGCCATTTTTGGAACATCGGATATGTGGTGATAGAGTTTGAATTATGACCCTTTTTCTTTCCATTGGGGCCTTTCACCTTTCGAAAGGATTAGATCATCATCGGTTTCTATTGCATAGTCCTTGGCTTCCCTCAATGTTCTTGGTTGGGCTCTTTTGAGGAAGAAACCTACTTTTGATGGAAAAGCACTGATGAAAAACCTCTTCAAATTATTTTTAGAAGGCACCACATCTTTAGGGATCCTTCTTATCACTCTATCATATCTTACTACAAAGTCCCTCATTGACTCAAGGTTTCTTTCTTCATTTGTACCAATTGGACCAAAAGATCTTGACAATCTTCTGTGCTCTTGAACCTGTGTTCGAATGCACTTCTTATATCCTCCCAACAGGTGACGGACCTCGGGGTAGCATGTAGAACCATTCGGCAACTTTCTCTTGAAGTGACTCCACAAAGAGTCGGACTGACACATCTTCATCCTCAACACCCAACACACCAAGTAGTGATAAATGTTGCTACATGATCTTTAGGGAGTTGAGAACCATCCCCTCTAATTTTGGGAAGTTTTTTCTCGAGCCTCTCGGTAGCTCATGGAGTGGTTGAGCAAGAGCTAGTGGACCGGTGTTTCCTCCCCATGGTACATTAGGCCTACGGGCCTCACGATCATGTTCACGCTCATGATCCCCCATTCTATTTATGTTTCTAGCTTCTAACCTTGCTAAGGTTGTGGCTTCTGCTACTCTTTCATCTTCCCCAGCTTTTAAGTCTCTCGATTTCTTCGAGTTGAGCTCTTATTTCCTCTTCCTCTCTTGCTTCTCTTTCTCTAGCTTCTTCTTTGGTCTCTATGTTGGTGAAATATTCAAGGTTCTCATTGATGTATGGAAATTCACCATCCAAAGGATTGGCAACACTCAGGTTCCCAACGTGACAGTTGCTTGAAAAGGAAGCCTCTAGATTCCGAGTAGCTCTTGTCTCCTTTGAAGTTCCTCAAAAATGGGATCAATTTGTCCTCCTTGTCTCTGTTTCTAGGTGTATCTTCTATCCACCAACTTGAAAATCTATGCTCTTCTTTGTGGTGCTGGAATTTGTCTTTTCCTCTCCAATTCAACAACGCATTCTTCTTCAAGGTCCAAAATTCTCGTGGCAATGAAGTAGTGATTGGCACTTTGTCTATTATGCCAGATAGCTTCCCTCAAATCTAAAGCAATGTCTTCTTGATGTGGAAGAGAAATTCAAGTCTTTCAATAGAGGGTTTCCTAGAATAGCCATGATTTGAATCCATGTGGCTCATATAGCCATTCAAATTCTAGAATTTTCTCTTTTTGAATTTTGAATTTTCGACCTTACGGGTCACATTCAGTGCGAGATGTTGCTAAATCGCCCCAGGTGGGCGCTAAAAAATCATTGGCGAAAAAATTTATCAAGTGGACAAATTTTTGGATTTTTTACCAATGCCTGGGAATCTAAGTCCCTCTACTTGACTAGTACAACTGCCGTATATGCATGCGTGTGAAAAAATGGATTTCTGTGGTGGCCTTTTGACCGGGGATCCAACAAGGGCACTCCACTGACCCTGCGGCAAAGCTAGCAATCTCTTGCTAGGGAATACTTTATCTGAAGGTGGGAAAGGGAGTGAGAAATAAGATAGGGAAACTAATGTTGTAGGTAGGAAATCAGATTCCTGCACACATTAGTCAGAAACTTCAACACATGCATTTATGAGAAGAAACAACCCTGTAAATGGCAACAAGATGAGATGAGATTGCGAATTCAAAGTTTCTAAAATCTCCTCATCAAAGAGGCTAAAAAATCCTTCTTCTTATATTGATGCTTAAATAAAGTTGTATATAATGTGGGAATGGAAGAAATTTGAGAATGGAGGAAAGTAGAAGAAAATGGCTATCTCCTTTGCTTTCTCTAAGTACAATGCACTCGTGAGTTTACAAGATCAATTGCCAACCCCATACAATGGCATGAAGAAGACATTAAATATCTTGCAAGAAATGGTTACAAATTCTTCTTTGTTAGCAAGAAACGGTTTACAATCTTTTCAATCATTCACGTCCATTCAAATTCTTGATTCATGAAGAAATGCCAATGGCGGAAAAAACTAGACTTTTCATAATGCATCCATTACACTTGTTTTGTAACTTTGAATTTGAACTGTTCATCTTTCCTTTGAAACTTTAAACCAAATTCATCCACGTGGGAGAAATTTACTAGAGCGGGCATGGAGGATGCCTTTTGCATTTTGTGACTTTATAGAGATTTGGCATTTTTTTACATTTTTGGTCCACCCTTTCACTTTTGATATAAGCCTGACACATGGCTTCACTTGAGTGGAGACAGAGTCGCGGTCACTTTTATAATTTTTACCTTTTTTCAATGTGGGCTCAAAAACACAAATTGCTCCACCTAGCTCGCCTCCCGCTTTGACCTTCGATGTAGGCTTAATATTTGAATTTTCCCTCATAGCATGATTGGGGCTGTGGGTCACTTTATGAATTTTAGCCCTTTTTACAAAAAGGCTCAAAACCTCAAATTCTCTCTTTGACCCGCTTCCCCTGCTTTGACTTTCCAACACGGGCCCAAAGATTTGACTTTTTCCTTTGTGTTTGGCAGGGTTGTGGGTCACTTTTTAACTTTAAGCCCCTTTAATGAAAAAGGCTCAAATTCTCAAATCTCCCTAATGGCCCACTTCCCCACTTTGACTCTTTTGATGTGGGCTCAACATTTGACTTTTTCCTTCATAGCATGATCGGGGTTGCGGGTCACTTTATGACTTTTAGCCCTTTTTACATAAAGGCTCAAAAACACAAATTGCTCTGTCATCCACCTCTAATTAGATATGTCCACATACCCATGGATAATGGGGCCAAAATTTGACGGGGAAGAAAATGCCCATCATTCACGACTATGGAAAAATGTAGAGAAGAAGAAAACTCCACCATTTCGCGCTTGATTTTCAAATTTCTTTCACAAACCAAGGGATTGAAAACAATACAAGGTTCAATGATCCATGGCCATAGAAAGATTGACAATTTCATTCAAATGAGGACAACAATAGAATTTTCATACGTCCAGACGGGGAAACGGAAAATTTATCAAACCACGCAGACTGGAGAGTTTAAACAACTTCAAAGCATGAATTTCTCTATCTTTTCAGACTTCCAACTTTACTTGAACACTTCTGAGGGTGTGAGCTCAAAATTTTTGAATTTGACTTAAAAATGAGGGGGGGATTTTGAGGGCAACAACAATTTGTTAGGAACTTACATGCAATGATAAAAATCCTCCAGATAATAAAAGAGAGATCTCATAACTTAATAATAAAAATATACACTATCATTCACAATATAGGTCAAACCCTTAAGGTAGGGAAATACCTAATTAACTAAAATAGATTATTCTAATGTAATCTAATGCTATGGAAGCAATAAAATAACTAGATGAATTAAGTAATAAAATATTGAAATAATACCCAAGCAAACTAAAAAATGAAATGAGAAACCCTAATGTGCAAAGAGAGTTGGAAGAGCCTTAGTTGATTTGAAGATGCCATGGGAATGTGTCATAGTGGAGACCGAAGGAACATGAGGAGGGAACCTGTTGCACATTAGCTTGAGAAAATGCATATATGAGTTGTCAGTAGACTGGGAACCTAGAGAGGGATAGGGGCACTTGTGGGTGCCTTGGTATGAGATTTGGGTGCCATGGTCTGAAAATGACCAGAAAACCTCCTTTGAGGTGTCACCGAGGTTCACCTTTGTTTTCTTCCTGTCACTATGTGATTTCCAATGTCATTATAAACCTATAATGAAGAATCACCTAGAAAAACCTAGACAAAACATCCAAACCCTAAAAAAGAAAGATCCATATGAAGGGGTCAAATTGTCCTCAGTTGCCAAATTGATGGAATTATCACTGAGCAGTGCACTACATCTCAGACCCAATGTATTTCTAAGTGTGCGTGTGTGTACGAAACTTGTACCCTAGGTTCTCTTGCGTCAATCACACTTTTTTAAGTAGTGAGCAAGTAACTAGATGTAGAATGTAGTAAATAGGTGCATGGAAATAATAGACTCCCCTCCTATGAAGTGTGATGCGGATGAACCAACCTTACATGCCTTGTGATGAAGCTAGATAGATGCAAATGTAGCTTTATATGCCTTTGATGGATGTAACCTTATGTGGTGATAGTAAGTGTTTAGTGCTTGGTCCCTCATTATGGTCACATAACTTTATATTTATATGGTTCTCTTGCTTTAATTTCATAATTAACCCCAAAAATGTCAACCACCAAAAATATAAGAAGCTCAAATGGCTAAAAAGTTCCCAAAAAGTGAAAGGAAAGCGTAAAGAGGACCAGGGCACCTAGGGAGCCCTGGGTTAAGGCTGGGCGCCCCAATCAGAAATAGGAAAAACATAGTATGAGAATACATATTGGGAAAGTAAGGGTGCAAGATCAAAAGTAGTAACAGAAAAACAAAGCAAAATGACCAAATACATGGGTTAATTATTACTCTTTTCACTTAAGAACCATATGAATAGTAGTGTGAGACTAGACTAAATAACAACTCAAAGTGCATGATTTTGTGTCTACATTTGCCCCACTTTATGTTGGTGATCAGAAAGCTCGGTAACATAAAGTAGATAGAGATGTGTACATGATAATCCATGTAGAGTGATGTAGAATGCATGCCAAAGGACTAGACAAAGCGTGGAGTGATAAAAAAACATGGAGCATGGAGACTAAAGATGTAAAAAGTGTAAAAAGTGATGAGAGTGAACCTAGGGTGAAAGTGTGTGTGTAGATGTCAATGTGTGTAATGTACCTACATGGTTAGTATCATGTGTGTGATGTACCCATCATGTGTGTGTTGTTTTTGACTGCTTTCTTCCCATACAGATGAACCTATAAAAGAGAAGATAATCAAGTAGTCAAATACACATGTATGCAAATAAAAAACATGTAAATAACAATATGAAAATGAAAAAGGAACATGTGCACTTGATCCGTGATGAGAAAAAGGGTGTATAAAGGATCTTGTCGATGTTGTGTGATATTTTTGGGCAATCTCATGCCACTAACCGAAGAATTATAGGGAGGAAATGTATGATTTATCCTCCAACCTATAACTGCTTCTCGAGAGTGAAGAGATATTTGTACTGTCTAGTTTTTTGGGTGATCTGATGCCATGACATTATAGAGAGGAAGGTCTAGTTTATCCTCTATTATTTAACTACTCCTAAAGGTGCTAAGGACACCCTATATTGTAAAATATGCTATGTATGGATTTCATAGACTAGTTTGAACCCACTCACTGTGTAACCCATTATTTCATGGACAAAAATTGAAAACTGAAATTTAAATTGTATTGACACTGTGTGTAAACCCAAATTATGCCCCCTCTTTGGGGCACATGAGACATCATGGATAGGAGAATGCGGCCCAAAAGAGGACCAACTGTGGATATCTGAAATTGTGCCCTGTAGGGGAAGGGATGTGCTTGGTAGAAACCAAGGCACAAACAAACAAGGTGGCTAGAAAACAAGTGTTAGTACAAACATGCATGTAGAAAAAAAGTGTAAGCCAAACAAATAATGTGTAAGCTAGAAAATAATGTAAACATCCAAGAAGACAAAGTAGGTTACAAACATGGGACACCACTCATGGTGTTGCAAGACACTCAAGGTCATAGTGGCCACAAACAAACAAGTGTGCACATAAGACAAAGGAAAATCCCACAAACAAGTATGGAGACAAGTATCCATGCATAAAAAATGTTGCACATGAAGCACCCGTTAGCACGTTAGAAAGATAAAACATATGTCAAAACGTGTATAAACCATAGTAGTGTATTATGAACAAAAATGAAATAATAAAACCTGTAGCGTATGAATGTGGATGCCCCAGAGGCATTGTGGAACTAGTAGTCAAGCATCCATGTTGCGTGTAGTATCCATGTATAGCCTACGATCACAACTAGAAAACAATTGGACACGCATGTGTGTATGATAATGATAATGACATACGAGATATCTATCTAGCATGTATAATAAAGCGAACATGTAAAAACAAGCGCAAGTAAGATTAAATGCAACCATACAATGCACTATGTTGTGGATGGATGGAATGGAATGCATAGTGAATGATAGGATCTGTGCCCCTCAAGTGAATGGAATTTTATGCAGTGAAGTTCATTTAGTATGCCCCCTCAATAGTCAAGAATGAACCGTAAATGAGAGTGCATCATCGAGAAATGATCAAACTATGTGTTGTGTGTAGCACACTGTGATGAGTGTGTAGTGATGAAATATGTATGACACTGTAGCCTAAGCGTATATTATAAAAAGATGAATAGAAAGGAGTGGTGATTTAGCCTACAATGTATACCACTAAATGATTCAAGCAAAAGTGATGATGTATCCTATCACGAGATGATGCTAGAAGAAGTGACCCTATAGCCTAAAGCATATATCACTTAATATAGGTATGTTACATGAGAAAATATTGAATGATGAATGTATAAGGGTGATGAGGTCCATTTGTGATGTATACCATCAACAGTCTAGTATGGACCGCGAGACTAGAGTGTGTCATTGGGTAGTGAGTGCAACACATAAAGAGAATGTGCAAAATGTGTAATGTGCATAGTAGGGTGTATGGTATGTAATGCAAGATGCGTAGATGACCTAAGATGTGTATATGCATAGTAGATGTAAGACACAAGATGTAATATGTAAGGTGTAGGATGTAAAATGTAAGAGGACATGTATGATGTGTGAAAATGTGCAATATGTAGTGACTATGGTATAGTATGTGAGGCATGTGTATAATGTATGTAGGACAAGATGTAGGATGCAACGTGTAGAATTTATGAAGGCAAAATGTGTAGAGAGTCTATAGTGTAGTGTGTGGGGTTCATGTGTGTGGGATGTCCTCAATAGTCAAGTGTGAACCAAAGCACAAGAGTGTGTCATTGGGTAATGGTCGATTTAGATGCATATACTAATATGTATGTGTAAGTAGGAAGAATAATATGGTGTGCGATGTTGGAGGGGGAGGAGTATAGATGCCATGCCCCCCAAGTGTGTGGTGGTGATTATAATCATGTGACACTATCTAACAGATCATCATTGTCATGATCAAAACCCACCAGAGTAGCATTCAAGATGTGATAAGCAATAGAATGATGTGGATTATATAATGAACCATTACGATGTAGGGTGTAGACACTTATAATGCTCTCTCAATTTCAAAGGATAGATTTTTCCCCCTATAGTAAGTTTTATTTCCTCTATTTTTTTACTTAATTTTTCCTCTCTTTCTCAACTTCCACTCCAATAAAAATTTGTAATTCTACATAACCATGGAAAGAAAGAATGATTTGATGAATATGATGTAGTTAAACTTTGTGTTAATTGTGCTTTTCATTCTACTTTGCATATTTGTGTCTTATCGTTAAATTTGGAAATACTTTTGGTTTTGTGGTTAATAAACTTGGGATTTCTATTTATTATTCAAAACCCATTATCCATTTCCCTTATCTTTCTCTTACCTAACACTCTTTTCCTCCAAACATTGTTGCCACATGTTCATTGGAGTGTTCTTGTGTGATCCACGATCTTTGACCACCTAGAAAACATAATTAATGTGAAATATTTCTAGTTTTTAATAAATAGGAGCCTCCATATTCCTAAGAGGATGAAATTAGTCCAAAATTGTAGGTGGTAAACCCCATGTTTTTTCCTTGAAAAAATATTTCACCAAAAGTATGGAAAGAGAAATTATATCACAAATTATACTCAAATTTTTGTAATACTATATTTAAAAATAGTGAAACATTTTATTTATGTGTAAGGGTTATTTCTCAATGAAGGAAAAACATTAGTCTTATGATACCAAAAAATTATCCCCATATGATAACACATTTGTGTGGTATATAAATTTATATTTTTGAATTGTGTATACATTCTATCATATGCGACTATTCATATAAGGTCTCATATGTCAATTTGAGAGCTCTGATAGCCTAAAATGTAAATTCTAATTGATGGCTACAATTGCCATGAGTTTTATTCCAAGTTAGAAATAAAAATAATTATGATATTTTTAGTGTTCTACCTTTATGGTGTATTTTAGGGTTGTATCTATTGCATAAATGTTCTCCCTTCTACAGATAGAGTGTATCTAGCATTTATTTCAAAAATGATTGTAGTGGGCATTCAAAAATATTTTTCTAGTAAGCGACCCTTGGTATTAAATGAAAAATGAAAGAGACCAAAGAAAAGGAAGCACAAGGGTGTGTGTGTGTGTGTGTGTGATATGTATATGTATGTATTATTTGAATTGTCATGCTCATCCAATCGGTAGGAATATTTTGTCAAAATATTTAATAATATGTGATTTATTCAAAATTTTAAGGTTAAATATGATTCTTCAATTTCCAAGATACGCTAAATTTTATGAGAAAATGTATAAGAAATGATAATTTTTTATATTTAATTTGTTGAAATCCTAAATAAAATATTTTTTGAATAATATTTATTATAAAGTGTAATGAACATTGATTATTATAGTCTTCATAAGATTTGTTTTCCCATTATTTATAGGTAGCATACCATGTCGGTGAAATGATTGATGGTTAGGTAATTGGTTATTTGTAGTCATAAGTATGAAATAGCTTTTAAAATATTAAAAAGTGTTAAAAATGAGTTGATACATGTTTTTCTAAAATCTAAAAAAATATGTGGTGAGGAATAGGTACTTAACCAATGTGTGACAAGGTTATCGAATGTTATTTGGGAATGGATTCCCACAATAAAATCTTATTAGCTAAATAATAAAGATTTATACATTTTAAGAATGCTTTAAGTTAATGGATTTAATGTTCAAACCTACACTCTCTCGTTTTCATTAATTTAATAATCACTAAATTATTTTTAAAGATTTTAAAATATAGTAAAACATTTAAAAAATCCATCCTATGTTTACCCGAAAGATCTTAGAGTTTGCACATTTCATAAAACACTTGGAAAACATCCTTATTTCTACTTTTGAATTGTGATATTCAATGGAAATGATGATATAAAAATTTTCAGGTAATCAAATGAATTAATAAAAATTACACTCATTTAAAAACTAGAATTTTTTTCTCTTTTGAAAGAAAATATACTAACCATATGAGAAAAAAAAACATTTTTCAAGATTTTCCAAAAAGGGTGAATTGGTATGGAACATTTAACCACCCTATTTCTTACTAATATTTATTCCTTCAACCCCATAACCATATCTCGTAGGATTGTTTTGTGGTCATCGATGAAGAAATGACTCTAAGTATGAAAATCACTTTCTAGATATATATATATATATATATACAAGCCCTAGGCATGAAAATATTATTTTAGAAAAATTATGAATGTCATATAAAAATTTACTCGATGTATATTTCAGAAATAAAAATGAATTGGACAAAGAGTTTACTGATTTGGTTAAATCCCAAATGAATTCTTATTTAACATATTGTTCTCCACCTACAATTTTTTTCCTAGATTTCTTTAGATCTTCCATGGATTCCAAAATTGTCCTACCTACTCCATGTTATAGTTCTTCCACTCACCCTTCTCCTTCCACTCTCTCCTTCCATCTACTCGTAGACACTCAAATTTTGAAATCTATCCTTTAACAATGTTGATCTTGAAATTGCACACTTATGTGGAAAATGTACTCTCCTCACTCATTCTAAGCACACTCTAATAAAGCACCGCATGTACTTTCTTATCTTTGCAAACATCTCTTTTATCAGCCTCTAAATTTTAACTTCATAAAATACATCTAGAAATATCCATGCCCATGAACTAAAAATAGACTTTTCTCCCTCTTCTTCAAAAATAGTATTTTCGATTGGGATGTAGAATTATATCTTCACCCTACTATATAGTTTTGGACCGACATGTTTTTAGTTAATTATTTTAATTCTATAACATTATTATGAACAAAAATACTTCCTTGGCCGGCCTTTCATGACATAATAACCTTTGAAATCATATATTTGAAATTAAATCATACCTCATTTAGAGATCTAAAACTTTATGAACTTATTATGAAAAAGAAAGTAATAAAGGAACCCAAAGCTCTATAAACTATAAAATAAATCATACACATCCATTAGGGAAAACCCTCTACTTTCTACAAGTCTCCTTACTATTCTAGGATTCTCCATATTCATCCTACAAGTAAGTAAAGTGACTCATCCCAAGAATTTCAATAAGTGTGAAACTCAAGAAAAGCATTGTCAAAGCACAGTTGTCAAGTTTTGATTGTACTATGGTAGATATCACTTGTTAGGATAATGACATGTGGTTTAATCCATCTTCAGAGTAGTGGAAATGTTGATGGTACATAAAGGTTCCCAAAACTCACTTAACTAAATGTTTTGCAGGAACTCCTACTTACATAACAAGGGTTTGAGGGTTTGAGTAGATTTTATAGATTCATTATAAAGGTGATTGAAGAAGACCAAAACACTAAGACATAGATTTCTAGGTAGGAAAATCACTCATGAAGTAGAAAACGAAGATTCCAAGTAGGTTCAACATCATACATAAGGTTTGTAACCATACGGACTATATAGGCCAAGTTGTATGGTTTTGACCAAGCTTAGTTTCAAGTTACAATTTCATCAATGAAGCATTTCCAATTCTATATGTTCCTTTTCCATGTATAATCAACTAAGTGCACTCATTCCCTTTTATTTTAATAGTTTTTAGATCAATAGTCACTTTGAAAAGCATTATTCTTATTTTTACAATTAATGTTGGATGTTAATTAAATCATAATATCCACCTATAAAATTATTCATCCTTTTTATGTATGTTAGTTAAAAACATTCTTAAATTTGAAAAGGTGAGATTCACTCCCAAGAAAAATTGAAATCACTACCTTCTCTTTTTCTCGTATGTGTTTAATGCATAATAGGGTAACATAAAAAATGGTCACAAATGGACCCATCTCATTTTATTTTTAAATTTAGGGGTGATGGTGCCAATAATTTGACACAAAATTAATTTTATTTACATCACCATAATCGCATCATAATTGTGTTTAAATTTCCATCTAAAATGAAAAATTAAATGGGGATCGACACATATTTGACACAAGTCAAGACATTTTTGTGCTATGTGTGGTATTGTGTGTAATTGACCCTATAATGTAAATCTTATAATAAACTCCTAAAAAACATAAAATAAACTTTATCAAAACCTTTGTTATATTCAAAATAAAGTAAAACAAACTTCAAACTAAGTTATTATAAACATTTTCACAAAATGACCATTTTATTTAAGTGGGACATGAGAAATATTTGGGAACATGTATCGCATTAATAGATTCCACTAGTTTTGTCATGTTCAATATACCTTTAATGATTTAATGCGTTGATAAAGTTTTCAAATTCACTTTATAATTTCAATATTGTATTAATCGCTAAACTATGACTTTTTAAAAATATTTTGAGCCTAAGTGTTACTTCCATAGTCCTATCACAAGACTTTCTTTCTCTATTATAGTGTTTTATCACTAAGAAGCTCACATTATTCCAAAGAAATGAAGTCATCCTAAAATCACACATAGAACTTTCTAGCACCACACATCCCTTCTAGAAAAACCTCCAAATTAAGACCAAACTTCCAATTGTTTGGTATAAAACTAGTTGTATTGTCTTGGATTATCCAAAAATTAGTTTCTTAAAGTAGTATCCTTAATGGGTCATTACACTCATCATGGGTTGGCCTTAATGATAAATTATACTTATATAACTCTATATAAGTAAGTCAAAAGTGCATATTTGTGCACCTTACAGCTTTAAACACTCTCAAGATCATGTTAATCAAAAGGTATTCAAAGATGTCCTAAATCTACCTAAATAAAAATACACATTATAAGAATCACCAACATAGGTTTGAAGAACTCCAAAAAGGTTTGAGATTCAATCTTCCTAAACAACCACTAGATCCAAGTCAAGAACAAAATAAGCATGTCATTACACATATTTTCAAGTGATCTAATTGTCATGTATAGTTACATCCACAAAGATATAACATTTCTAAGTGGAGAAATATGTGTGGATTGAATCATGTTTGGATTATTTATCATATATGATGTGTAAAAATGAAATTTAACCAAAACACTAACCTCTTTATAAGTTTTTTACCCATTTTTAGGGTATCATGTTATTTTGGTTGATTATAAAGGGTTTCTCATGTTTTTTAGATCTAGTATCTCATTGCAAATCATATTATTGTTATTCATAAGGTGAAAAACATTTAAGAGTGTGACATTCTCTGTGGATGGAACAATGAGTTATGGATGGAAGTGCCAAATGGTTTGGTCTAAGTTTAAAATTTTCTTCCTAACAAGGTTTGTGCTCCCATAAATGAACATCAATATATTTCAAAAATTTCCATCTTGTCTCTCCGGGGTATGTTCATGAAGAGGTGTGCATCAGGGATTAGCAGTGGGACTCCAAAGAGAAGTGGCAATGGACTTGGGGAGACCTTTGAGGTGGCAATGTCCTTAGATGTAGATTTCATGTAGAATGCTGCCATGGGGTGAGTTAGAGTGAGACTGGGATCTGGAGGTCAAAACAAAGGAGAGTAACTCAGACGCGAGTGAGCCAAGAAGTGGCGAGCTCCTCAACCTTGTAAAGGTGAATCAAGACAGATGATTCAGTGTGCTTACGTAGATGTATCAAAGGCACAATGGAAGCATGTATATGGAGTGGTACAAAGAAGCGGTGAGACTCATGATGTGGGCCTAGAGAATGGTTCATGTGGTGTCATGCGCAACATGGTGGTTCGAGAAAAGGACATCATGGATATGGTTGTAGTGTGGAGATCTGGCAGCCAAGGTAGAAGACTTGAGTGGAGAGTCAACGCAGTCTAGACACAGATGGGTGTCTCGAAGAGTAGGCATGGTGGTGTCAGTGGCCATGGCATTGGGGTGAGATCTATGTGGAGATCGAGCCGAGGGAAGAAGATTACCTCACCCACATGGGATGCGGTCTCCTAAAGATAGAGAGATTGTGGTGCTCCCATAGGGATCTTTGGTGTTGGGACTTGGGTGAAAGAATAGTCAGCAAGTCATAGTGAGTTAGAGACTCACGCATGGGAAGGACTCACGAGGAGGACTTCCCCCACTGGTGCACATGTAGGTGACTGGTGCGACAACTCAGGAAGACTCATGGATGGATGGCAATAAGGACTTGTGGTGTTATTAAGAGGCATTATGTAGAGCAATTGGGTGTTCGACAAAAGGCGGCCGGTGACGTTGTAGAGAGTCTGGTTCATGGACGAGTCAAGGATGCAGGAGTTATGCATTCCCTCAGGTGGACTAAGAAGGTATATTAAGAGCTCCCAAATGTTGTATGGGTACCGTGGGTATTCGGTGAGTGGTATTCTCGAATAGTTGTATGGACAACCGTGAAAGGTGTTTGAGGAGTTCACTTGTGCACAAGGATGGAGTTGTGTAGGGAATGGAAGGTGGGTGTAAGGCATAGTCTGGGACTACCAAAGTAGCTTAATCCTCTAAGGCAAGAAAAAAATTAGTGTCTCAATGCCGAATGGGGATTAGTTTATTTCGATGTGCAGCTAGCCCCACTCTCTCTCTCTCTCTCTAATCAAAATATGCACCATGTTTCTATAATATATCTAAAATTGAATTAAGTAATGGAATTAAACTCCTTTCCCTAAATTTAAATCATTATTTAGTAAAATCATTTGGTGAATTT